>JANEYF010002112.1:0-115995 GCA_029963845.1 Rhamnusium bicolor
TATTCGCGGTTTTGTACAAAATCGAAAACCGGTTCCCTCGGTTAACCGATTATTCGAATAACCGGTTATTCGGATAACCGGATTTTAGATTAACCGGTTATTTAAATAACCGATTAATCGGATAATCAATTAATATAATGTCGTTGAAATCTGAAAATTCTGTAATTTGTCATTTTGGTCGTAGTTTGCGAATATTAACTAAACACAATAATGCACAACCACAACAATAAAAAAGTCAAACTCTTTCGTCATGACAAGACTCATGCATGGCGTACGCCGTGCGCGTGCTCTAAATAAAAGCAGGAAAAACAATCGTTTGCACTCGTTGCAGTTTTTATTTTCAAGTTCAACGTCTCGTATTATGCAATATTTACTCTGATATCGTCCTCAAAATTAGAGAAAAAATTATTTTATTTCCTTTCTAACAGTTTCAAACATGTCAATTTTCTGTTTATATGTTTTCATAGAATAATCCTTGTTGCGCAGAGGTGTACTACTAGTACTTACTGATCTACTGAAATGAAAATATTAAACTTATTTGTCTTCTAAAATCAAAATTATAAACTCAATCGAATCTGTTTTCTTATTAATCGGTTTTTCAAGTATCCGATTAACCGGTTTTCGGATAACCGAATAACCGGTTTTTGGATATCCGAATAGTCGATAATTAGGATAACTGATATCCGAGTAACCAATTAATCGGTTTTAGTCTATATTTGGATACCCGGTTTTTGAGGAAACCGGTTAACTGGTTTCACTTTTTCGGTTTTTGCCAACACTAATAGTAACATTGATTGAATTAGTGGAATCTAAGCTCTGTTAAGAATATAAAAATATACAATTACGAGATAATTGTTGGCTCGAAATGTACCAGTTTTTAGAAGATGGATATCAAGAATGACAAGCTCACGCACAAGATTCGGTGAAATCAATGAATATCTCCACGATATTGTGTTGTGCAATATATAACGTGCCATATACTTTTATATACATTCCGTGCGTCGATATCGTGTCGTCCGACGACAACGATATTGTGTCGTGCAATATGAAAACGCCCTTACTTTCTACATAATTTATTATGTGTATAAAATTTTCTAGAGAGCAATATAGAATGCAACAAATAAATAACTCATAAGAGTCATAACTCGTTACTTGGTGCCACAGCTCGTTTCATAGTGCAAATAGATTCTCAGTGCAAAAGAGAAATAAAAAAGAAAATGAGAAATTGAGAAATAGAAACTGTTTATTTATTTAACTGTTATATAAAAGTAATACACAATACACTTACAATAGTACGTTTCGATATTATGACACATCTACAATTTATGTGTAATCCTTTTTTTTCAGAATACGAAATCTGAGAATGAAAGAAAACAAGTTTGGGTGAGCTGCGAGGGCCTAGAAGATGTCGATAAAGAAAATATTCGTGGCTTCAACTACTCTCCTCGTGGATTTGCAGGGTATTATTATCCGTACAAAAACGTCCGCAACTACTTAAGTCCGATTATTGCCGTTGAAGTACTTGGCATAACACGTAAGTATGCACATAACATTTTAAAACAATTACTACATATGAACCTTTTGATATTTCATTTCATCATAAAATCACTCCTACGTGTATTTCAATGAAAGTCCGATTGGAGAGGTGGCGACCACCATCCCGATACCTATTACCAACGTCTCCGAGGACAAGTTAGTCCGTCTTAAAGAAACAAATATTCATTTAACTATTATGCTGGTGACTGCAACACCCAACACAGTATGTTAGTATTAATTAACTCACTTATCTTGTGTTGAGCATTTCACGTTCAATTATGCGCATAGATATTCTAATCCAAACCAAGTAGGTATGGTTTGTTTTATTAACTGTTGCGTTTTTCTTTTTTTTTGAAGTTGAAGAATTTTTTGTTTTGTTTATAATTATTTTATTTATATATAAAAAATATATAAATTGTCATCCTGAAAAAATCTAGCCAGCCTGCCACTGACGCATTATACTGTTAGCAACTAAATTTGTCTTTCCATTAGAGAAAATCGGAAATAGATAGATATGCGGTTAGCCACGTTGATTGCAATATTTGTACTTTACTTTTAAGATATATACGTTTGTTTCTACTTAGTTTATTGTGTTTATTTATACTTTGATATGTAGTTGATAATATTTTCCATAGCCTCATTTCAACTGAACAACATTGCACACAATGCCAGTAACTGAACATGTGAATTTAGCTTTATTTTCCAGGTTTATTATAAATTGGACAAAAAATTTTTTTAAGTCCCGGAAAATAATTGCATGAAAATTCGTTTCTACAAATGTATTGACTAAAAGTTTCTTTGCATGTAGGTATTTGTGTGTATATGTCGACCAAAGCACGATAACGTTTTGTTACTCTTGTTATTTGATAGACATAGTGTTCTTATTTAACTTTCCCGGTCGATCATTTTAGGAGCTACGGTCGCGTTTATCTCAGAGAAAAAATGTACACTTTTTATTAAGATTCTGAGAAACATAACTTGACTGTAAAGTAAACGTAGCTGTACGTAACACCTGTACACAGGTCCATTGTTTAAGAACGAAAAATGTTTACAGACCTCCAAGTATTTTATACAGGGATCATTTTCTATGATACGACCAACATACAGGGTGGTCTTAAAAGTAACTGCACAAAGCAGTGACAGATTGCAGGTTGATGAAAATCATCAATTTTCGAGCGAAGTTATATGGGTATAGAGTTGGCGCATTGCGATTCAATATAATAGCACACGGCTCAAAGGGGACTCGAGCAAGTCAAAGTCTCAACACTCTCGAGTCTCGACTGGTATTCAATCAGGACAATTGTTGGTATGGTCACTTCATCAGTTAATTGACTTGTTAAATGATGTTAAGAATTTATTATGCTATAATTTAGCACACAAATTAAATTTACGAAAAAACAACAGTAGAAACAATTGACACAAGACAAACTGACACTTTGCAAATTGATTTTGTTACTTTTAGTTTTTTGTTTTCCATGCATTGCCTGCTACTTATTTATTTCAGTTTTTCAATGTTTGCATATAAACATGCATAAAAGTCAATGAAAACTGCGTATCTTCAATAATAACAGAGATAAAAAAGTGAATCAAAAAAAGAAATTGTTACGAAAAGATGAGGCTACAGTTAGCTATTAATTGTAACTTGCTATTGTTGCTGGTGCACACCACAGGGTGTTACGAATTATTGGACTAAAACCCAACATCTTCGTAACACCTGGTATTTGTTCAAAAATGATTTTTTATTTAAAAAAATAAGTAGACAGTAACATTCCCGAAGTGTCAACCAATCTCAAAAAAAATATATCATCCAAATTGAAAAAACGATTCGGAAGAAAATTAACATCAAACTTAATGTCAATTTATGGTGATGCGATAATTCCTGTGGGGTGTGTATAATGTTTAAATTATTGAACAAAAATTGTATAACACTGTAAAGCATAACTATCAAGACTAAATGAGGAAGTTTTGCAGAAAAAAGAATTGTGATTGAATTTTGCAAAAAAAAAGTTGAAAAAATTGTGGCCTACCCAGGTTATTTTTTAAACAATTTATAAAATATTTGCAAAAATTTTTTATTCAGAATCAGGAGGAAAATATATCGACGGATTTCAAATTTCATAAAAAAATTAGATTTTTTTACAAGTTGCACCATTTTGAAATTCGCACAGTGAAAAATGAATCTTAAATAAAATTTCAGAACGATATAAAAAAGCAATATTTTTTTATGAAATTTGAATTCTGTTGATATATTTTCCACCTGATTCTGAAAATAAAATGTTTTGCCAATATTTTACAAATTGTTTAAAAAATAACCTGGATAGGCACACAATTTTTTTCAACTTTTTTTTCTCAAAATTCAATTGCAATTGTGGTACTGTGGTTTGCTCTTTTACTTTTTCAATGTAGATTTTTGTGCTCAGTTTAGCTAGCAGCAATTTAACAATTGTACAAAAAAGTATTAACTTGAAATAAAAGTATTGAATTTAACGTATTGACTACAGATACAGCAGTTACAGTATTCAAGTTTGCTTCATATAAATTGTTACTACCCAGCAAGAACCGCGAGGAGGTATGAGCATTTCTTGCCAGGAAAGGATGGATATGGAATATTTGTATAGAATAAAGAGATTATTTAAAAAGTAACAAGAAAGCTTTAAAAACATAATAAAAACAAAAAATGTACTCTCAAAATAGTAACAGAAACAAATATTTTTCTCAATAAATGAACTAAAAATAAATTCTAATAGTAGTTATTACTATAATAAAAACAGAAAGACATATTTTTGTCAAAATGAAAAAAAAAATAATAACATTAATAAATAATAACATCCTGAAAAAGAATGTCTCTCAAGCACTGAACCACGAAAGCACAAAAACGGAATTAAATAATGCAGTTGATATCACAAAATTCACTTCTTCACTTCATTTTACCACACCTCACATTGCTTCTTCCTCTGAATCCTCGTCTTTCTCACCCTTTTCTTCATTTTGAGATGACCTACTATCCTCGTTCAAATTTATAATAAATTTATTTCCATTATTTATATGAAATTTGGTAATTTTTAAATAATCATCCTCAATTGTAGTTACTTTCCTAATTCTTTTTCCCAATCTTCCTTGTTAATTTTCGACACTTCATTTTGAATCAACTCTACGACATTTTTTATCGAATTTCGGAAAAATATTTTCTTTTCTGAAGTTTTTCTTCAAACACCAAATTAATTCAATCGAATTGAAAATACAGAAATATGGCGGTAATCTCAACACTTTGTGGCCATATCTCTCCGCTACATTATCTGTAATAATTTTCCTCATAATAGAAATCATGTTCCATTTAAAAAAATTTTAACTCCAGCTTAGTAGAACTCTGGTTAGGAATTTTATACAGTTGTCTCGAATGGTACTTCGCATTGTCAAGAACAATAACGCTATTCGGTTTTAATTTTGGAATTAGTATATTTTCAAACCATTCCTCAAATATTTCTTCCTCCATGTTCTTGGGGTAATCCACGTTACAGTCTTCCACATTTTTTCCGCACAGTTTCAATGCATTATCAACCCATCCATTAACTAATCCACAGTGTAATATAATCAACCGAGTCCCTTTATTAGGAGGCAATGAGATTGGTTGACATTTTCTAGATCCATCAGTCCATCCTTTTTTTTGCGGTGTTATGAGTATCATACCAAGTTTCATCTAGATAACAAATTGGTCTATTTTCCCTTTTAAGTTCTTTTATCTCTTCTAGATATGAATTTCGCCAATCCACTATTCGCCTACTTTCCATAATTGCCATGCGTTTAATAATAGTTTGATATTTAAATCCAATTTTTTCTGAGTCAGTTCTTTTGGTATGTTTTAAATGTTAATCTATTTCTTTTAATTTTCTGTCTACCACGTCAATAGTTGGGATTTAATTTTTCTTATATGCGTCGTAAACTAAAGTTCTTAAAAGTTTTGATAACGATGGGTCCAGAGTTTTCGATTGACCGGCGTCGGATCTTTGTTTTCTTGGGAGGGCACCTTCTTTCACCAGTTTGTGTATTGTGGGACGGGGAACGGTAGCGAGTGATGCTATGTCACCTAGTACATCCAAATCATACAAATTTGGGTCATTAACTCGTTGCCTCAAAAGATTATTGTAAACATTAAGGCAAATTTGTTTCGCTTGCTCGTTCAAATGTAACCGATTTTTTTCTCACTGAAAACACTAATGAACTTTGATTTTCTTTACCACTGTAATCAATATCACTTTCATTTTCACAAACACCATAAGATGCAGACGTAGAGGCCTCCCACGGTCGAAACATTTTTACATCAAATACCTTCTTAAATTATTTTCAAAAAACACACAAGCAAATAAACAGATAAAATAATTATTACTTATATTACACTATTACACAACTCACTCCAATAAGATAACTTTCTTAAATTATTTTCAAAAACACACCAGCAAATAAACAGATTTGAAATAATTATTACTTATATTACACTATTACACAACTCACTTCAACACGATAACCGTCTTAAAATATTTTCAAAAACACGTCAGCAAATAAACAGATTAAATAATTATTATTTATCTTATAATATTATACGTACAATGTATCAGCACTGCTAGAATGATTCAGTAACAAAATTAAGTGCGGCTCTGAAGTATCACAGAATGTAAGTGGAACTCCGCCTCGGTCGCGTGCCAGCAAAAACAACAATCATCGTTCTCGCTTTAATGTAAGCGGTGTGAAAGACGGAAGATGTCGTGTGTTATACATTTCCCGCCCTCGTGTCGCGTCTTGCACCGCCCGTCCCGTCACAATATAGGTTTCGCTGACTATACATAATAAAAATTTGTAAAAAATGAATGAAACATTTAAATATGTTTTTAAAAATTATTCTACCGAACCGCCTCAATTGCGCCTTGTTTTTGTAGACATATCTCAATGTAAATATAAGTAAATATTTGTATTTGTTAAACAAAAGTATTCCCGTAATTATTTTTAGTGACTAGAAGTGACGTTTAAGGGTGCGGAAATCAATAATATATTTATATTCGCTGACGGTCTTCCAAGGCTTTGTATATCCAAAGACCAAGAGTGAAAAGGCCAGTTTTAGGCAGTATAAACCAGTGATATTCCGAGAGACGAGATCTTTTGTACGGTATTTTTCTATCTGGTAACAATCGATAATTGTAACGTAATAAATGTAATAATAAAAGACATATGATATCTTGTTATTGCTGTATTTTATGATTGATAGCCAGTTTAACGTAGGCATCAATATCTAATATGCTACATTTGTTATTACTTAGAAATAATATTTTATGGCAGATACTTAACTAATTGCCACATAAATCTAAAAGTAGGTAAAAGGAATTTAATCACGATAATGCGTTTTGTACAGAAACTACATTTTATTGTCTTTATGTTATATAATTCTCAAATGTAAAATAAGCTGTATGCTATTATACAGGGTGGGCCAGATTTTTATCGGGAAACTTAAAGAATCGGTAGAACACGCCAATATAATATTCATTTGGCATATAACCTTATTGCTAAAAATGCTTAATTTTCGAGATAGAGAGAAGTTGAGTTTCTCCCATATTTCTTCGGAAATAATTGAAATATTATTATGAAACTCGGAAGGTAAACGTCGACCAGAGGCGTGACGGTAGGGGGTGTCGAAAATATTCTTTCCAATAAAGCAGGACGCCACTGACCTAGGCTATTTTTTTTATTTTTCGACATTTACTATCATTAATACACAAAAAATTGTCTTATAATTTTTTTGATAGGATGCAAGGTCTTTGAGATAAACTCATTTCCAAAGCATTCATCCCCTACTTATCAATTAGCTGTTAATTGAGAATCGTTTAAAAAAAATCATGGTTTTGCCTTTTTCCATTATTATAATTTCGAATGGACAGATGAAAATTATGGTTCGAGGTGTACGCAACTTGCACCTTCTGAATTTCCTAACAATGTCTCAATTATTTTCGGCATCCTCTATTTCGAAAACTAAGCATTTTAAGCTATAAGTTTATATGACTAATCCATATTATTAGATATATGTATTTTCCAAAATAACCGAGAATGTTCGTTGTTACATACATGTGGCAAAAAGTTGCACATACTCAGCAATAAAATAAGATCATACAGAAACACCCAGTATAGAACCTGTAACTGAAATTTTTTTTATAATATAACGTTTGCTTTGAATATGTCTTACAGTTACTGAAATTCCAGCCCACTAAATACGTCTTGCACACAAAGCAATTTATTATTGCTCCATCGTAACATAATTCAGTAAAACGTTTAAAATCTTTGGATTTGATTCACAAGCAGCAAAGCTCTGGGCCAGAGTGACAGTTTACATATATCATCAACACGAATCGACGACCATCAAACAACTAACACCTGTAGTGTGGACTCGTGCCGTATCCTCTTTGGTGACCCTACTACCTGCGATAGAGAATTGAATCCCAACGTTCCAGCTTTAATGATGACTATAGGGGCATTCAACGGGGCACAACTTCCTTTTTTAAGTTTTACATAACTTGGTTAATGGTGTGTGGTGTGCACTTAATTTTAATATTCAGTGTGTACTGTGTATTTATTTTGTCCTTTAAGATGTGTTAGCTACAGCTTGAATAAAACTATAAAACTGTATAATTTAAAACAAATTAGGTATCGTTCTTGGTAATAGTTCTGATCGAATATGGAATGAAATGGAAATATAAAGATGACAAAATTTGTTGCTAATTATTGTTTTCTAACTTTTACAGAAACTAATCACACATAACATATATGTTTTTAAACAAGTACTTTCCCAGCTATTTTCCAAACGCTTATATTTGGAGTATATGCACATTATGTTCAGTACCACTGACCCAATAAAACTGTATACGTTGATCAACGCTATAATATAATTATCCGGAAATTTGTAAAAACTGTTCCTCTCACCACCTCGCGTATATACTTTCGTCAAATAGCGTGGTAATTGTGGAGATTAGAAATTTTAAATCGTAAGTATTTTATGATTCATTTTGGTGGTATCGATTTAAATATGACTGCATTCATTGAACGAAAATTCAGTGTATCGCTAAAGATAGATTCACTCACTGAATGAGGAAGAGAACTAAGAGCGACGGAAGTCGCTATGCTTTCTTCTGATTTCAAAAATTATTGCGAATAATTGGATCGTAAAATAAATAGACACAAATGACAGAAAAGAACACGTGTTCCAGTGTAAAAGAAATAAATGTTCGCATGTCGCCAACTTTTTAATACCACCGCTGAGAACAAAAATTAACTGAGCACGTGCAATGACTAACACACATTGGTGGTATGAGTAGACGCTGTTCTATGAATAAAATATTTAATTTTTGTGTAGGATGCTGTGTTTCCGTTCCTGTTTATTCCATTTCAATCTGGATCCTATCCTTGACAATACGGGATCGATAAATTGCTTAATTTGTGAGACAAAATTAAATAAAATGTAATAAATGCAGAAAAGAAAAAAAATAAAGTTTGGTATTGTTATAGAAAATGTAACTTTACAAACGAGGTTACTAACGAAATTGTTAAGTATTGTTTTTATTTTTATTTATTTTCTTTTCATAACAATTTTGTTATTTTGTGGGCAGAGCTTAAATTCGTGACACCAATTTCAAAATGACATCATAATATGCACAAATATGTATCTAATGGACCATATTAGTGTGACGTCACGTAATTATGCAACCTGCGTAAAAGAGTCATTATTCACTAGTTGCCTATATATAATACTGGAACTTGATCCTTATGTTCATGAACATAAAGGCGACATTGTGACGGTTAGAACACGGCACAGACTTTTTTTTCTCTCTTGAAAGAAATATGTGTACGTGCATATGAAAAGGGACCACTTGTTGGGTAAAGAGATAAAGGTACTTATGTGTTCCATAATGTGTATTTAACTTAAAATAAAAAATAATGTCTCTGAAAGAAATTAGTGCCTAAAATTAGGAGAAAATATTAAAATAAGCAATTTTACACAAGAGTAAGTTGAAAATTGTGACGTAATAATCAAAATGCGTATTTGTGTAACGTGTCACTTTGGCACTCTCTAGTACAGCAGCGATATTTTGAACTTTTTATTTAGATACGGTCTCGAGTGCCAGTTCCTGTTTTAAAGTGTGGGAACACCACTTTATTCTATCAGCTGTATGATAGAAGCTAGGGTAACCAAACCAATAATAAATACAACAATAATTATGTTTTAATGGAACATAGATACTAAGCTTTGTTACAAGTAAGCAGCCAAGGAACCAAGCAAGATGTTAGGTAATGCAAAAGCGATGATTAGTTAAACTGAGTGCCCCTTTATATTTTGACCCTTTTTAAACCTATATAACTTTTGAACTAGTTGAGATAATGAATTGCAGTTTTCGCCAGTCTTCTTCTAATTTTGATAAGTTTTTCCTAAATATCCGTCTTTTTTGCTCACTTCCGGTTTAAACGGAAATGACATATCGTATTTTCGAGGATAGGTCAACTTTATTATTTCAAATGGAACACCGTGTATATTTTTTCACAGTTGGAAAGCCCATTATTTCCCCTTTCTGAAAATTCCTAATTTGTCATGGAAGTTATACAGAGTGATGGTTTTATAAGCTTTTAAAGTGAATACTGCGTTTTATCGAAATGGTATGAAAAAATAATTTACAAAGTACTATGGAAATAAAAGACAACATAATTTGGAAACGTCAAATTATTTTACTAACAGTTGCCTGTTACTTCAATTGCTAATATTGAAAATGTACATATGAAACTCGATATAACAAAGTGTAACGGAATATTTATTAAAGAAATAAAAAATATACAAAATAACCCACATTAGTTATTCGTCAAATAAATAATGTTCTAGTTACCTACATTATATACACTTTTATAAATCACTCTTTAATTTTTTTAGTTAAAGATAACATCAGTACCTAGTTAGCTTTAAAATTAGAAATAAATAAATATTATAGACTTAACAGATGTTTAATATTCCTAAATTTAGCAGAACGGAACGTATTAGTTGCAAAAAATTTAGCCGCTATTATTGAGGCAATTCTTAGCAAGTTGTTATAAAAAATATCTGATGTGGCCACCACATAACTTTCTTATACACCAGTGTATATCATCCTGATCATTCTAATTTAATTCTTGCCTTACCTCAATTAGATTTTAAAAGCATACCTTGAAATGTTTCATTAAAATTCCGTTTGACCCCTCTCAATAGGCCAATTTTGCTCATCACCGAATTTATCATTGTCTTTGGACTTTAGAACATGTGTACCAAATTTGAAAGCTTTATCTCAAAAACTGTGGATGCTATCACGATACTACAGACATGCAGACAGATTTTGTGCCCTAAAGTTATGTTTAATGTGTCACCTAAATGTTGTTGAATATCTTAATTGTCAAATTTGAGAATTCTTCCATTAGTATTTGTTGAGTTATCACAGATATAAAACACACACCCACGCGCGTACTCGCGCGCACGCACGCGCGACGCGCACGCACGCATGCACGTGCGCACGCACAGACAGACACACAGACGCACACAGCACACACAGACATCATTCAGAATATAGTCAAAATGAATTCAGGAGGGTTCAAAACATATAAATCAATGAAAATATCGGATCGAAAAAAATCACGATTACTATACTTCCTTATATTAGGTATCAGAAAGAAAAAAAATCGGATTCGAAAAAAAAGTTTATTTGAGCTAATACCCTGGGAATTTGTGTACGAGCAGTATTCCGATACGAACGGTACACAAAATATACCCCCCAATGAATAAATCACTACGCACTTAAACTAAGTAAAAGAGTAAAATTGAAATCAGTTCAGCATAGCTTAAGCATAAAACTGCCCAAGTAACAGTTTTAGTTTTAAAATAATCTATAAGGTAATCCTCAACGCTTATTTTTAAGACTACTAAACGTAAATAGTCTGGAGGGGCTCCATAAAACTGATTTAAAACCCTTATAAGAGTACACAGGACCTATCTAGAAAAGGGATATGCCTCTTTTTAAAACTACCGTTAAAATTTTAAAATTTAAATGAATTTTCCAAATCTTTACTCGTAGAGAATGTGAAGATTATCATAAAACCATACCTGGTTTAGGATAAGTACATATTAAAACTTAAAAGGCACACACAAATACTTCGAGCGGGCGTTTTGTATTTAATGAAGTAAACATAAATGCAAATAAATCTAGTGCTACAACTCCCTTGATCCACGCACGAAATGGTATATGGGCCGCATGCATAGTATGAACATATGGCGACTACTGAGAATGATTCAGCTTTGTGACGCGCTTTTTTCCTTCTGTGGAAAAAAACGAGTCTTCGGCGATATTTAGCGGTTTGCTGTTTTATCGGGCGCCAGTTCCTCTTTATGGTGCAGGAACAGCACTTTTCCCTATTAGCGGATAATATTGTCTTGGATAATTGCAGTGAAGACCGGTAATGTCCAGGTGTCTAGAAAAAGTAAAGCAGAAATAAGAACAAGGCACTAGTAATTTTACAAAATGTCTTTATTTACGTAAATATGTAGATACAACGGTTGTTAACATTTAACGGTACTAACGAACATACAACTACTAAGTAAAGAAAAGAAATGTTTGTGTTTGTTTCAAAAAGCCTACTGCCATACATTCAAGTAGAAGTAAGCGTGTTTTTAAAAGGATATTGTATCTGTATGCAAGTTGAACAAACGCGGATAACCGGTAATAAAAAAACTACTAGCGGGAAAACTACAAGTTAGGTTTACTCTTAATTACTTAAATTTGTTTTTAGAACTGCACTGTTCAGGAGTGCCCTATATCAACACCTCCTAAAATACAGTTGTTGGCCTAACTTAGACTGTATTTTATTGCACAATGACCCGCTTACTAACAGAGATAACTCTCTGTTACTAGTCACGCCCAATTTGCAAAAAGTATGTTGCAAAATGAAAAGAATATTTAAATTAAAAGTAAATTATTATTCAATTTATGTAAGTTTTCAGAACAGTACGGAGAATAAAATCCTTGGTTGGCTTATTTGAACACTTTACCGTTGTCAAAGAAGCCGACGTTTTTTATGTTGCAAATAAGTTTAAAAAAACTTATACAGTGAAGTGTTGGGACTCCTCATGGTGGGCTAAAATTTTTAACGATGCTAAGTTTACTATAAAACATGGGTTAGATGGTTCTTAAAGATTCGTGCGCTTCCTAAAAACACAAATTTTAAAAAAATATATTTTTTTTTTCCGAAAATAAATGAATCTGTAGCATCCGCCCATAATATGGTTCAGTGTTAGTAGAAAACATTTCTATTACAAATTATATTATTTTTCAACTAATAGTTTGATTTATAGATAAGTCTCTCAAAGGCTCAAAGATTTTATCAATTTTGAGTCTGTGAATATTTTGGCTATCGTCACTAAAATTATATATTCCATAATAAAAATCGTTCAAGAAAAAGTTGTAATTAGTTATTAACATTCAATATGAGTGCTAAACTAAAATATGTGCGTTCTTATTTAATTTTAATATTATACATATGTTAGGTTATTTAACTCATCCATCAGGAATCACCTTGGCCTATTTTTTTCAAGAACTTTTCGTTGTAATCAAGGCGCGCCCTAACTCATTCTGTCTGTACGATTAGTAAATTAACGGATTATTCCGAGATCAGCCATTATTATTATATTTCCGTTACAGAAGGTCAACGGTAGGATAGTTTTTGAAACATTCATTCGTTGAAAAATTGCATGTGGTATATAATTTTATTAAATAAGGTGTGACAATGCGGTATATATCTAAACACCACCGCATAAAAATTCACAAAATACTACTAAACGCACTCGATTATTTTCAACAGACGAAAGCGAAAATATAATCACACTAAAACTGAATATAATACGGAAGCGTATAGAGGCCACGAGAAAACAAAATTAAGTTGAAATTTCAACATAATGAGTTGAAATTTCAACTTATCATGTCGAATTTTCAACTTAATATGTCGAAATATCAACTTATCAAATTTTATATTATTTTATTTTCCATTTTCCAAGCCCTTCAAATTAAAAAGGAAAAAAATGCCTTTTCAGAAATTTGGCACACAGCATTATATCTTAGGGCACAAAATAATTGTTACTTATTCTTGTGCTTAGGGGCTCTGTTCATACGAAGTTTGAAGAAAATTCCTTCATACTAATGAGGGTTTCAAAGGGACAGGGATTGTTATTATGCCCTAATTTTTTTTTATACGTAACTGAATTCAACCTTTTGCTTAACGTGTCTAGTTGAAATTTTAAAAAGAAACTTTATCTTATCTCTTATTACTTGCGTTACGTTTTGGTACCTAGTCTATTTCAAAGTTCTCGCGCCACTATTTGCCCTCTAGTCGGCTCTAGACCGTAATGAATAACGATTTACAGTGACCTGTCTGGACCTGTTCCATCTCTCGTAATTACGTATCAAACGATTATCGTGTTTATTTTTATTCATTTTTCGATTTCATATTTTCAGAGAGCATACTTTACCCGCAATATGGAGCAAAACTTAATCGACTTATTAATGTCAAATCTTGTAATACATTTTTTTTTCCAACTTCCCGATGTCCAATTTACTTGTTTTGCATACCTACTCGACGACAATATATGAAAAATATCGGAACACTAAAATGTCGAAGATATTGGTTCCAAGATGGCGGCCAACTTTTCCAATGTGGACCGATTTCGCTCAAAATAGGTATCCGGAGGTTTTTAAGGTCGCTGACTAAGAATCTCTAATTACTTTTTATAGGTTCAAAATGGGGGATACAAAATGGCTGACTTTTTACTGGTCTGATTTCGATCAAATTTGATATCCGGAGGTATTTAGGACAGTTGACTACAAATATGGAATGAGTTTAAATTGATTACAAAATTATGAGAGACTAAAGATATAAAATAAAAAGACTACCTGGTCGTATCTAAATTTAAAAAAAAAGTTTTGACACATTCAATTAAATTTCGTCACTTCGTAGGCAAATCAAAATTTCTACTTATTTGAAATTTCGACTTGTTAAATGAAATTTCGACTTATTAAGTTGAAATTTCGACTTATTTTGTTGAAATTTCAAGTTAAGTTGAACTTCATCTTAATTTTTTTTCGCCATGGCCTCAATACGCTTCCGTAATATAATGATCACAAATAATACACATCGATAACGCAATAAAAACACAATTCACCAAACTAGTGATTGTTACGTATTTTCTGTCCCAACAAACACCCCAAACCGTGGATTCGTTGATTGAAACTCCTGGTAACACTTAATCACTACTTTATTAACCTTTTTGTATGTCATAAAAATAGTGAAATTTCTTTATAATTAATTTTAAAACAAAGTAAATATAAAATTAATATTAATAAAAAAATAACATAAATGTCGCATCAACATTTTAATTTAAAAGTATGAAACTTTATATATACATAAATAAACAACAAACTGAACACAACAAACAAAAATATATAACAAAAATAATTATATTTATTAGCTACTGTTGTAAATCCAAAGTCGATTTTGTAAATTATGTTTTTTCCCCGTTTCCATTTGTGCAAAATCTGATATTAAATCAGATATTCGCATCCGTTACAGACTTGGTTGAAATTATTGATGTTAATCATTTTTTCTACTCCCTACATAGAAAATACTATTTTGCTCTCTCATTTCAGGGAGCAAAGTAGTACTTTTCCTCCCTCGGGAGGAAAATACTTTGCTTCCCAAGGGAGGAAAATACTTTGGCTTCCTCTGGAAGCAAACAAGTAAAAACTTCAAATAGCTGTAATAGTAGTGTATAGACTTCTTTTATTGATACACAAACTTCCTGAAAATGAATGCTTTTCTTTGAAACAGATTTGTTATTACTTATTTTTATTTATAAAAATAGAAAACAGTTTAAATCGAGGTTTAAATTAACATCAGTAACTAAATATTGTTAAACTTTATGGTACAATTAGTTAAATTACTAATGGAGATTGCCCCTGAAGAAATATTGGCTCTGCTGGTGGAGATCAGTTCCTGTTTGTTGTTTTCCAAAGTCTTGGTCGCTAATGAAGTACTTGTAGAAACAAAATTTTCAAAAACAAGACACCGTTTTTTTGGTACTTGAAGTAGTACTTTCTCCCGTAATTATTTGGCTGGCTACCTCACATTTTTTAGAAATACAATCATCTAAGTACCCTTCTGCTACTGCGTTTGTTCGCCATCCCCCATGTCTTTTTAGAGTGAGAATGTCACTTCCAGCATTGACTAATAACGTAGCTGAACTACGGCGGAAACTGTGTCCAGTATAGCCTTTCGAATCATCCAAATTTAAAAATATTGCTAGTCTGTATGGAATTTTGGCAATTGTGTTTTTGCCAATTACCTGGTTTGTACATTTCCTTTTAGCATAAGTTACAAAAAAATCTAGAATGACATATTTTAGGGGACCTACAGTCCAGATATTTTCTATACATATCCAAGACAGATACTCCGTTTAAAATCTCATTTGTCTTTTTATTAGTTTTTGAGACAGGTATTTGCACCACCAAAATATCGCCTTTATCACTGATATCCTCAAGTACCATTTTAACTAATTCATCGCTACGGCATGCCCCAGCAATTCCAAATATAAGCACAACTTGAAAAAGGAAAATGCACTTATAATAACTGCCTAAAATGTCACTTAATTGTCATATTTTTTCTAATAAAAAATGCTGCGTTACGTTTTTATTTATTATTCAACAATAACGATCAATCTTACCGTCATATGTAAGTAAGTTTCATCTGCAGCTTCTGCAATAAACTTGTTGATATCCTTCCTTGAAAAAGTATTGGCTTTCTTGGCATTATATCCAGCAGATTTCCTTTTTAAAGAAGCTACTAATTTAGGAAACTTAATGTCGATATTGTCTTTAATTTGGAGTGTAGATCGCAACATGCTGTATTTGCTCCATAATGTTGAAGGCTTCAAATCGGCGCATTTTTTGGAAAAGTAAAATAGGACCACTTCTTCACATATTTTTCTTATTTGCCTAGTCTCCATCCAACAATTAAATAGCTGGTACTCTTTTTCATATTTTTCACGAGACTTTAACGGTAATAGATTTAACGAAACCACGTTTGCTTCTTCCAGAATATCTTGAGGAACTTTATCTTCACATTCGGAATACATTATTATAAACTTTTTGGAGGTTTGTTTATTTTGAAAACAAGAAGCAACCTTAGCAACGTTCCATGTACTTTGATTTTTAACAATATTTACTTATCTAAATACCTATTATGACATTTTGACATATTTGGTTTTTTGATTGTCATGCATAAGAAAATATAATAAAATATATGTAAAACCAATGTAAAACACTGTAAATGGTCGTAGAAAAAATCATATGTATTACACAGGAGCAAAGTGCCATTTCCTCCCTTGGAATTGCAAGGATCCGTGGGAGGAAATTATGCACTTTTCTCCCTTGTCATACAAATAGCTATTTTATTATTTTTAATTTAGAAAAACTCTCAACAGTAACCGAGAAAGTTAAAAATAACAACAGAGTAGTGATTGACTGATATAAAGATGAGGCTAATGTAGCATTTTCTATCAATAAAAATTCTATAAATTCCAAAATTGTTTTAGAATCCTTTAATCGATAACAAATTCGGTTATTTCTTAAAATTGCTAATTCTATGCCGAAAGAATCAGATATAACATATCTTTTTTATAAAATAACTCTTCATCTTTTTTTTTAAATTTCATATTGTATTAAACTGTAAAAATACATAGGTAATAAAAAATTTTATTTGGCTACAACATGAAAATGAGCTTGGAATCTATTATTCAATTTTGTATGGACAGTGACTACTCTATAAAATATATTTATTTTAAAATTATCTTCTGCGATTCGTTGATCTATACATAGTTCATCATAATGTCAATGTCGTTTGACTTTCGATTGCCTCTTTTTTTAAACTTTAGCTTGATGTCCCATTGGTTTGCAATATCTATCTATAGTGCTCAAATTTTAATTTTTCAAAATTATTTCTTGTTTCCCTAAGAAAATATGTACATTATGTGTTTTTTCAATTCAACTACAACTACAAAACAAATAACAATTAAATCTACATTTATATTTTGGGCAGTTTTGGAGACAATATTTAACTCATTACTCATTAAAAAATGGCCCGTCTTTGTTGGACAAAAAAATCGTAATTTATATTTTACAGTGAAATAAATAAAGTTGTGGACTGAGAAATAGGACTATTAGTGCAATTTCGGGAAAATTCTAGAACATTTTATTTGGAAACTACATGAGATACGTCAGTTGTGTCGACGGCAACGTGTTATAGACTTAAAAACAAGATTATAACGGCCATTCTCACCGATTACCCTTTAACAAACCCCCCCTTAAGGTTGCTTAAATATTTAAATATGCTTTCACCCTGCCTGCCTTGCACCCCCCGATATTTTTTTCAGCCCCCCTTTCTAAGTTTTGTTTTTGCTTGAAAAACACCTCCTTTTCGTTTGTTTGTGCTTGTTGCCCCCCCCCCTTCCTTTTTTTTCCTCCCCCCCCCCTATTCCATTTAATTTCCCCCCCCCCCCCCCCCCTTTTTTTTTTGGGGGGCCCTTAACCCCCCCCCCCTTCCCGGGCCCCCCCCAACCGGCCCCCCCCCAAGTTAAAAAAAACAAAACAGAACCCTTGCGCCCCCCCAACCCCCCCCCCCAAGGTAGGACCCCCCCCCCCCCCCCCCCACCCCCCCCCCCGCCCACTCCCCCGGGGCCCCCGCAACCGCCAAACCCCCGCCCGCCCCCGCCGCCCCCCCCCCCCCCCCCCCCCCCCCCCCCCCCCTCCCCCCTTTAATTTTAATTTTTTTTTTTTATTTTTAAATTAAATCCCCCCACCGACAAGCAGGCCCGCCCCCCCCCCATAAGCGCCACCCCCCCCCCCCCCCCCCCCCCCCCCCCCCCCCCCCCCCCCCCCCCCCCCCCCCCCCCCCCCCCTTTTTTTGGGGGGGGGGGGGGCGCTTTTGGCCCCGGGCGCCGGGGGGGGGCGGGTGTTTTTGCGCCCCCCCCCCCCCCCCCCCCTCCCCCCGCGGCGCAGGGGGGGGTGGGGGGGGGTAAGTGACTTGTCGTGAAAATTCTAGAACATTAGATTTGAAAACCACAGAAGATACGTGAACTGTGTTAACGGGAACGTGTTATAAAGCTCAAAACAAGACTTAATAGTGACACTTCGTGAAATTTCTCGAACGTTCCATTGCACAATTAGTGGAGATAAGTGAATTTCATCAACACAAAAGTAATGTAGACTCTAAATAAGACTTTTTAATGCTGTTTCGAGATTTTTCAGGAACATTCCTCCATTATTAAAATAAACGTGATAACATTATTTTACGGACTTTATAGTATAATAAACTTTATTCTGAACTGATTTACGTGTCGTGAGTTAATGCCAACAACAAGAAGCATGGCGGAGAAACAAACACAAGACTTACTTGCAGCATTGGTGCAACAAATGGAATAACAGAAAAGAAAACGCCAGGAAGAATTAAGAAAAATTATGGAAGATCAAGAAAAAAACGATAGAGAAAAAGAAGAACAAGAAAGAGGAAGACAAGAAGATGAAGAAGACTTAAGAAAAATGATAAAGGGCCTAAAAATAAGTCGACAGGAAGAATTAAGAAACATTATAGATGAACAGCAAGCAGCCATTTTCTCACTCACTGAAAAATTTAAAGATGTAAAAGTTGGTGAGTGAAGTGGAAGAACAAGTCAGTGAAGTTAAAGTAAAAGTCGTTCAATTTGAGGGAAAAATAATTGAGGTCAGTGGAGAAGTAGCCCGACTCGAAAAACAATTAAGAGAGAAGGGTGGCCAGTTGGTACTGTCGTCTGGTAGTAGGTTACAACCACCTTCCTTCGACGGTCAAGGTTAATGGTCAACATATAAGAGACAGTTCGAGGCAGTTGCACGTTCAAATAATTGGAATGATGAGGAAAAAGCAACAGCATTGGTATTAGCACTGAAGGGTCAAGCATTAGACTTGCTCCAAACAATTCCTGTCGCACAGCAACAAAACTTTAGCATTCTGGAGGCAGCGTTAGAACTAAGATATGGCGACCAACATCTCGCCCAAGACCTATATCAGGTTCAGCTCAAATCACGCAGACAACGAGGTGGAGAAAGCCTCCAGGAGTTCGAGGCTGCGGTAGAGAGATTAGCTCATCTAGCTTATCCTGATGCACCAATGGAATTTCAACAACAGTTAGCAGTTGGGGTATTTATTGATGGAGTAAGGGACTAGGAAGTTAGTCGAATTCTTAAGTTGGCCAGGTATAAGCGGAGCAATCAGGCTCTTGCACTTGAGATTGAGGCTGTCTATAAGGATAACACAATCAAACCAGAGAGTACGAGCTGTGGCTGTGGAAGATACCTCGGCAGATAAAACCATGCAAGTCGTATTAACCAAGTTACAAAAGTTGATCGCACAACTTGTGAGTTAAAAAATGAATAATAGTTTATTTAAAAATGATTTCTTATTGAGGAGTAAGTCTAACTATTCGAAAAGTTCCAATTTTATATTATAAGAAGTAAGAAGCGTGATTCTAATGAAAAATTGTTCATTACTAAAATATGAAATATAAAATAGGTTTTGGTATTTAAGAAAAGTGTATATAAATATATAATAATCAACAAACTATAGCTAATTTCATTTGGGGCTTGTACAGATTGACAAAGACGAATTCCCAGAGGAGACAAAAACAAAATATCGGTAGGCCGCAGTTACAAGTGTGGCAAATTGGGCTATATTAAGAAGAACTGTCGTGAGCTCCACATTCAAAATGTAACGTCCGAAGTACAAAAGACCATACAAATACTGATAAACTCGACTCTCCAGCTGAAACAAGGCCAACGGCCAAATAGTGGTAGACAGAATGGAGGAGGTATGCACTGTTATAAGTGACAGAGTGGGCCATATTCAGAGTAACTGTCGTCAGCGCAGCCCTGACGGGGTAAATGTCGCAGTAATGGGGGACTTGCAGGAAAACTGGCGGGCTGGTACCTCGGGGATTGTGCTGATTAATAAAAAGGCAGATGGTCTTTCCAAAAGACCATGCCAGGAAGACTGCAAGCCTTGTCACAGTGTGGAAAAACAGCAAGATGTACAAATAGTGAATACCATTAAGATTGATGTACCGGATGATTGGACAAGAGTCGTTAAGGGAAGCGCAGTTAAACAGTAAGGAAACTGGTCCTATACTGAAATGGAAGAATAGAAAAAACCCAACCCGATTGGAAGGACATTTCAAATAAATCAGTGGGGCTGAAGGCTTTATTGGCACAATGGGACCCCCTTAGAGCAGAGGATGGACTGCTGAAGAGAGCGTGGAAAAGTCTAGATGGGAAGAAAGTTATTTTGAAATTGGTAATCCCCAGGTGTCACGTAGCAAAAGTACTTTGGCAAGTGCATAGTGGAACGTCAGACGAACATTTGGGCATCAACAAAACCCTGACAAAATTAAGATAGTGATTTTACTGGGTAAACAGTCGTCAATATGTGGAAGCTAGGTACCGCCAATGTGAAGTTTGCGCGGCAAGAATGGACCACAGACAAGAAGTAAGGGCCCAATGAAGCAATATAACGTCGTGGCTTCTTTTGAGGGAATTGCAATAGCAAGTGACCATATGAAGGCTCTTAAGGATATTTCAAGAGGGTACCAGGCGGGAGATCTGGTTAGGCTATATAACCCAGAATGGAAGAAAGGCATGCCCTCGAAGGTTCACCCGCCTTGGGAAGGACCATACACTGTCGTCACCAGACTAAACGACGTCGTATACCGAATTCAGCAGAGTCCAAAATCAGAAATGAAAGTGGTGCATATATAGAGACTAGCCAAGTATGCAGAGAACAATTAATTGCCTGATCGGGACGTTCAGCTTTAAGGAGGCGGCAGTGTTACGCCACTGGACTTTGTAGGTTGGTTAGATGAGACTGGAATTGTACGAGAACGGCCTGGAATGTTCCAAACCGCGTGAATGAATTATAAATAAAACGAACGGTGGGTCGAGCTCAGTCTGAAGTTGGAAGTGAACGAGTGAAGAAAAAAGAAGAAATAGACTTAAATCTAATTGCCAACAACTAGATAGATCTAGTTGTTGGCAATGTTGAGTGTGAAATTCATAGAGACCTCCTGTCTTTAATTAAAGAAGATCTATATCATCCGGCACTGTCTGTTAATGTAAATATTTCATACCAGTGCTCTGAGAACTTTCCAAACAATCTAAATGCGAAAAAAATTAACTTCCATAAGGCAAACTATCCTGATCTCTATAGTTCTTTATTGGCCAAGGATTGGTCCTTTCTTAAATCATACAGTGACGTAAATCTCGCATATGTTAAATTCTATGATGAACTATTTGCAATTTTTGAGAATCTCACACCCCCTTTTTTTTTCCCAAAACCCCACCCCCCCCCCCCCCCCCCCCCCGGGATTTTTTTTTCCCCCCAACCCCCCACCCCTTTTTTTCCCCCCATTCAAAAAAAAACCCCCCCCCCCCCCCCCCCCCCCCCCCCCCCCCCCCCCCCCCCCCCCCCCCCCCCCCCCCCCCCCCCCCCCCCCCCCCCCCCCCCCCCCCCCCCCCCCCCCCCCCTTCCCCCCCCCCCCCCCCCCCCCCCCCCCCCCCCCCCCCCCCCCCCCCCCCCCCCCCCCCCCCCCCCCCCCCCCCCCCCCCCCCCCCCCCCCCCCCCCCCCCCCCCCCCCCCCCCCCCCCCCCCCCCCCCCCCCCCCCCCCCCCCCCCCCCCCCCGAAAATAAAAAACAAAATGACTGCTGGACATGATCAAATCCCCAGTTTCCTTATTAAGGACTGTTGAACCATTAGTGATATTATTTAATCTGGTCATTAAAACGAGTACATTTCCTGACGTCTGGAAAATGGCTCGTGTGTGCCCAATTCACAAGTTAGGTAATCCTTCCTTGCTAGTCAATTATAGGCCTATTTCTGTATTGTGTAATTTTGAAAAGCTCCTGGAGATATCGTTGTAGAATCACATCTATCCAAACGTAAAAAAATCTAATATCACCTGCTCAGCATGGGTTCATGGGAAATCGCTCTACTGTCACAAATCTGGTGTACTTTACTCAATATGTGTGTAATATAATTGATAGTCAAGGTCAGGTGGATGTGATCTACACGGATTTTTCCAAAGCATTTGACCACATAGATCACAACATAATTCGTAATAAGCTTACTAACTTTGGATTCAAGTAACACATTATTAACACTTTTCACGCCATATCTTTCCGATAGAGCTCAATACATTAGATATAATGGCTTTGAATGTACACAGTTTATAGCTAGCTCGGGAGTACCGCAGGGGTCAAATCTGGGCCCCCTTTTGTTTCTTCTATTTATTAATGGCCTGACTAATGTTATCGATTGCGAAAAACTTTTATTTGCAGACAACCTTAAAATCTTCCATGCCTTCAATAATATTGAGTATTGTCGATTTATTCAGAGGCAGCTATCTAAAATTGAGTCATGGTGTACATTAAACAAATTATATATGAATATTGACAAATGCAAGGTGATCAGTTATACTTTAAAAAAACAATCTATATCTTTTACATATGTACTAGATTCAGCCGAGTTAAAACGTTGTGAAATTACCAAAGACTTAGGTATTTTATTTGATAATAAATTTTCATTCAATGAACACATCAATACGATAACATCATCAGCCTTGAGAATGCTGGGTTTCATAACCAGGAACTGCCGTAACTTTAATGATGTTCTAGCATTAAAGACACTTTATTTTTCGTTTGTAAGATCTAAGTTAGAATATGGATCCATTATTTGGTATCCATATTATGATCTTCAGAAATCAGCAAACGAGAGAGTACAGAGGAAATTTTGCAAGCTCTTATACTACAAAGTTATGATCGCTTTGTTGCTCTAGTAATATAGATACATTATATTTAACAGAAATGTTAGTAATTAACGTAATATTTTAACATTTTTTTTTAATTTCAGCAAATCTTATAGTTAGTATCGAATGTCGTGCTTGGGCTGGCAACATCGTGTACAGGGGCGGTTCTCTCAATCGAGCAGGTTCTATTACTTTTGAAATTCAAGTGGATACTGCAGCCTCAAAAGTAACCATGATGCAGAACAAGACAGACGTAATTTAATAGTTTTTGAGATGCTAAATATAGGCGTAGTACTTATTTCATAATTTTAATATTTACTTAAATTTATAGGTTGTGCAGATTTTAATGCAGTTTTTATAATTTATGTAAATGTGTTTTATTATAGTATTTATAGATTGTATAACTCTATTTTCACTGGTGCTTTCAGACCGTATATGCATTACTTGACAAATTTTAATCATTCACTGTGACACCTATATTAACATAATTTGTCATCTCAACTGCTTCAATAAAATTTATATTTTTAGATAACTGGACCATATACTTAAATTTTAATGAAACATATTTAAGGAAGTTTATGTGTTAATAAAAAATATTATATAAATATCTGTAGTGTAGCCAAATTAACGAAAAATTAACCCAATCCCAGAAAAAAAATCATACTAACTGTGTGCTTCTTAGAAAACTGTTTTGTTATAATAAATATATAGTATTTATAAAAGTGCCTATATCAAATTTAGTATGAATTTTTTCAAGATATAAGGCTAAAAATTTGACTGAACTACACTAATAGAAATTAAGAAATGATTTAAAGTGCCCTTTCGGAAAAAAAATTCTAATTATCACCTTACTTGTAACATGGCCTTATTTTGTATTAAGTAACTAAAATATAGCCCCATTATTAATTTATGTAAAATATTCTTATAACTATTTACACCTACTTAATATTTTTGTGACTTGTTAAGAAGTATTACAATATTTAATATAAAACGTGTGAGCTTTAATTGTGATTACTAGAATTAGTTTAACTTAACAAAATGTATTTTTAAAAAGTGTAACTTGTTTTTATGGTGTTCTGTATAAACAGATGAAAATAAAGTTTTTTAAACAAAAGAACTCTTATTTAATTTTTTTTTATGTATTTCTGTCGACTAACATTTCATTGGATATCACATGTTGTCTTTGTCATAGTGCCAATAATTCAGAAATATTCTTTGTCTATACAGTATTATAGGTGCTTACAATTCCATAGGTATGTTTTTTATTAACTTTACAATGTTAAAAAGAGAAGCGATATTAAGAAAGTTCTCAGTATTATTCACATATCTTGGCAATTAAGAAAATGGGTTAAAGCACCAGTGGCGTAGCCAGACATGACCCTTGGGAGAATATAAAATTCAAAAGCCTGAGATAAATAAAAAATTGTGCAATTAGGGCAGACACCACCATAACATTTTTATTAGTATTAAACACAAATAGATTGAAGGCAAAGCTACAAAACGGGTGAGTGATGACGAACGGAGAATATTGTCCTGGAACATTTTGAAAATGGTGTATCCACTTCCTCCTTGGAGAATTACTGTAGAACGATGAATAAAGGATTTCCCGGAGTTTGAGTTTGATGCACAGAACTTCGTTAACAATATTTGTGACAATATACTATCATCAGTAGGGTGATCCTTATTTTTAAAAATTATAATATATATAAATCTTTTGCTCCCACCCCTCAAAAATGTTCATTTATATGATATTAGATATGTTAAAATTAATCAATATTTAGAGGTCATGCAAGCATTTTTGCCTGTACACCATACGTGCTCTTACTGTATTTTGCTTGTCGCCACCACATTATAGAGTTACTTGCCGGTGCTACATTCCAAATAAGTCTTTCATCTTCTTCAACAACTGAAGCATTATTAATTAAGAGGCTTCAGAAGAAATGGGATGTTATGAATCAGAATATTCATTCTAAACGTGATGACATTTCAGAATTGTCATCACCTCAGTAGTGTGACGAAAGACAATTGATTTTTCCAAACACCAGCTGTCAAAACTTATTAACATAAGAGATGATTACCGCGGATTATTAGAATTATCTGGGAAGCATTCCACCACGTGGTATTCATTTTCAAGCACCGGATGCCATGCACCATGCAAGTTGGATGTATAAGATGATTTACTACCTCAAGATTTATATGTGTAAGTTTACAGTGATTTTACCTTAAAGCCTAATACACAGCCAATATTAGCATCACATAATGATCTTTGTCTTCTTAGTGATTTCTAACAGTATGAAAAACAATAAAAATATTTCAAGAGAAACTTATAAAAAATGGAGAATCATCTATGGTATTTGTCCGAGCAGATGATTGGCCTTGCATTTTTGATATTGAGGTTTCGATCTCAACAAAATGGTCAACGCTTTGTTTTAAACAAGGCAACAGCGTTCTTACTCCAAAAGGACGGAACCGTGTCATTCTTTATGCCAGTAATTTGAAGAAAGCATACACTTGTAGATTTTGTTACACCAAACACAATTGGATTCTTCACAAAAAAGAATATCTACAGAATTTCTAAAATTTGACCCACAGACAGCGGGAGACAGCGAAGACTATAAGGCAGGTATTGCTGTTGTAAAGATCTTAGTTACAAATGATAATGCTAAATGTGGGGTTGCTCTTGTCAAGTAATTGAACTAGCTTATTACATTACAATGAAGACAAATTTCAGTGTCTTATACAAGTTGTGGCTGATTACCATAACCTGTACCACAGACTAAATATCTCTGTGCCTGTACTTAAAGATCTTTTGTGGATCAGCAGAAGTCTACTTCCAGCTAAATAATAGAACTATGAGTTTGTTTTCTACTATATTTTTATGTCAAAACAATGTCACTTTATATATTATATCGCCGGTGCATACTTTAAATTTTGATAAATAATTGATTTATTGTTAAAAGTATGTGAATGGCTGTATTATTGTTGTGCCATTTTATGCAAATAATAAAAGTTGTTGAGCGAACCTTAAACATTGCTCGATTGCTTTGATTTTTATTCTGATATTAATATATACCATCAAAAGTAATAATTCTAATGTGGTGAGCATCGAGTTTCTAAAAAATTTTTATTTTTTTTTTTTTTTTTTTTTTTTTATATATATATATATATATATATATATATATATATATATATATATTTTTTTTTTTTTACCCCTCTTTTTTTTTTTTTTTTTTTTTTTTTTTTTTTTTTTTTTTTTTTTTTTTTTTTTTTTTTTTTTTTTTTTTTTTTTTTTTTTTTTTTTTTTAAAAAAACCCATAATATTAAAGATCACCTTAATGGACAGTAATAACACGCGTTTTACGGTACCTATGTTACAACTGAAAATCATAAAATGTGTGAGTGGTAATATGAATGCTACTAAAAGACAAAAATAATTTAATTCAGATTTAGTTAAAATGATGGCGGCGTGTAACAATCCGTGGACCAAACTAGATAAGCATCATTTTAAAGAGTTTCTGCAAAATGTGTTAATATTAGTGGAAAGTATAATAACTTTACTGTGCCTGCGGAATTCATATTAAGGAAAAATTGTATATATCGCCGGTGTGCAACGAAATTTAAAGCAAAACGTCTTTCTAAACACGTGCATGCGGGTTACTGTAGATGAGACCAATGGCTCACCTAGTCCTAGACTAAGTGGCACAGTATAAAGATCACAGCAGGGCATCTCTTTGTAAACACGTTTTATTTCCAAAATTTATAAATACATGTTTACTAATAAATTACTCGATTTATAAATATACTTTTTTTTTAATTAATATTATATTAATTAATTTATTTATTCTCAAGTAGGTAGTAGTAATTAGAGAATATTCTGCTGAAAGAGAAATATGAGAATGTTCTATCACGACCTTTTTCATTGTTTTATTGTTTTACAGCATTTACAAATGTTGGGGTACTCATAATGACCTTGAACTTTCGAAGAAATTTCGCCCCACACCCCCCGCAGCCTATGTCTGCATATCTCTTGCATTAAATTTTCCCTCCCTACACATATCACGAGCCGCCACTGATTCATTTAATCTATGGGGCGAAAAAATATCTATAGTGCCTTACCAAATAATGGTTTTAATGGCAGTGTGTCAGAAATCCAGGAAAATGTAAGTTGTTTGCAATAAAATGATTTTGTGGTCTTAAAGAAAAAAATACATTTACGAACAAAAATAAAAATGGAAATCATATTGTTTGAAAGAAAAGAATTGTCAAGTTGATCTGATGTATTTAGGCCAGCCAGCGGCAGCGGCGACAACATTATAAACATTCGCATCATAATTCGAACAGATATACCTCCACCCGAGGCGAGTATTGTAATAACGCAGACTTCTGTTATGAGGACTACTTCTAGCAATTTCATTGGCCGCTTTCCGCAGGGCATGCGCAGTTACATGACATGTCAAAGTATTAAATCCTTTTTGGAAATAAACAAACTATAATAAAGGGCAAGGAAAATAAACAAACTATAATAAAGGGCAAGGAAAATGTTACTAACGTGTTAGGCGAGTATTTTCTCTATCATCTATCGAGTTCCTTGCTGACAAATGATTCCAAAAGGATTTAATACACTTTGACACGTCATGTAACTGCGCATGCCCTGCGGCTCTCTTAAAACGGCCAATGAAATTGCTAGAAATAGTCCTCATAACAGAAGTCTGCGTTATTTCAATACTCGCCCACCAGAGATATGAATGCTGAAACGACAATAGGTGCGTTCTTTCTATCTGAGATGAGATATCAGCTAATCTAAGTTGTTTTACGGTTACACTGCATAAATAGAAGCATAATTTCATTTGATGTAGCCTCCGCAACCGTAAAACTAATTAAATTAACTTAGATCTTAGAAAGAACGCACTTAACAGATTAACTGAGATCTCAAGTTAGAAAGAACGCCCCTAATATGTTAATATAAGTAGTTTTACGGTTACGGAGGCTACTTCAAATGATATTATTATGCTTTTATTTATGCAGTTTAACCGTAAAACAACAGCTGAGATCCCAAGCAGAAAGAACGCATCTATTGTCAATACATCAGATAAATAAAGAGAAATTATTTATCTGATGTCAATACAACACTCATGTAAATCTCTAATTCCAAGTTGCCAACAAGATTTTTAGATTTCCCCGCAGTAAAATTTAAAAACACCCGATTTTACACGATCCATTACTTTAAATTTCCCGAATATTTGCCTAAGGTTTAAAATGAATAGGGAATCAAATTAAAGTCAAAAACTGGAGTGTTTTATTTTTATTTCTTTTGCCATACATTAATATTATACATGGAGTTATGTGGTTCAAAATTTAAAACTTTGTTTAAAACTGAAATATTTAATGCCCATCACAAAAAAAATATATTTCAAATATCTCAGCAGAGAGCTCGTCTGCACATGACGAGTAACTTTAACGTGTCATCGAGGTGGTGGCTAAAGTTGTGTACGCACGGAGTGTTACACCGACAATTTACGAACGACATTAATATTTACCCAGTTCAAAATTATACCACTTTTCGAATGGCTAGTTTGCACTCTGTATATTGCTTAGGGTAATTACGAACGGCCTCCTGGAGTCTAGATATAAAGATTGAAAGCGCTTAGGGCTTAGAGCGTCGATAACAAGAAACAGGCAGAGAAATACATGAAAATTATTTTTTTCACTGCCAGTAGCTGTCACTCCTTACAAAAATTATCAATTAAATAATATAATATACGATTGAGCATACCTCGTTTATTTTAAGCTCCTATCATATTTTTAATTATATTCACTTTTTTCTTATACCCGGTATTACCCGCTTCCATTTTTTACCCAATGTCTATATCGAAATACCCAGTTTTTGGGTATTTACCCGGAAATCGGCAACACTGCAATGTCACCGATTCGCTGACTGGCCTCAATATATAAGATCAATTTGGCAATTCTTAAAAATGTCAAATTTTCTTTCATATAATATGAGTTCTATGTTTATTTTTGTAAGTAAATATATTTTTTCCTCCAAGACCATAAAATCATTTTACTATTTAACTGAGATCTCAGTTTAAAAGAACGCACCTAATAGGTGCGTTCTTTCTAACTAGAGATCTCAGTTAATCTATTAGGTGCGTCATTTCTAACTAAAATCTCAGTTAATCTTTACGGAGGCTACATCAAATGAAATTATGTTTTTATTTATGCAATCGTAAAACAACTTAGATTAGCTGAGATCTCAGAAAGAATTCACCTATTGTTTCCGTAATGGACTAAAAACACCACAAAATGTTTATAAATATCAACTTTCGAAAAGTCCGTTATTAAACAACATACATATTAGGGAATATAACACGTCCTTAAAAAGAAAACATAAATTGCCATACAAATGTTTTGCCTATCTTTAGACAAAGAGGGCTACCGCGCTTGAATTCACTACGAGAGGCGCTAGTGTAGGATAAGGTTCTTACATAAATTTCTAATATCACTGAACGTTAATGTTTATTATGGTTTTTTAACGCGGGTTTTTAGTGTTTTTTTTCTGATGAACTATGGGATATATATAATTTAAGTGTTTTAAAAGCAGAGTTAAGAAAAAGACGTGCAAATTTAAGCGGGCCGAAAGAACAGCTAATTCAGAGATATCTTATGTCATTAAGGTTAGGTTATTTCAAGCAGGAGCATGATGAAAACAACGAATGTGCATGATTATTACTTAGGTACGATTTTCTGTAGTAGGTTCCTTTAGTAACGCATAATCATCGGGATTAAAATGTTTTTTACAAACACGCAACTGTTTCGAAGTAGTTATCCCTGCGAATCGCTACCAACCACTGTTTTAGGCGAGTTTTATCTCAGAAACATATGTCCGCGTTTTGTTTCCGAGCAAAATGGAACTGCACAACACTGAGGTAGAATTAATAAGTTTTTTTATTTACTGGTGTACGAAATTATTATAATAAAACCCTATAAACCTGTTTCGCGCCTATCAATAACTTTTGACAGAACCTTACTCGCCAGTGGCGCCAACTGCTAAGCCTAAAAACGGTAGTCCTTATTTTCAATGGTTCACTATTACCGATTACATCGAAAAGGCTTAATGGGTGCAATATACCAATGAAGAAGAAGAAGACGTAGGCGTGTGGCAGGTGACTTGGGTCAAGTCAAGTCAAATATGACAAGTTTTAGGTTATATATTTTTGTCGCGATAAGTCATATATAAATATTTATTTTGTTAATTTTTAGTGTCGGGTCTATATTATTCTTTCATTAATTAAATAATAGTTTAGTTAAGTATTGTGATTATCAAAATGCCCCCACTTATGGAAAATGAATATTGTGGACTGTTATCATCTGAAGAAAATTTGCAAGTGTTCAAATTACTAGGAAATCGTTGTCAGGCGCTTGCTACGACAGTAATTCAACTATATTATACACAACCCCCGCATCATTCAGAATGGCTAAAGAAAGGCACCGGTGTTCTGTGTTTCGTGAAAGATAACACAAAGAAAAATTTCTTTTTTAGTTTGTTTTGTTTAAAACGAAACATGAAACTTTGGGAACAAGAAATGTATAACAATATGGAATATATTGAAGCTACATCTTTTTTCACATGTTTGAAGGTCAAGATTATATAGTAGCATTCAACTTTGCAAGTAAAGAAGAAGCTAAAAATTTGAAAATAGTTGTTAGTCAAAAAATACAAGCTCGAAGACGTAGAGAAGAAAAGCGTTCTCGCCAAATAAATCACAGCCAAACTATTCCAGGTCCAACTGTAGATTTTTCAGGTTTCAAGAAAAGCCCAGATCCCGCTGCAAAACTTGCCAAACGAAAACGGAATATCACAAAAGCAGATATAAGCACACCAATGGACTTTAAACACATATCACATGTAGGGTGGAATTCAACTTCTGGTTTCGATATCAATACAGATGATGAAGAATTAAAGGCATTTTTTAAAAAGGTTAGTTATGACTTACCTACATATATAATAATGTGTTAAGAAGTAATAACGTAGAAATAAATTTATTGCAGTTTTAGCTCTGACAACTCTTATATAATACATAAGTACCTACTGTCAATTTTTTTTTATTGTAGATTATTTTAATCTACCTCGATACTTTCTGAAATAGTTTGCTGGAAAAATTCTCCAAAATACTGTAGATTCATAACGGAGTGTAATAAAATGTGAATATGCCAATGTCAATATTTCTGGACTCAAGAGTTGTACAATTACTGGCCCTGACATTGATTTATTTTAATGTATATCATAATGTTAATATGACCTAAAATTCTAAATATTAGAAGAAATGTGGAAAAATATTGCAGTAGAAAAAATCTTTAAAGTAAATATTTGCAGTGATCATATTACTTAAATAGGTCAATGAAATAATACATTCTATTTAAATTTGTTAATTGGTTTATGATATAGGTACCAAATTAAGTAATTATTTGAAACCTTGCGTATGCAGTAAGTTATTATATTTTAGTACCTAATATTTATTATATATTCAGAATTATGTGAAAAATAAATAAAAAATGTATACGTATATGAAACTGAGACATATTAGGTACCATCCAGTGAAGCGGAAGCTACTCAGGTATTTCCCAAGGAGCTGCCTTGGTGGTGTTGCAGTGCTGCACAACCAAACAAAAATAAATAGCACAACTTTGTACAATTATGATACCATTTTGTTTTTATAAACTTATACAGTCGAACTTCTCTAACTCAAATCTCCTAAATCCCCCCGAGACTGGTCGAGTTAGAGAAAATTTGAGTTAAAGAAAATACTTCCAAAATGAAGTATATATCAAGGGCACAGAAACATATTCAGGTTACAGAGAATTTGTAGAGATACAGAATTTCAAGATACAGAATTTCGAGTTGTAGAAGTTAGACTGTATTTTTATATTTTATTATTATAGAAATAGAAAGTTGAATAAATTTTCATTCTTGTTTTGATTTCTGTGTGAAGCATTGTAGCACTTATTGACCAGCCGCTCTGCTAGGTACATATATTAGAAATTTTGCATTACATATTCCACATATTTCTTAAAATCATTCAATACTTGTATTAAATTGACATTACTTTAATTTTCATTATATTAATATTTAGAAACAAATATTTAATGTTGTAGGAAAGGCAGTGAAACTTAACGTTCATATATTTTGGTGTTATCAATTGGGATTAATTTAATCATTACTTTATAACTTATCAGAATATTATTTTTAACTCAGTATTTCCTCTTGAATAAAAAACGTTCACTCTCTGCCTCTGTAGACTGATAATTATGCAAACAAACCATGATATATTTGCATGGTGTAGTATTATGAATTTTATGTACCTAGTTAAAAAATTATTTTAGTTGAAAGCTACTGAGCAGAGTTACAGAAATTTGTGATGTTTACTTGATATTTGCATGCCATTGACTCAAATGCAGATGATCATTGAATATGGACATAAGTTTTCCAGCGAATTATTGTTCTCTCTATCCAGTACAGATGGTTAGGGCATGATATCTCTCCATGCTGATTTACTCTAGTACATATTGTGTCTCAAATATTGTTATAGAGGTGGGACAAATATATTTTTAGGCCCCATTGATATTTCAGAAATGAATAAGAATAATTAATCGGTTATGGTAGGAAGTAAAACATCATTTTTGAAAACTGAGACAATAAACAGGTCTGCAGTGTCAGTCGTTGAGCATCCCCCAGCGTTTATTTAAATTAAAATAGAATAACAATAATAGTGATGTTGCTAATATAAATTAAAAATAGAAATCAACATATTTAAAATAGGTCTATGTATTTTTTTTAAATCCCATTTTAGAAAAGAATATATAATAATAATAATAATAAATGTCTTTATTTCCCTTAAATTAAATACAAAACAAAAATTACAAAAGTAGGAAAGTAGGAAATCGGCTAAGTTCAGTAAAAACTACTTTTCATCTTAACCGTAACAAACATATGTGCAAAGTACCAAATAGGGTAAAGCAAATACCAGTGATGATAGGTGTATTGATTATAAAAGTTATATGATTTAATAAAACACTGCAGATTAATTTTATCATAGTAAGTGAAATTTGTCGAGTCCAACAGAATTACTATGATTTGACCTAATAAAATGTAGAACTTTACTATTTTTTATGGTAAAAAAGAAAATTTTGGATATTTGGGCAAATCGTCGTACTTAATTAGAAGTTTCAAATGCTCAACATTAGGTATAGGAGGAACTATGTTGTTGATATATAAATTAATATCATTAACGTTTCTTAAGTTACCTGGTAATTCATGATATGATTTATTATTTACGATATCTAGGGAACGAAGTGTATTCCAAGTAGTTTTACTGTTTTTATTTTTCAACACATAGTTTAAATGAGCTTGCTTTTCTCTTCTAATAGAACCAGTGACATAATTTCGAAGATTTTTGTAAGCATTCAAATCACTAGTGGATTGTGTTCTCTTATATTTTCTAAGAGATTTTTCTCTCAGTTCTATCATAATTTTAATTATGTCAGTAATCCAAGGAGCTAGTTTTTTAGTGGCTCTAATAGTCCGAAGAGGGGCATGCGAATTAAAAATTTTCAGAAGGCTATAATTCATAAATTCAACCATGTCATCAACGTGATCTAGAGAATAAATGTAGTTCCAGTTAATAGAGTTCAAATCAGCATAAAATGCTTCTTTGTCAAAGTTTTTAAAATCTCTGAAGGTTATAAATTTTGGCTTATCTTTTTTTCTACAAATTGCAATGTTACACGAATCAAGAAAGTGATCAGAAATTCTATAAAAATCAGTTACATTACAAGAGTTTACTAGATTTGAGTCGGATGTAACGAGAATATCAATTAGCGTCTGTGTACAAGAAGTAACCCTAATAGGCTCATTCACCACCTGTTTCAGATTATATGCTTCAAGGAAGTTATTGAACTGAGTTACAGTTTGATTATCCGTGTTTAATAAATTTATATTAAGGTCACCTGCAAAAACAATGTAATCTGAAGCCGGAAGTAAAGAAGACAGCATCATCTAAATGCATTAACTGTATGAATTGGATTTCAGTGGTCTACAGAGAACACCAAAAACTATGCATTTACCAGAGATATTAATTGAGATCCATAATTGTTCTGAAACTTCATTTACTGATGAAAAATAATATTGTGATAAATCATATTTTTTAAGAAAATCCCTACGCCGCCGCCTCTGCCTTGTCTATCTGCACGAATTAAAGTATATTGTGGGATTCTAATACTATCTGAATTTATATTGGGATTTAACCAAGTTCCGGCAATGCAAGTATATCGATTTCTTTTGAAGTGATGTATTCCTTGAGTATATCAAAATTGGTAAAAGAAGAATTTTTTACATTTTTTGTGTTAACTCGGCATCCCCTGGACCAATATGGCTGTAAAATAATAAAGTTGAATTTACTAATAATAATAAAAAATGCAACATCGTATGTTCTTCTGTTCTTCAGATATTGTCATTACATAAATGCATGCATACATATATCACATTGAAAATAGTATATAAAAATTCAAGCGAAAAGTTAGATGAAAAAATAGAAATGTTGGCAAATTTAGTAACATTTAAACACATTAATAAATATAAAGCACATCATGATATTTTATCTAATCATTTGAAAATAAAAACAAAACCAACCACATGTGTTTATAGGTTTATCAGCAGGAAGTTGTCGGTTTGGTAATGATTTAAAATTACCAGAATAATTATTAACCACAAATATTTTACTACCCTTTTCACTAAAAATATTTTTAAAATTTTTAACTTTAACTGCCACATTGTTATATTTCGGTTACTTTAATTATTGCCAATTGTTTAAAGTGATGTATGGCTCCCATTTTGTTCTTGTTTTGGCAAACAGAATAAAACACAGAACACATATGTATATTAACTTTATATTGACCTTAATAGCAGAAAAAAATATATATTAATGAAACTGGCCTAATCTGAGTAATAGATGTCACTTCACTAAAATTATTAAATCATATAAATCAACTTGGGAAAAAATGGCACACTGCAAAAAGCTATGCATATTGTAGCGATGCGAGTGCTTATGTTCTAATACAAATAATCATTCACTCTAATTTGTGCATTTTCTAATACAATTAGTAAACATCGTTTGCTATCTTACTAATTGTGTAGCTAACGTTTTAATCGAGTTTTTTTAAATATATCCTAAAAATGAAGTTTTGATGTTTCAAATAACTTTGAAATTCAATAAAGGAAACATAGACTCAAGTGAGGGAGTTTATGTCACTGAAGTAAAAACCTGGAAATGCGGCTTTTTGTACAGACCCACATAACATTCATTAGTAGAGATCGGGAGGTAGCGATAAATGCCAGAGACGACTTTTACTTACATGTAGATAGAATGTTATATTGTAAACACCTAATGAAACATTCTCAAACAATATTAAATGAAAAAATATTCTTACATTATATAGGTATTATGCAATAAACCTGTTTTCATTATAAAAATGGAAACAAAGCATTAAAGGTTTTTATCAGGTAATTGGACGGCTCGCTGCTGTAAAAAACAATTACTTACTGACTGTCATCGTGATGGGCTTGGTATCACTGAGAATCTTTCTTTCTAATAGCAGTCGCCCGCTTATAAGGTCGCTTGTATATCACGTTTACGCCCACTGCCCATAAATATCTCTAAATAAATAGTACATATAAAACTATTTTGAAAAACAATCCCGGATTTCTTACGATGTCAAGTATAGTGGACCTTTTAAATAGCAAAGAAGTATACTTTTCTACATAAGACATAAATATGGAGTCTGAAAAAGTTCATATATTTTAAACATGCGCCAATTACATCTGTTGACATTGAACACAATTATTTCTCATAATACAAATGGATTTTTAATTAGAGTTGCCGGAGATTAACTCCGGAACGTTTACAGCAAATATTAGTAATATATTTTTACACTTGTGATCGCTAGTTAAAAATACATGTGTTTTAGTGTTACATTCACCAATACTTGCAACCCTCTTCGTATTAACTTTTGATGTTACCAAACTCGCGAAAATAACCACAAGGTAAGATAATATAGAATATTTCTCACTTTAAAATCTGAAAAAAAAAACGTTTCTAAAACTTTTTAAATGGAAATCCTGCATAATCATGTTTACTTTACGATGTTTCGGTTTTCTAAAAACCATCATCAATATAATTTTTTTGTGGGCGTCATATTGATTTTCAGATTTTATTTCATTTTCAACAATATTGATGTCACAACTTTGTAATCATATTTACTGTGGTAAAATTGACAAAAACAGGTGTTAATTTTTAATTTCTGAAAATAATAGTAGACTGAAATAAAAAAATATGAAGCATTTTCTCTATCCACATTGGTCTGTTTTATGTGATCTGAAAAGGTAACATTTCTACAAGGATGTCATGCTACTTAGATGAAGAAATGTTTTGAGTATAGGGGAAAATAATTTTAATTCCTATAATAATTGTATCGAAAGTCTTTTGTCGCGCCACCAATGTGCATTACTTAATTATTGATGTTTTTGAAAAATACCATTAAATAGTTTGCCAGAAAATTTTCCATTTTGGAAATTTATTTATTTGTTTATTCATTTATTCTTTCAGTTGGCTTTAATCAAGGAATTTTAACATTAAATCGACTAAGAAATAATAATTTGCGTTTGTATAAAATGAACTCTTTATTTTATTTATTTATTTCCTCAAATCAGGGATTAGATAAATTCAAATAGTGAACTAATATTTAATACAAAAATCAAGTATTTATGAATACATTAACATTTTTTCTCGTCCTGTTGATATAAAAAATATCATGCTTATTATATTTTTAACAAAAATGCCAAGAATGAAACCTTGAAAAATTATCCAAAAATTTTATGACAGCTGTTGATAACTGTGGCTGTTATTTTCATATTTTATGATGTGAGATATAGAACTAAGTCATGAAAGAAATATCTGCCATTATTGTTTTATTACATTACATGAATAATAATAATAAACACATCATTTTAAAAATGTTTCCAATATACAATAAAGCATAGTTCTGTTTTGTCTAATCTTACCCTCAACTTTACTATATACAAAACAGAAAAGAAATTACAATTGAAGAAATAAATGACAAAATAACATTCAAAATAAAAATACTGTGATAAGGAAATATTTGTATCTGGTTTAACATTCTTTAATGGCTAGTAGGGACAAAGTGTTCTAGTAGATCTCGCCATGATCATCATAGAGGAATATAGACGAAAGAGGTACATTTTGGTAGAATCTTCGCTATGTCAATGTGCATAAGGGCAGAAGAATAAATGGTTACCTAAGACGAGATACAATTTGACCTGTAAATTTAAATAGATGAAATATTTGTTTGCAATAATATTTAAAAAAATAAATTAATATTAATTAAACTGTAGTTTACCTATGCAATATGCATGTCTAAAGTGACAAAAATATATTTGAAAAATAATACATAAGAAATGGTATTTCAGAACCGTCTCAACCAGTTTCAAGTTTTGAAAAATTATTATTCCAGGGCAGTTTCTAAAAATATGAGAAGAAATCCCATTTTCATATAGTTTAATACTTTTTCAGTAGTTTTTAAAACATCTGAATTTTTTTACAAAACGATCAAACATGTAAAAATTTGTACTATGATATTTTACAAATAATAAAAGAAAAAGCTGTAAGATCAAATGTTATAATATTTTTATATTATTTTCAGGCTGGTGTGTCTGAGCAACAGCTTCAAGATAAGAGTACCCGAGAATTTCTTTATGATTTTGTTAACAATCATGGTGGACGTGATGCAGTTGTAAAGGGTACTTCTAAAATTAATCTAGAGATTAATACTCCACCACCTGCAGTACCTCCTAGGGGCCCCGCAAGAGGGCCTCATTTTAGAAATGCACCCCCACCTCCAATTCCCATCAAGAGTAACAATCTTAGTAACAATAATACGCCTCGGAGACCTAAACCGATGGAAATTATACCACCAAAAAAAACCTCCACCTGCTCCTGTTCCCGGATCTGCACCGCCAGCTCCTCCTCCCCCTCCACCACCACCTCCCCCTCCATTAGAAATAATACAGAGGAATGAGGAAGTTAATAGTGCAGCACCGCCACCGCCGCCACCACCAACTGCTGATACTATTAATTCTGCTCTACTACAAAGTATACGTAATGGGACTACACTAAAGGTAAGTTTTTATATAAAATGTAGATATCGTCATGTTCCTGCCAAAAATCAGTAACAGGCATGTACTTGTTTTTGAGATAATGGCCTTCAAAGAGTTTAATGTTATTTTTAAATTTGCTTTTGAATATATTGTTCTGAATTTTAATGATAACGATAGTTTGGGCCTTTATTATGATAGAGATACAAAGGTATTTTCAATTTCTAATAAAATATTTTTTTTTAATAATTTTTTTTGTTGTGTGTAGTGATTTTTGGCAATAAAAAACCAGAAGTGAATGGTATTTATTTATTTTACCGTTTTTTGAAAGGACAAACACAATCAAACAATACATATTAAAAATGATTATACTTAAACTAAAAGATTAGTGTTAGTTTCTTCTTCTTCCTCTCTTGAATGGCAGGTTCTGTTGTGTAATCTCTTATGTTATATAATTTTTTTTATTGGAACCGAAACTTTGGACATAAAAATCTTAAAATTTTAGATAGAGAAAAATTGTTAGTAACCATCTTAACCTTTCAACGGCGAGATATATTTTTTATATATAAAAATGTATCAAAAATGGTTTATTGTTTATGTATTTATACATTTTTTAATAGAAAAAGTAATATTTTTGTTAAAAACTACATATATGTTACATATAGGTAACGCTAGCCGTTTATGACACACAAATGCAAGAGCAACATAACTAGTTTTTATGAAAAAGTATATTACATTGTAAACATAATCCCACATCACATTTGACACACATGGTGCGGGTACTGGTAATGCATCCCTCTCCAGCACAACGACGTCTTTTATTGTTGGGACTATAGGTTAGCAAGTGGTCAAGTCGATCATATCGTAGATTGTCCGAAACTCTGTTGAGTGTTACACTGGATTTGGCAGTCGGTTGTTTCCCAGCTCCTTTCGGTGCAACGCCGAATTTAGGAAGATATGCTTGTGAGATTTCTCTTCAAAATTGTAATTGAGTAAGCTGTACTAAATGCTTGCATTTTTTGGAAATGTGCCACGCATTTGCTATGGAAACATCCAGAAGCCAGGTAAAAATGGCCCACCACCAGTTTTTTTGACAGATTGAAATCCTGTACCTTGATATTTACTGATCCATCATGTCTGTTCCACCCATGTACTCAGCAATTAGCCGGGGTTGCAGTACTTGAACAATTGTCTTTACAGCCTGAGAGTAACGTTTCACCTGAACGGTTGGGTTTATACCATGATATGTAGACGCCACTGTCACTATGTTATTGTCCATCCATTTTACCAGAATAATTCCATCCTCTTTGTCAATATTTGAAACCATGTCTCCCCGTTTCTTAGTGTTAGCTAACTGACTTCTGCGGTAATGTACAACTTTTTGGTACTCCGTTTCCTCTCATCGTTCCCGTGCCGCCGTCGTATCCTTTTTGTTTTAGGTTAAAAAATAAATTAAAATTTGTAAAAAGATTGGCCCTCAAAGTAGAATTTAAAAGGAAGCGCCTTCATGTCTTCGGGAAACTCATCTATCATGCACATCAATGGAGCAGCACATTTTCCAAAATGATTTTCATAATCCGTGTTTGCTCTGGGATTTTTTGCTTGGTACATATCGAAGTGTACCAAGTAATCGGTAGCGGAATTGAGGCACCACATTTTGTACCCAAACCTTATGGGCTTGCCTCGTAGGAACTGCCTGCATTAATGCTTCCCAAAATATTTAATTATGGACTCATCGTAGTCCAGGTCTTGTTGGGAAATCCAATTTTCAATAAAATTAGATTTTAGGAAATCCATTAGCGGCCATGACTTCCACATTTTGTCCTGAAGGTTAGGCTGCAAGTTATCAGCACAGTGCAAATATTTTATGATTTGGCGAAATTTGTCTCTTCTCATAGAATCACTGACCATAGAGTTTTTCATGTCCATCTTAGAATCCCAGTAGAAATCTCGTCCTGGCAACTCATTATAACCTGTATTGATAAAAATTCTGATTGCACATTTCATTTCTTCTTTGGATATATTTGGATTTGGTGGGTTACAGAAAAGGGCATATTTATTGGACTGTTCAACAAGCAATCCAATTACTTTGTCATCTAAAATTGCTTCAAATATGTCCAATAACTCATTTTTTCATATTTGCTACAATCAGGTTCAGAAATGGTCTTGTTCTTTCCTCAAAGTCGCCAGGATCCATGTTATCTTTTCCACTCCCTGGACGCAGAAACACATCATTTGGATCGGAGCCATTAGCGGGACGCACTAAAATTTCTTCTGGTTCGGCTTCATCAACAGTAACTGTGCTTCAAAGCACTAACTCAGCTTTCGGCAATAATTGTCGACCGCTAAGATTATTCAGTAATCCGCCACCATCTTCCACACCCGAATCTTCATCCGTCAGTATATTAGCCTCAGGAGGCTCAGTATATATTTCGTGCACATCAATATCATCATCGTATGCCATTTGAATCACTTCTTCCAAAGTAAATCCAAGTCTAAAATCAAAAAAACACCGATAATAATTTGTAATCGTATTGTATATCATAGCCAGCTAGCGTTACCTAAAGGTAACACTAACTTTTACAGTCTTATATAAAAAAATTTACATTAGATTTTATAAAATCTTTACTATAGCATGCAAGGCAGACTATATTACTAGGACAATTTAACAATATACCACAACATAACCTAAAAGCAAAAGCTAGACATTACTTACTCTAGTCGAAAGTCCATTTTTCACCGCCCTAAACTTTACGCTTCATTTTAGCATCTAATTTATGAAATATGGTGGCACTAGCTGATAAACTAAATTCACTATGTTGTTTCGTCGGCTTTCAACGACAAACTAACGAATAGTGTCATTCGCAATAATAATGATGCGCTGTTGTCACGTTTTGCGTTGCTTCCTTAACGTTGGTCCGTCTCCAGTGAAACACTCTATATAAGTATCGACATTCTTTTTCCTTTATACTAGGAAAAAAAAAATAATAGGTACTTTACTTACAAAACGAACATCAGAGCAGTTAGCACTTGAAGATTGGGCAGTACAATTATTTTCCGTCAGATCGGTTACTTTACTACAGGAAGGCAACTCATCTTTAGCGTGTTTACTTATTAACTGCTTAATAATCACCGAGAAACAAGACATTTACAAAAACTGTATCATGGAAAAAGTCACAATTGTGTTAGTGACTTCTTGCATATTACTACTTTCATAGTTCATATTTAAATTGTACTCAAAAACTCATTAACTCACTTAAGTATCTTTGGTTCTATAATTTCTGTATAAATACAAGTTAGTGATTTTCCACGTTACAGAATCAGCCATTTTAACTATATTTAGCAGTTAATGCATTTTAGGGTTCAAAGATATAATTGATTTATATTTGTTGGTTCAGTTAGTTAGGTTTTGCAGAAAAAGTCAGTTAGTGACTTTTGGCAGGAATATAACGAATATTATTGTTTTTTAAAATATTTGAATGATCTGTATTGAATACGAGAAAGTAAGCTTTGCAAACGTAAAAAAATGTTTTAGACATCGAGTGAGAGTTATTAAGGTCAAACAAGAAAACAAAAAAAGTAGTGGTATTTCAAGTCTCTGATTCGAAAGAAACTTCTTAAGCATGGAGTTCACAATACAAATAACTTTTTCAAATAATGTGGTGCACTTCTCAAGCGATTTCAAAAAAATAAACCTCTGAAAATTCAGTGTAGAGCTTAAAAGCGTTGGCATAAACACCCTGTAGCGAGCTACATGTGGCCCAGTGATTAAGGCGCTAGACGTAGAAACACTATATCACTGGATTAATTCCCAGCAACTTATTGTTTTTTTCTATGGTTAAATTTTTGTATTACTTCATGCATATAGAGTTAGAAATAAATAGGAATAAATAAAAATTACTTGTAAACAACATGTAGAATAACATTTATTATTTTTTTTATACTTAATGTGTATTATCTGAATACAATAATCGTTACATATATTTTTAAATTAGTTGGGGTGAGGTCGGCAGAAAGGAGAAAACTAAGTTTGAATTAGTCAACGTTTCGTTTATTTTTACACATTCTCAGCATTATGTAAATTGGGTTTTCCTTGCATAATTATATATTTTCTAAAAATTTAAACATAAACATGCACAATAAATAAATATAATCTAGAACAATACGAACGCACACGGTTGACTAGTCAGATTATATTTATTTCTAGTTCTTTATATGTTTATATTTTTCGAAATTATATACCTTTATAAGGAAACCCTAATTTAAATAGTCCTGGGGATGTGTCAAAATACACGAAACATCAACTAATTGAAAATTAGTTTTCATCTTCCTGCCGACCTAACTTCAATTGATTTAAAAATATATGCAAAGAATAATGTACTAAAAAAGTATAAAGTAATAATAAATGTTATTCTTCCGTGCCATTTATTAGTAATTTTTATTTATTCCTATTTATTTCTAACACTGTTACAAACAGTGTTTCTACGGCCTGAATTTTCAGAGGCTTATTTTTTGAAAGCACTTGAGAGGTGCGTCCTATTATTTGGACAAATTGTTATTTGTATAGAGGACTGTAAGCTCACAAAGTTTTGTTCATCAGAGACTTGAACGTCCGACTCTCTCCTTGTTAATTGTACATGCCCGATGACTTCCTCATGGTCAAAGAACCCTAGCTTGCTGTTTATAACACTTCACACTATTATATGATGTTATTATTTATGGCAGCCATTTATAAATCAAAAAGTGTGCAGGTAAAATGCTTACTTTTTTCAGAGCACCTTCTAAATTTTTTTGTACTTGGTGGTATAACACGTTTACAAAATATACAATATCATGCATATTGTATATTTTGTGAACGTATTATACCATGTTATTTTTATTTTAGTAGTTTCAAACTAAGGTTCACATTTTACCATTATCAGTAATAGGCAAGTAGACTACTTTTGTTTTGTATGTGTTACCATTTCCTCAAGTAAAAATAGCCGACCCGTATTTATTTTTTTAATTTTGTTTTTTTTTTTTAATGAAATTCGGATTCTATGTTTGAAAATATGGAAAAAGATTAATTTAGAATACCAAATTAGTAAATTACAGCTTACATCGAATCCAAACAATATTTTAGGGCACGACTATCAATCCTGAATGAAGAAGTTTTGCAGAAAAAAAATTGAAAAAAGAAAATTACAAAAAATGCGCTGCCGAGTTGTTGACCTAGATTACTTCTAGACCATTAGTAAAATATTTGCAAACTATTTTTTTCACCCCGTTTTTTTTTTTGTTTTCGAAAATTTTAATTTTTTGTAAAGTTATGACATTTTGAAATTTAAGTTCATTGTGTAAATTTCAAAATATCATAACTTTATAAAAAAATCAAAATTTTTGAAAACCAAAAAAAAACGGGAGTAATAAATTTTCCTTCTGATTACCAAAAAAAAAAATAGTTTGCAAATATTTTACTAATGGTCTAGAAGTAATCTGGGTTGGCAGCGCATTTTTGGAACATTTTTCTATTTTTTTTTTAATTTTTTTTTCTGCAAAACTTCTTCATTCAGTACCGGTAGTCCCGCCTTAAATATTGCTTGAGCTTCATACTCCAATACTGAGATATGGCATAACCTAAATCCACCAGCCGCCACTGTTGCACAGAAATCTTGTAATGATGCTAATGTTATTTACACAATTTCACATACCGTGTGTCCCAAATTTGACGCCCACCATTAGGATTTCGGAAAAGGTAAGCGCTACAAGGTTGGTTAAATGGGATAAGTTTTAGCAAATTTTATGCTGATTCGAAATCCGTTAAAAAATCACGGCTAACTAAAACCGTTTTTGAGATTTTCCAAAAAAAAAAAACGAAAATTTTGTGATTTCTCTTTTTGGCTGTAGCCAAATAATATTTTGGTCTAGAAACGAATGCTCGATAGTATTTTTTTTTTTTCAAGATATCCAAGGTAACTTTTGTTTTTCTTATGGCAGCCATATTGGATTTTTCAGTTTTCAGATTGCATTTAAAAAGACCTTTCAGATGATGTATCTTGTGTCGAGGAAAAATAGTTTCTCAAAAGACTAATTTAAGAAAAGTTATCCATTGCTTAACAAAACAAAATAGTAGGCCATAGAAAATCAAAAAGTTTTTGTAAAGCCAGAGACAAGGAAGTTGCTTATTCAGATGGTGATTAATTATTATCTGTGTATTTAAAATCTACTGTAAACTGCTTTATTTGTACAATTTTCTAAAAATATCAATTTTTAGATGATCATTAAGATTTTATCATAAAATTTGAACAAAGAAATCCTCTTCATCGAGGGCATTGTTGCATGCAAAGTAGTTAGTAATTAGTAAAATTTGAAAAATGACTTTCTAAAAATGACCAAGTTCACATATAACTTTCAGTAAAATTTAGTAGGATGTGGTTTAAAACAAATAATAAGCATTACTGTTAGTTGACAGTTGTTCACTAAATAGTAGTGGCATTATTGTAAATTGTTCAAGAATACTTAATATTACTGTACAAGAGTGTGATTATTGCAAAATGGCACACAAATTCTCAAATGAAGAAAAATTTAATATGGTAGAATGTTATTTAAAAGTAAATAGAAATTCGCAAAACGCATCTGCTTCCTATCTAGAAACATTTCTGGAGAGAATGCAACCACATAGAACAGTTTTTGGAAGAATTGTAAGCAATTTGTTAAATTACAGGAGTTTTGATAATAAAAGAGACTGGCATGATATTGACAATGTTGACCGCACAAATAATATTCTCGAAGCTGTTAACAATAATCTCCATATATCAGTGCGACAAATTGTAGGCGAAACAAATATTCCTAAGACAACTGTACACAAGACATTAAAACAAAGGAAATATCATCCATACAAACCGATGATTGTACAAGCTTTAATCAATAATGATTTTGGTAGAAGACTTGAATTTTGTCATTGGTTTAATCAGAAGAACAACCTGATTTTCAATCGAGAGTTATATGGACCGATGAAAATCGTTTTATAAATTGTGAAGTATTTAAGAGGGCTAATCGAATCGGTGTTTGTAAGGTAATTTTTCAAAATTTATTTCTTCCATACGGTTTGGTCAAATTACACCTAATTTGGAGAATGAGTAGTTGAAAGTGTACTAGAGGGTACATGTATATCTATTTTAATTAATTTTCATTTTATGTAGGTAAAATTTATACTGTAAATATAAGTGAAATTTGAACGTGATTAGCTCCTGAATTATGATATCAATCGGTAAAATTCGAGGTAAAATTCATACATGTCTTCTAGAATGAATCTTCATAATTATGCTCAGCAACTTTCAAACTTTTATTCCGTACTATTTGGTTAAAATTAATTTTCTAAATAAGTATCTTTGTCACTACAAATTGAGCAATGAAGTGTTACCTCTATCGGGAATCGCACCTCAATGAAGTCGATGAATAAAACGTCCAGTGAAGGTATAGTCAAGAGCAAAATTATTCAGCGGCACATGTAGAAAAACTTTCTAAAGAGTGACACAGCTATCCGAAGCTTTTTCCCGACTAGGCCCCTTAACAAGTACAATTATCACCACTGGGCCACAGAAAATTCGTATGTAACTACGCAAAGAAGATTCCAAACTAGATTTGGATTCAATGTTTGATGTGGCATGATAGGTATTACCTTTTCTCTTTCTATTCTACTCCTATGATCTGCCTATAACCCTTTCCTTAATTATTATTTTTAGATCGTCATTTAATTGGTCCATTCATTTTTCACAACAATTTAATGAGCGCAGCCTATCGTGAACTGCTAGAAAATCAAGTTTTATCCGAGATAAGACAGCTCTTTATAGAATATTGCAGGACAATTTTTATAACCGCATAATTTCAAATAGAGGATCAGTATTGTGGCCTCCCCGCTCGTCTGATATAACCCCTCCTGATTTTTATTTGTGGGGTATGGTGAAAAATGAAGTGTATGATTTTGAGAGCCCAGAAACTATCGATATTTTGGAAGACAGAGTTAGGGACGTTTTCGGCACAATAAATGCCAGTACTCTCAGAAGAATAATCAGCTCAGTTAGGCGTAGATCCCAAAAATGTATTCAGTCATATTGAGCAGTTTTATTAAATCTTCTTCTTTACTATCATTTCTTCTATTATGTTAATTTATTGTTATTAAAAAATTTCTCCATATCGATTATGTTCAGTATTTTAACAGAAAATTAAAATTATTTAAAAATGTTAAACTGGTAACCTTAATATTACTGTTATTTTTTTATATTGGTTGGTATTAGGTATATCCTTGAAATCAAAATAGCTTTTTGATTTTCCATGGCCTACTATTTTGTTTTGTTCAGCAATGGATAACTTTTCTTAAATTAGTCCCTTGAAAAACAACTTTTTCTTGGCATGTGATACATCACTTGAAAGCTCCTTTTAAGCACAATCTGAAACACGAAAAATCCAATATGGCTACCATAAGAAAAACAAAAGTGAACTCGGATATCTCGAAAACAAAAGAATATCGAACATTCGTTTCTACACCAAAATATTAGTCTCCAAAAAGTATCCTAATTATGTAAAGGACTAAAACCTGTCTTACTTGGCTACAGCCAAAAAGAGAAATCACAAAATTTTTGTTTTTTTCTTTGAAAATCCCAAATACGTTTTCAGTTATCCGTGATTTCGTAACGGATTTGGAATCAGCATAAATTTGTTAAAACTTATCCCATTTAATTGATCTTGTAGCTCTTATGTTTTCCGAGATCGCAATGGTTAGCATCAAATTTGGGACACACGGTATACCAATAATAACTGAGGTTATAACGAAACGGCACAGAATAGTAAATGTTAATATAATTTTAGTAATTCCTATTGTTGTCTACTATGATATTCAAATTGTCACAAAATTAATACAGATTAGTAAGGAAAACTAAAACTAATGAAAACATATATTTTTGTTGTGCGACAAAGTAAAATTTTAAGTTTAGAATTGGCTCTAAATATTGAATATTAATTAATGCCAGATCAAATTTGTAAATGTCGACACACTTTTGGGCACAATTTTTATCAATTTATGGACGTATTAGATTTTCTCTAAAAACAATTCACTTGAAAAAGAAAGATGTTTTTAATATAACGATAAAATTTCTAGCCGGTAGAAGAAAGGAAGGTATCCCGAGAGGTAATCCCACAAGAAGATGCACGAGGTGATTTGTTAAGTGAAATTCGAAAGGGCTGTAAGTTGAAACCAGTAGAAGAACGAGAAATTTCAACGCCTCCGCCAAAACAAGGTGGTTATGACTTAGCTAGTGCATTAGCAAGGGCCTTAGCAGAACGTAGTAGAGCAATACATTCTGAGGATGATGATAATTCTGATGTTTCCACTGATGAAGAATGGGAAGATTAACCTCTCAGTTTCAGATGTTTAATATTTATTTCTGTTATTCAATTGCTTTAAATAATAATAAATGCGTAATCATAATAGCCCATCAATCAAAATAGTAAAAAGACAAAAAGGCAAGTTATCTGGAATGAGCCAAAGATAAAGTTTGTACCATTATTATATCAAAATGGAAAGTAACCAGCAATTTAAATGTTCTAAGTCTGCATTATTATATTTTGTAGTTTACACTAGAAATAATATAGAGACCGGCATTGAAATTCCAGGAAAGTAATAAGGTTTATTATCCAGCTCGATCGAGCAAATGATACTTAAAATTTTTGATGTGGAGCTAATTACTAATTACAAATAGGTACTACTGGTTAAAATTGTTGTATTTGATAGTATAGTTATATACACCATTTCACAAATGGCTTAAAATAACATGTTAATTAACAACGTTGGTTGATATAAAAATAAATGGAACTTCTATTTCACACATACAGATTTTAGTCAAATGTTTAAATTGAAATATTGCGCCAATTCGCACACACTTGTCTGTTATTTTCACACGATATTTGAATTGGAGCATCAATCATAATTCACATAAAAATCACAAAAAATGTGTCTTTTCATTGATATTCAATATAAATAATTAAAAACATTTCGTACATTCAGTAATTGAATTATGCAGCAGGTATTAAAGATTTAAACGTTTAAAGTCATTTACATACAAGTCAGATTCAACTTGAGCAAATCCTGAACGATGTTTTGGTATGTTTATTTTGGTAGGTGAGGGGATGGGTGGTCCTAATCATATTGAAGATGTCGAAACATTTTTTTTGCCCTTATTTTTTTCTCGTTCTATAGTAAGAAAAAAAATGTTATAACCAAAATTAAACAAAAAATTTTCTTAACCGTGCGTTTTATATGATGGATCGCTGGAAGTTAAACATTTTATCAACTACTTTTTCTGCCAGTTACATTTAAAACATCAACCTATTGCAAAAAATGGAAATCCAAATCCCGTAGAATTTCTATAACTCAAACTTCTATATCTCGAAATTTTCTGTAACCCGAATATATTTCTGTGCCCTTGATATATACTTTGTTTTAGAAATAGTTTCTTTAACTCGAACAGTTTCAGGGGATTTAGGAGGTTCGAATTAGAGAAGTTCGACTGTTTTCGAGGTATCATATTAAACCACAAGATAGATTCATAAAGAAAAAAAAATTACAAATACACATGTTATCGTTAATAACTAAATTTCATGAATACCTGGAAAATTTGAAATTTCCCATATCACAGTAGATCCAGATCTATAGGCTATGATGATGCCCTGGTGATAAGAATGCACTATTTATATCCTATACACCATGATGCAAATATTGTTTGTAGGTATGCAACTATAAGCCATGAGGCATACCAGTGTCATATATCCAAGGTGTACGTATCTATAGGCTCTGAAGTATATTAATTTTTGTTTCTAGTGTCATTCGTTGCTTTGAAAAGTGGTGGATGTGTTTGTTCCATCTGACCAATACATTATCTTGGTGCTCTGCCTACATTGTTACTTTTTAACTCTGGAAAGTTGAGATGATTTCACTGCTCATCTGTAGTCCATATAGCATAAAACTTTGAATAAGTGGGTATGCTCTTAGTTAATGCAACTGCTCCATTCCAAAACCTAGTATGTGAAAAAATAATAATTTGCTGTAAAAGCGATTTTAGTGTTTTTATTTTACCTTTAAAATGTATTTAGTATATTTCAAATATATTTTAGGTAATATAGTTTTGATTATATGATTTTGTCTTATATTTTAAATTTATTAATTTCAAGTTTTAGTCTTTGATGTAAAGAATGCAAATATGTTGTTATTGTAAAACACAGCATCTGTGACAATAAACTCACAAAATAAATACAATAAATTGAAACTAAAAGTTTATTACATTTTAGGTACAAAACAGAATAATTTTTATTAATTACTCAGTGGTTACTTTCATTTTCTAAACACAAATTTATAAAATAAATGAACCAAAGCGAAATTAAAATATTAACACAAAACATCCTTAAAATAACAAAACAGTCTGCATTATTTTTCTAAATAGATAAATACTAAATATTAACAATCTTGTATGTAAGATTTTTCTAAAATTCCAACCTATTTTAAAGCATTAAATGCCCGAAAACTTGAATTATTTAATTTTTTTTGGATTTCAATACCCCACGTTTCGGTAAAACTTCAGGCATATTTTGAAAGTTGAATTTGTTTTGTAAAAAATCAAGTGAGATATATCTTGTCTGGTCAAAATCAGTTTTGTATTTCAGGAATTTTGTTCCTCTTGAACCGTACCTCAACCATGGCAAAAAACCATGTAAAGGGTCTTTAGTTTTGCAATTTTTTCGAATTTGCCTCTTTTTTTCTCCCACTTATGAAAGATAGTTACATCTAAAACTTGAATGTCTCTTGAAGGGCTTACTGCTGCCTTAAGATCGTTATAAATCATATATCACGAATTTCACCATCTGTTAATAGACTGAAATGACAAGGGCAGCGCTACTGTGTGATTTAACACTGTTTCAACTAACAAAACACAGTATCTGGTAGATAGTGTGTATTAATGCTGCATGCATTTTTAACCTTCTAATTACCAAAACTGACAATACATGCTGTGTTTTGAGGCCAAGTAAACCACATGCTTTATTTTTATTTATAAAAAGGCTATGAATGGTGTAAATACTATGTTGTGGACATGTCATATCTCCTAAACCAGTAAAGGAAATGATGAACAGGCCATCTCTAAAGATGCGCCCAAATACAGTATGTACATATATGCATAAAACCCATTTTTCAAAAAAAAATTCTGTATACTGTGTTTTGACATGGAGCAGCCGAATGATTCTTTATGATATATATAAAATACAGTAATATTTCATTTATTTTATCTATCTAAGTGGTAAATATACACTTGTGTAGAACATTTAGATATCAAATCATTTTGTATATATTATACTGCACAAGATAATATTTTCAGACGTTGAAATAGAAACATTTTTAAAATCATTGATAATGTTTCTGTTGGGTAGATCTTAAAGGAGGAAAAACATATTTTTTGAATTTGACAGCTCTATTTATCCATCAATTATTCTCTGAAGTTGATAAGTTTAATATAACATCCAACATATTCAGGCTTATAATGGATCCTCTTATGTTATTATAACAGACCTGTTAAAGCTCATATTCAATCAGAAACTGCCATTTTGAAAAATCTTTATTTCTGATTGGCTGTAACTCTTAAGGGCCCTGTTATTATAATGTAAGAGGATACATCATATGCCTGAAGATGGCAATTATTGAAAAAAAAAACACATCGTTCTGGGCTTTTACAGCTGCCACAACATAAAGGTTTAGAATCAAAAATTTTAAATAAATTTTTTCGCAGCTTGGCCGCTGGATTATATGTTACTTGAATAAATAACAAGTTATGCGGAGGGAAGTAATTTATTGCCTATCTTTAGATTTTATTTGTTACAGAAGAGAGAAAAGATGTTTTCTTTCAAACATCAAATGACCTGGAAAGCTTTATGTTGCGGCAGCTGTACATACATAGGTATCTCTATCTACATGATTAATTACCAGTACCGGTTTAAGTAAAAATCAGGTTATTAGCTTGAATCAATCAACAAAAAATACTGATACTCGCTCAAGAAAAACGATCTGATTTGAATCAATAGGTACCACCAAAATGAATCATAAAATGTTATTAATTTATAATTCACGCTATATTACTGCTTTATTTTACATACATGTACTTCAGTTAAAATTATGTTTGTAGCAAATTTCTGGATATTGTACATTTCTCTCAAGCTGCCACACACTACCGAAAAGGCAGAATTAGTACACACCAGATGACTTAACTTTTTAGGTTAGGTTTTTGGACATAATTTCATCACTTGTGTTTGTCTGTTTAACCAAATGTTATGGGATAAATATAATCAAAATTGTTGGTTCACGCTTTGATTATGCTTATTGATATACCAGATTCTTTGCTTTATGATTTTGTTGGACTGTTAGTAGATACTGTATTGAATATTACATGTAATAAGAATTTTAACACTTTGAAGGGGATTGTGGGCTGTGCCATTTCTAATACCTCTTTCATAAATATCAATAGTGCAAATTGTTGGTAATTTCGCCACTACAATTATAAATATTTTTGTTTTTGCTTTATTTCTGTGTTGTTTACTACAAAACATAATACAAGCTAGTATTATATAAATGGTATTAGTTTACCAGAGGAATTGAGTGAATATTTCTGGTCCAGTATCAAGTGTTATTACTTATTTAAGATTCTAGTTCTCTAGATTGATTAGGTGTAAAGTCGTGATTTATTTATTACAAGATGAGGTTATTTTTTAATTTAGGTTATGCTTTCAAAATGCGCAATTCGAAAAACTTAAAAGTGTTATATTTGCCTGGTCGGTTTACCAAAATAATATTGCTCAAACTTACTGTACTATTTTTGTGGTTTTAGGGATTGTTATATCTTTGCATTGTTAGTCAAATTTATAAATATTTTATTGTTGTTTTAGTTGACTATTCAATACATCATAATGGTAAAGAGCAAACTATGATACATTATATTAAAATATATGAATTTTTTAAGCTTTTACAATAATTATTTATATTAATTATAAGAACAAAGTATCGATTTATGCAAATGTCTAGAAATATTTACATAAGAGAAATATACTTATGTTGTAACATATTTTTAAATTTGGAACTAAAATTAATTTGTGAGGCGATATGAGAGAGAAGATTTACTAAAGGTATTTGGAATTTAATATTTTAAAAATGCAGTTATGACTTCCTTAATTTTATTTTTAGGTGTGTAAACTAAAGTTATCTAGCATAACAAAATGTGTATTTTCTTATTTATTAATATCTTAGTTAATTCATAAAGGATATATTTCCAGAATATTCTCCACTAATGTACGAGTGCAGATTAGAGAACAAATGATTGTTTTATTCCTTCAAATTATAAATCCTCTAATCTGGATATAATTAGGTGATATTGGATTATTTCTTATTACATATAATTTTAAATGGATTTCTAAAGTTTATTATAAAAAAAATACATTTTAGGAAATATTTTATTTTGTTAAATATATATTGTTTTCCGCCTTCTTCTGTATTTTAAAACCCCATATTATGTATATATTAGTAAACATGTAAAATGAAAATTTGTAAAAATTTAAAATTATTAATAAAATTTATATTCTTAATTTAAACGAATTATTTATGATAGTAATTAAGTACTTATGTTTATGTTTGTAAAAACTGCATATAAAACAGTAGCAAGTTGGTGATTAATGTTGCTAAAATCATTACATTTATTCATCTGATTTTAGTTATTATATGAATGACATATTTTGTAGGTAATACGGGCTTCTGAATTTTAAGGAACATCATTCACCATTTAGAACACAAAATTTTATTAATAAAGGCAAGCATTAGATGTAATAAAAAATTGTATAAACTTTCTAGTTTCTCTTAGGTAGGTTTGTTCGTAGAGCAATTTCTAACCGTTTGAAACTGTCAGAAGCATACACACGTAGAGATGTGCTTGTTCAATCAAAATGTTTTATAATACAGAATTCTCGTAATAATCACATCTCTATAGCCATGAAACTATCACAAATCATCTTTATAAACAAAGCTATTTTTTCTGATTTTGGTGTTATATTCCGTATGAGACTGATGATTTTGAAAGATAAACTTCATAAACCCAATACCAATTGTCAGTTGATGATTTTGGTTAATTAGTTTACAGATTTTTTAATTGCATCCAGTAACTAACCTTTGAGGTCTTATATATTCTATATCTCAGAAGGTGTATTTTCACCGTTCCTTCCGTTGTTAGCTTTTTATATTTTTTATATACTTTCATCTTTATAGAGTGTACTGGGAAAAAGTTGCAATGATTTTGTCCACAGTATTTAGGGATAATAAAACTTGAGTGTAGTAATAAAAATAAATAAACATAATTTTACTCGTTTTTTGTATCGATACTCATATTTTGAAATGATTAATGGCTGCAACGTGCAGTCTCAGACTGAGCTACATCATTTTTTAGAAGTAAATAAAGATACATGCTTTTATCGACTTGTCTGCCTAGGTATTTCCGAAGATACAATCTATGCATTGAATGATCATCGTTAGTTTACCTGCAAATAATTGTTTCGTTCACAAAGACTGACATTACAGTTTATGCTACTATTTTGAGGTAAGACCGCAAAAACATTTAAAATTTTCCAAATAATGTGTAGTGATATTTGTTTATAGAATTTGCAAATATGACTCCATCGCCTTGGGGATAAAATTATGGCCGAAGATTATGATGAAGAAATCCCATTAGACGGTGACGAAAGTTTCCCAGAAGATGAAATAGAAAAGCTTGAAAATACTGATTCTGAACAAGATTTCGACGATGTTGATGATGGCGTAGTATGAGTTAAGAAAAATGAAGAATTCGGTATTTTATATCCATGCGTCGCCGCAAAATTTTAGAACAGTTAGGATACGAGCTTCTTCAGGATTGTATTTCAAGACGAGCTCTAAATCAGAGATTTCTACGACCAATTTGATTGCACCTTCAAAAAATGTGTGGCAAAGGACCTGAGTCCCCGGATCAAAATCAGACCTACAGATGCTGTTTACGTTATTCTAAAAAAAAAAAAAATTGAAAAAGAAGTACAGATGTCTAAACTGCAGTAGCTTTCTCTGCTTAGAACACTTCAAAGAGGTTTGTCAAGATTGTTATTAAGGCGGAGATTCTGATGATTGTTCCACTGTTATAAGCATTTTTCAAAAATAAATTTTATTTCCTCCTTTTTTTATACTTTAAGTGTAACCACTGTTACTATTAAAGTTTTGAAATGGTACCTTTGATTTTCATATTCATGTAAGTACGACCATTTATTGCTATTATGTGTCGTTTATTTCTAAGATCAACCTCCCAAAAAAAAACCTATAAAACATGTTAAAAGTTGCTGCCTGTAAAGAAAAGCCTAAAGATTATGTCGATATAAAAAACATGACAAAGTAACAGCTTTTATTTTTGAAAATGTGGATCTCAGAAACCCATATACATATAATAACTATAGATATATGCAGAGACCCATAACTTGCAGGAAATATCTACTACGACACATTGCAGACCTTAGATAAGGATCTCTAGTCTAAGTTGCAGACGAAGGGTTAAAATCTACCGCCATAATTTGAACAGACGTCATAAGTCTTAGCCATTTTTTTGCGACGAGATGTGTTCAGCATACCTCTTAACACTCGGGATACTTATTGGTTGATTCAGGTATTTCGGTTAATTACTTTCCTGCAATATAATGAGGGCTACCATTTTTAGGCTCACCAGTTGGCGCCACTGGCGAGTAAAGTCCGCCAAAAATTATTGTTAGGCGCGGAACAAGTTTAAAGGGTATTATTATAATTATTTCGTACACCAGTGAATAAAAAAACTTGTTAACTATGGCTCAGTGTTGAGCAGTTCCATTTTGCTCGGAGACAAAAGGCGGACATAATATGCTTCCGAGAGACAAAACTCACCTAAAACAGTGGTTGGTAACGATTCGCAGGGATAACTTTACTCCTTCGAAACTTTCGTGTGTTTGTAAGGAACATTTTAATCCTGACGATTATGCGTTTCCAAAAGGAGTCTACTATAGAAAATCGTAATTAATAATCATGCACATTCGTTGTTTTCATCATGCTCATGTTTGATATAACCTAACTTTAATGACATAAGACACCTCTGACAGGTACAATAATTTCCCTACTGAGAACGTAAATTACTACTTTCCTCTTCTGCCATCATTGTGTTAAATGTTTTTCAGCTAATTTTTATAAAAATTGCTAAAAACTCGTTAAAAAGGCATAGTAAACATTAACGTTCAGTGACATGGACCTTACCCTACACTAGCACCTCTCGTGGTGAATTCAAGCGCGTTAGTCTTCATTGGTAAAATAGTAACTGGCTGTCTTGGGCTTGAACTACATATTTAGATATGTGGCTTGAACCACAAATTTAAAGTAATTCTGTGCTTGAATACATGTCGCAAAAAACAGAATTACTACCACAGAACAACTCTAACTACAGTTGGCAATAAATATGCGGGATATATGCACGGTTCATAAACAAAACGGTTGTCGCATTTAATAAAATTATGGTGGGAAGAAACGTCAATGACGTTACAAAGGGCATTTTCGCTTTTCGTTCGAAGTGTTTATTTTTGCATTTGTGTTATTTTAAGTTTTTCATATTGGTTTTTCTTCGATTAGTGATACTGTATCAAAATACTTCTTTCGTTCAAATCATATTTAATAACAGTAGTTTAGTCCACCTGGGCTAGAGGTCGCCGCTCTCGGTACTTGCTTCGCAAGTCGCTATCCGCCACAGACACGCCTATGATGTCGGTCGGATAGTAGCATTTGGACCATATGAGAAGTTTCACATACCTCTCACCACTACTTAATTTACCTTGGTCATTATATGACTAGCAGGTTGGCCACTATCATTTCTCTGCTCCATAACCTATGGCATACTGAGGAGAACTAATAAGCTCGAAACCGGTCTATATCTGGTTAAGAATTGACAAATGATATTGGCTACCGATCTATCATGATTTGAAAGTATAATCTCCAATGCAGGTGGGGGTATTTGCCCGCTGAGTAGTTGTTTCGTTTAAATCATATTTAATAACAGTAGTTTAATCCACCTGGGCTAGAGGTCGCCGCTCTCGGTACTTGCTTCGCAAGTCGCTATCCGCCACAGAAACATCTATGATGTCGGTCGGATAATCGCATTTGGACCATATGAGAAGTTTCACATACCTCTCACTCTCACCACTACCAGAGACAACCTCTGCCACTACTAGATTAATGTAACCTATAATTAATCAATCTTAATAATGAATAGTTGTCAACGAGTTTAAACAAAATATTGGAAGCTTATTGTTGAACAAATTTTATTATAAAACATATTTTGTAATATTACGTTTATCATATGTTTACTAAATAAAGTTTTTTTGTAACTAATTTATTTTTTGCCCTTAATTGATTTTATATTATCATAAAAGTATCGATAACTAGTGGTATCGATATCGATACTTTCCTTCCGATTCGATGTTGGTATTGATACTTTCCTTTCGATATCGGTATCGATACTAGTATCGATATTTTCGTGGTATCGGAACGTCCCTAAGTACGATCTGAGGGTCCAAGAGGATTGAAATCTTCCTACTGAGGGTCCAGCTATTATTAAATAGAAAACGACGGAAATACAGGAGTATACGAGTACTCGCCTAACTTTAGTCACCTTTAGCAGAGGTCTCTGCCTTTAGTTTACTATTCCAAGAGTTTGTATATAGTGTTGCCTACCTATATGCTTTTATGCGGTTTTTAAAAATTCGTCTAATTCTTGTATGTTGGGTTGCAGTTTGTACTTTGTTTATATTGACATCCTTGCTATTTTTTCAACAGTTTTCTGGTTTGGTTGAGAAGAGTGAAGTAGGCTAGGAAACATAAACACCGCGTGACTCTCAAGTCACGTGCATGTGTGAAGTTTGTCGTTTGTCACATAATAGTTGCACTTATCAAAATTGCATATACTGTGTGTCTCATGGCACAAAATCCTCAAATGGGAGTGGCTTTTTCGCGCATTGACAGTCCGACCTGGTGTTGAAGCAGATCAAGTATTTTAGTACACTGTGTGAGGCACGAATGTTGTACGCGGTATGAGATTCGAATCAAAAAATTATAGTGCATTCAGTAGACTAGTGAAGTCTATTACTGTTAGTTAGAGGGTTCGTAACATTGTGAAGTTATTTTTACAGCTAACGTTAATTTGGAGTTTACATTTATTGTGTTTACTTGGAGAAAATTCGGTCATTTACATTTAATTTGTGAGCAGTGTTAAAAACAACCTGGTGAAGTGTGTGAATGTCGTCGGTGGTGTCGTAACGGGGAGAAAAAGCCGAAACCGGACGTTTAGCCAGCCGTATCGATTACTTCCATCCGCAAATTCTTGCATCAATGTCTAACTCAGAGGTTACTTTCTTAGGTTACAATTAATTCGTTGAAGAAGTGTAAGTATTCAATTTATTATTCATTTATCTTTGTGGTATATTGTTACGGGGGTGTTATGTGAGATAAAATTTCGTTAGCGTTCTCAACAAGTAGATCTAGTTAAGCTCACTGATTATCTTATTAAAATCAATTTCGACGTTGAGATTGTTATTAAACTGTTGGTACTAGAGGTCAGATTTATTGTGAGTGGCATGTCATCTGTTGTCGTTTTTCTTTGTTTGTGTCGGGATGAAAGTGATTACAGTGTTTTTTTTCAGGTATGAAAATGCTGCAAGATCTAACATAGTGAGCTGCTCTGTCGGAGGGGCTGCAGCTGGTCCGTCAGGAATGTTAATAATGCCTTCGGTGTTGGAAGAAGTTGATGATAGTTCCAACGTGTATACTCCACTGGTTGACTCCAGTGGAATAACCGTTGTTCCACCCAGTCCCTCTTCAAAACCGCTTAAGACTATTAATGATGTCAGGGTGCTTTTGCAGCAGGGGCGAAAGCAAGACCTTAAACAGCTTCTTCGCAATAATTCTTGGCCAGTTAACAGTCCTATCCGAAAGGAGCTGTGGCCCCTGCTGTGTACACAGCATCAAAATGGCAAATCTAATATAATGGACGGCTTTTACTGGGATATGGTGAATCAAGTGTTTGGGAGTCCCGATTTGCCCGATAAACCGATTAGCTTGCCACCTTTTGTAGAACCCTCCCACTGCCAGTCATATTATATGACACACAAGGGGCGAAATGTTACCGATCGTGTTGTGTCAGTTCTTGGATATGCTTGCCCTGATATTGTCTACAGCCCTACAATCTACCCTATATGTGCTCTCCTTCTTCACTACATGTCAGGTAATTTTTAACCTTATCTAATGTAAAAAAAATATATTAACACTTTAAATGCCCATGTAAGTGTATTTGCTATCGGTTATAAACAAAGTAGTTCTATTTTCATATCCATTAGTTTATTTCAATGTTATCAGTATAGATTCCAACAACATGGCTTGTTGAAAGTAGGTACATAAAAATGAATTTGATATTTAAAGTTTTAAATTATGATTCCTAAAGACTAACCGATTTAAGAATGAAGTCCTGAGACTGGCTTACACAGCTATGCCGCAGTTTGAATTTAAATCGGTTACTGTTCAAGTCGACTTTATCTGGTGTAAATTCCATTATAGATGCTCTTTCGTTTTTCCTCATTTTTATGAAGGTACATACAAATTTATATTCACTACCTACCTGTACTGAATGTGTTGATAAATTTTACCATGTATCAGGCATCCTACATTGTATAATCTTTTTAATTCTTAGAAGGCCATAAATAAATATTTTACCCTTCAAAAAGGGTATAATGAATAACTTAGATATGAATCCTTTCCTTTAGAAATTGTGCAGGTAGTAAAGACCAAGGAAGTATGTGCTAGAAATTTTATACAGATATTTAAAATACACGTGAACTTCTATAACTCAAAATTATATTTTTCAAAATTCTCTGTAACCCGAATATGTTTCTGTGCTCTTTGAATATACTTCGTTTTGAAAATATTTTCTTCATCAAATTTTCTCTCAAATAGTCTCGTATGGTATTTAGGACCATTTAAGAATAAATACACACCATTTTCTTAGGGGCGCCAACTATCAAAAATTGAAAGAACAGTCAGAATATGAAAAAATATATAGAATGTCAACTTAATTGTGCTATTAAAAATTAAAATATCTGATGTGGCCAGCACATAACTTTCTTATACCAGTATATATCATCCTGATCAAAAAAATCATTCTATTTAATTCTTCACTTACCTCAATTAAATTTTAATAGCGTACCTTGAAATGTTTCATTAAAATTTTTAAATAATTAATTATCAGCGTCATTCGACACTGTCGACATTTTTGTAACTAAATTAACTAGACCTTTCAAATGTCAAACTGTTAAATTTGTCCTAACCCCATTTTATGAGGCCAAATGTGTAAAATATTTTAGTTTACATCAGCTTTATTAAAGTACCTACTTGGAAAATATATTTTATTCGCTGATATAGTAGACATGATTTATAATCTTTCATCAGAAATATATCTTTTGTAAAGTTTGGGTCCCCTGGGCCCCTTTCAGCTGGCCAATTTTGCTCATCACCGAATTTTTCATTGTCTTTGGCCTTTAGAATAAGTGTACCAAATTTGAAAGCTTTATCTCAAAAACTGTGGTTGCTATCGCGATACTAGACATGCAGACAGATTTTTTTTCATAAAGTTATGTTTTTTCATTATAATTCTTCGAGATTCGTTCAGAAATGCAATAAAAGTTATTTAATTTTTTCCCGAAATTGTACCCTTTTTCTTCTTTCATTCATTACGTCTTCTGGTGGTACCACATTCACAAAATTTAATGTGACTTAAAATGTTGACAATCTTAACTGCCAAATTTGAGTAGTCTCCCATGAGTATTTTTTGAGTTATCGAGGACACACACATCTACACACACATACACACACACCCCACACACATCGCTAACACACGCACAGACAGACATTATTCGGAAAATAGTCAGAATGGATTCAGGAGGGTTCAAAACGTTTATATCAATCAAAATCTCGAGATCGAAAAAAAATCACGAATACTATATACTTCTTATGAATATCAAAAAGCAGAATAAATGAGTTGCCCCTAAAATCGTGAATAGTAATTATCAATGGGCATGGTACCGTGGCAAGCGCTTATAGCTATTCACTCGCCGAATATCGTGGTTCGACCATCCGGAAGTAAAATTTTTTGTAATTGTTTCGGTAATGGGAGAGTTGTCGACTTCGGTTCGGATCACTTTGGGCCTCGTCTTCTCAACAAAGGATTTCTGGGAGTTACTGGGTACTTGAGGCGGTTAAGAAAAATTTTTTTTAATTATCAATATAGGTATTATAATAATATACCTCGTAAAAATATTTAAAAATATTATAAATTTTCTTGTTGTCCTAAAATTTTCTCATCGAACTAAAGCAAGAATTTTTTAGTTTTTTGTTCTATTGCAACTGACAAAGAAAAAGCGTTGTTAATGTCGTGTAATGATACATTAAAAACTACGTGAATGAAATATAATTTCTTAATTTTCAAAAATAGATTAAAATCTTTCCGATTAATGTTCTCCAGATCAATACCTACAATATCCATAATAGTATCAGTTTAGAAAACTAGAACAAACAATATTAAATTAGTCAAACAAAATTTGTCTCTGTGCACTAACATTATGCTTAGGATTTCACGATAGTATAACACCATCCAAACTCCTCCCGGGACATTGCCCACTGTCAATTATTACACAGCACTTATTGTATTTTGCAAAGCTCAGAGCTCACATTATATTCTTAATGTCATGTTTTCTACGATTTCGTCCAAGCTATAAAATTTATTTTCTTCTTTTATAACATGTTCAACACAAGCCTCAATAATTGATGACAACCTTTCGCTTCCGAAAGCAAAATAAGTACTCATCCTAGACCTGACTAATTGACCATAGGCCATAGAGAGCTGGCTCTAGTGTGAACTTGTTTCGTGTTTTGGCCAATGTAAAGCTGGGAAATAGCTATCTAAAATCATCTTCATTCTTAAAATGGATGATATTTAAAAAGTTGTTTAAAATTTATCAAATACCTATATGAGACGAGCCATGCCAGTTTTTCAACCAGCTGTCAGGATCTAATGCTAATTTTGAAATGCGATTATATATCTGTTTTAAATTGAATAAGGAATAACAGAAACAATAATAGACTGTTCTATTTACCAACGTACTACCAAATGTTATCCAAATATGTATTTTATTATGAAGAGGGGATTTTTAGTAAAACTTTTTTTCACATAGTAAAACCCAATACCAATACCAATTTGGTACCCTGTTTTACTATGGAGAGTCGTATATTTTAACACTTGATATTTTTTCAAATACCTAGGTGGGTAAACATTTTAATTTTTTTCCAAAATCTTATAATTTTGATGTGGAGAATTTGTTCTTGAGCTCTGTACTATTGATTACACGATACCTGTATCTTTCATTAAAAATAACAAATATTTTCTATAATTGTCTCGAAATAAAATATAAAGGTTTTCGAGAATATTTGGTTTCAAATGAGGTGTAAACTGTTCACTAAAAAAGGTGTACTCCTTGTAATATGCTGGGTAATATGTCCTGGGTAATACCATATAGGTATTACCCGAAGAATTACTTCAATTACCGAGTCGTATTTCCTTTATGGTATTTCTGTGGGGCCGAGCCTAGGGGCGTCACTCATTGCACAAAAATGTAAAATAAATGAATTAACAAATACAGAATATTTCGTTTCTTCAGCAAATAAAATTATTGCGATTATTTATTTATTTATTTTTGAAGCGGTTTAAGTAATACGTTCTGCAGAAAAACTTAAAATTTCCCAGAACTCTCCAAAGGACTTTATATCCCATTAAGCCCCCAACCCATTAAAGAACTTTAAGGCCTCGTTCAAGCCTTTTAAAACAACTTGAATAACAAAGAGTTTTATATATCCTTTCAAATAGCTTAAAGTCTTTTGAAAAAGGCTTGTACAGTTTATTTCAAACTTATTTGCAACATAAAAGATGTCGGCTTCTTTGCCGGCAGTAAATGGATCAAATAGTTGTCGTCTTTATGTTTCGCATTATACCGACTCAGAGAAGTAACACAAAAATCTATATGCCTAGCCTATTATCAGTCACACTTTTTGCAACATGAAGATATGGAGTCATATTTTGGGGTATATCTCCATATGCTGAAGGATTGTTTAAATTACAAAAAAAAAGCAATCATGTAAGCCAATTTTCAAAAACTTAAATTTTTTACCTTTAACATGTATATACAATACAAAAAAAATAATTCAATAAGTTTTACAAGACAAAAAAATAAGTTTTCTTAATATTGAAATAATTATTTTTATCATGGAGATATAATACAGTTATTTTATTGTATACGAGATATTTTTAAGTAGCGTTTTTGGTATTAATATTAATCTTGGAGAGACAAGATATTGGGAACTGTTGGACATATAAGTGGACATTAATTTAAAATTCTAAACCGAGTTTTGACAAAAATGGAGATACGAGGTATTGTTTCTTAAGCGTCGATATATGAAATTTTATTATATGTGAAAAACAACCTGGCAGGTTTTATTAGTAATAATGATTTACGAGTTATAACACTCGTAATAAAATGGACTTAGTAATACCGTAATACCGGATCACAACTTATCATTATTTGAGAAAGGGCGTTAATATGTTGGAATCAAATGCTTTAATAAACTGCCAGTTGAACTTAAATCTATAAACAACATAAAATTATTCAAAAGGAATGTTTTTAATTACTTACATGCCAATATGTTTTATAGTGTTGCAGAATTTTTAAATATTTAAGTTGTATTATATTAGATGCATGTGATGTTCAATGTAGTTTCTGATTTATGTTAGATATCTATTATTAGCGTTTTTAATATTCATAGTGTCTCTGAAATGAACTATACCCTCGACCATACCTATTCACACGTGTAGTAAAAATATCTTTTCAGTTTATTTATTTCTCTTATTATTTATTAGCGTTATTATTTGGCATTCTTCAACTAATTAATGATAATTTCGGGTATAATTTACATTACAATAATAATTAAGCTACATCTTCTTTATTTGTGTTTACTTAAGTAGTTTGATCCTCAATATATGGTAAGGTTTGTAAATAATTAACACACAACTTCGTTTATATTTTGCTCAAGGAAAAAGCAGCTTGGTTTTTAAACTGCTTGGGTAAATAGTTTTAATTACTTCTCTAATGTCAAATACTCAGCAATTAGAAGTAGTTCATCTTAAAATTTGGTTCGATTTCCAATTGCTAACAGATATACTTAACCGATTTAATTCTTTCACAAAAATATGCTTTATTCTGTAATTTATTAGACGACATAATCCGCGTTTTGCACACGTTGATGGCAACTGTTGTTACCTTGTTAGAATTCTTCAAGGCCTCGATTAGGGTTTGTACAAAAACCGACTTTTGAAAAAAACCTGTTTTCGAATTTCAGTATTTCAAAAAACCGGTTAACCGGTTTTCGAATTTTTACAAAAAAAAAAACAAAATATAATTTAAACAGTAAAAAATGTTTATACTTGTATTAAAATTTTTCAGTTTATTTTATATTTATGGAACTACAATTATATAACAAAATAAAATATACTCTATATATACTAGTTTACGTATTGGCATTTTAAAATTAAATAAAATTGATGTACCCTCAATAGATCCGCAAACATTAAATGAGACTTAATGTTACTCGACAGATCGTTGATAAATTTGAGAAACAGTAAGGGTCCATTGTTGGAGCCCTGTGGCATCCCTGAAGTTGCTTTGTATTGACGAGATCTAAAACCTTTATATTCAACTAGTTGCTTACAATTGAAGAGATACGAATTAATTAGTTCGAGAAGCCTATAAGTTTCAGCTTTACTAAAAGTAAAAATAAATCTATTTAATCAAAAGATTTACATATATCCATATAAATTGCATCAACTTGGCCTTACGCATCTAGGAGTTCAGAGACATATTGAATAAAATAAAGATTGGTGACAATGGGTCTTTGCTGCATGAAATCATGCTGATTAAGAGATATAAGAGATTTCATATCGCTATATATATCATCATTATCCGTAGAGATTGGGAGGTAGCAATAAATGACGTCAATTCCAGAGTTGACGTTAGGTGATGTGTGTATCGCGTAAATATATTCATGCATATATGACACAATATCTTACCCTGTGGTTATTTTGGCGAGTTCGGTGAAATCCAAAGTTAACACAAAGTGAGCTTAAAGTATTGGTGAATGTAACACTAACACGCACATGTACTTTTAACTAGCGATCACAAGAGTAACAGTATATTACTAATATTAATGTACCCACAAAATATATTCCACCTTTCTGCCGAAAGCATTGGTATGTTCATCCACGCTAATTCAGACGTATTTGCCTGTATTTGTCATTCGATTAAGAATATTTTCTTTGTTTAATACTGTTACATCTCTGTGATAAAATATTTTTTTCTTAGTGTCGTTTCCAATGGCATCTGAACATTGCTATATTGCCCACTAATACACTTTTGCAAAAATTGAACAAGACATTTTACGAATTTTAACCTCTGTTGTCTTTAATTTCACACTATCTGTATCTACGTGTTATTAGAAATACACGTTTTATTATAAATACTACGTATGTAGGATATTTGGAGTGATTCCACTGACTTCGAAGTCACTGGTGTATTCATTTTCGCCATGGGGCAGTGGGTGTAAAAACGTCATCCGCCTATATCTATACTAGTTAAGTGTAGTCAGTAAACGAATGCGAGTTGATGCTATCAAGAGTATAGTGCCACATGTGCGACAGTCGTCGGTCACTGCTCTGTGCATTCTAAAGCACGTACCGCCTCACTATTAGGAGCCCTAACTTGCATTCCTTTACTGACTACAGTTATTGGAATTAGTATATCAAGAAATTGATACCCGACAATAAGGTGCCCGTCGGTCAGTAAGTAATTGTTTTTTTGTAGCTACAAGCCTCCCGATTGCCTGATAAAAATCTTTAATTTTTTGTTTCATTTTTTATAAAAAAAAAACAGATTTATTGCATATTGAATATTTTATCATTTCATATTGTTTGGGAATGTTTCATTAGGTATGTTAAATATAATATTCCATCTACATACGTACGTAAAAGTCGCCTCTGGAATTTATCGCTACCTCCCGATCTCTAGTTATTATATACTGGGAGTAACAGGATCATGGTACACCCCCCTTTTTTCATTTAGTTTTTTGAAGATAAACAATTGAAATTTGGAACATCTTATACAGGGTGAGTTCTAACTTATTTTATTAAATTTAAGGGATGGTAGATCCCTTAATGGTAAGTTCGTATAAAAAAAATAAAAAATCTATGTGCTATATTTTCCGAGAAAAAAAATAAAATTAATCCAACATTTTGGGATCCTATTAACTGACCTATCTCAACCGAAAAGAAATTTAGATAGGTTCAGCGAATGTGACATAGACCTTGTTTTTTACAATAATTGTTTCATCACTTTTTACCACTTGTCTCCATGGCACTTTTTAACATAATCTCTTCAAAGGCGCCGACCGTTGATCTCGACGTAAATGAAAGTCGGCACCGTTTGTGCGGTAGCACAAACGGTGCTGACCATTTTGATTATTTCATTAAAGAAATGTCACTTACTAAACATAATAGTTGTCATTTCCATAGTTCACTTTAATAATGTTAACTTTTCCATATTTACAGCAACTAGTTTAAATAAGATATTCGACGTTTAATAACTCAAAAACGGTATACGGTAGGGGTAACATATGGTATATTTTTGAAATCAGGAACAAAAGATCATTCCAAAAATTTAAGAATATACAGGGTATTCTATTTTAAAAAATATATTATTTTTTGCATGCCCTGAAGTCTGCACGCTACTGTACTTTTGATGGAGCATTTTAACAAAATTTAGTCATAACCACACAACTTTTATTTAAAACTTTTTTTCTATAGGCTATAATAACGATGATAAGGGGTGGGTAATTTATAATGAATAACTCTCTAATATGACTACTCTAGTGACTACCTAATTAATTAAAAAAATTGTTGTGTTAATGAATTATGAAACTAATTAAATTAAAATAAGTTTTGTAAATTGATAATGAAAATAATTGCTATTTTGAAACGTGAGTCCTGAACACGCCTCGTGGGTCAGATGAGCAATGCAGCGGTCCACAAAAGTTTGACAGTATCTTACGTAAGGTAGGTTAGTTTTTCAACTTTCTTTTTTTATTTATTTTTTTCGCAATTCATGTTACTAATATCAGCAGGAACCCCCTTCTAAAATTACACAGATAATTTGGCATTCACCGTGTATACTTAAACGTCACTTTTTTTACATATAAATGATTCATTTTCCACTTCCGAAAGTGACACTAACTTTTGTTTTTCAAATGGAACACCCTGTATATTGCATTTTTAATTCAACATAATTTAATAAATTCAACGATACCACATAAGTGACAGTTCAAATGTCAATATTTGTTTTAATTTAATTTTTAGTTTTCCATTTAACTGTTGACTGCTCCGATTTATTCTAATTGACCCGTGTAATGCTAGAAAAATCGAAATCCCGTCGAAAATACTAAATTATGTAATTTATGACGAGCAAATAAAGTTCATGAAAATGGTTTTTGGGACGAAACAAATTTTTCAAATGGAACTCCTTTCCTCATTTTCGTTATTTGCCGTTCTGGTATTATATCTCGATTTTTTAAATAAAATTATGGTGTTCCAAGGGAGTATACGTTAGTTATCACGACAATGATTTATCAATAACTTAATTATTGTGAAACCGATTTTTACGCGGCGTCAGAAAAATATCTTACTCATAGCTTTTGTTGGAATTTCTTGGCCAGCATAAAATAATGTTGCACAATAATAAGTAAAATTGGTACATATGTCTTTATGACTGAGAGATTCAAAACAGTTGCATTCCAAGGTACGTTGTATTTATATATCGTTATAGTAATTAAATTATGAATTAAAACCGCTTTTATAATACATACATTTAGGGAATACTTTTTTAATCGGTCATTCTGACATCATATTTTGTGTGTTTTAGGAAGAAAGAAGATCGGTAATAATATACATAAAATCAGCAATACAGACAGGTCTTTGGAAGACAAATCTAACTGTACATTCTTATAACAACTTAATTCTTAAGCAATATGGAAAATATTTTTTTGACGTTTTGTCAATTAAAATTTAAAGTCGCCGAATTCCAATGCCTTTAAAAAATGTTTTTTTGTAAAAAATTTAAAAAGAATCCTCGATTTTTTAAAATATTTTGTTGAAACATTTTTTAACGATCCATGGACTGCTAACTTCTTAATCGAGTTTTTAGTTTTTACTTTTATTTTACTATTTATCGTAACTTCAACCCCTTATAATTGCACCAACCCTGATTTTCAATAAATAAAATAAAACATTGAATAAATTTTATTATACAAAATAGCTAAATTATTAAATTATTTAATAATTAAACTACTTGATGTAAATTAAAATAAAAAAGAAATTGGTTTTCTACGGCTTCTATCATTATTTGTTACATTTATTATTTTTCTGTTTTACTTAAAGAAAAAAAAAAGATTTTTAGACGAAAAGCAAAAGACAAAAATGTTCTGATATGAAATTATCTGAATATTATCTGATGACATGATATACTTGATTTCTTGGTTTTACTAAACCAAAAAAGTTTAGAAAATATAATACTCCGTTTAACCGCCAAACACATATTATTCACCATAGATTCCAAAAATGAAAATGTATAGTGTTCCATTTAAAATAAGAAAGTCGGGGTAATTTTCGGCGAAACCAGAAGTGAATAAAAATTGAAAATACCAATTTTATGTGTATAACAACATATTAAAATTGCTATAAATAAATAATGAAAATAGAGAGGGTGAGCCAAGTTTCATTTACATCCGGTATATCAAAATAGTTTCTATTTCACCTTTTGTAAGACAAAGGCCTTTTTTGTGTCTCTACTGGCTGAAGTAAATTATTTTTTCTTCATTTTCAACGTGTTTTATGCAGTTATTAAAAAATGTACTCCAAGTCATATATTATGAAGATTAAATATCTGATGTGGCCAGCAGTTCACTTATCCTTATTAAATTTTAAAAGCGTATTTTGAAATGTTTCATTAAAATTTTTAAATAATTAATTATTAGCTTCTTTTGATACTGTCAATAATAATTCATGTCATATATTTTAATAATTTCTTCTTATTGACATTGACATTTTCGTAGATAAATTAGACATTTCAAATATCAAACTGACACATTTATCCTAACCTCATTTTATGAGGTCAAATATACACAAAATATCAGTTTACATCAGCTTTATTTAAGTTCTTGTAAAATATATTTTATTGGCTTGATATATTGGACATGATTTATAATTTTTCATCAAGAATATATTTTTTTGTAGTCAAATACAAAAAAGTTTGAGTCCCGTGGACCTCCTTTCAGCTGACCAATTTTGCTCATCACCGAATTTATCATTGTTTGTGGTCGTTAGAACATGTGTACCAAATTTGAAATCTTTATCTCAAAAACTGTGGCTGCTATCGCGATACTACAGACATGCAAACAGATTTTTTCCATAAAGTTATGTTTTTACTTTCTTATACCTAATATAAGGAAGTATAGTAATCGTGATTTTATTCGACCTCGAGATTTTGATCGATATATACGTTTTGAACTCTTCTGAATCCATTCTGACTATTTTCCGAATGATGTCTGTCCGGTGCGTGTGTGTGTGTGCGTGTGCTGTGTAGGTGCGTGTACGGGCTCGTGCTTAGGTGTGCGGGTGCGGTGTGAATGTGTGCGTATGTGCGAGTGTGCGATGTGCGTGTGCGTGTGTGTGTATCCGCGATAACTAAAAAAATACTAATGGGAGACTTTCCAAATTTGGCAATTAAGATTGTCAACATTTTAGGTGACACATTAAATTTGGTGAATGTGGTACTATCAGAAGAGACATAATGAATGAAAGAAAAAAAAGGTACAATTTCGGGAAAAAAATTAAAAAATTTTTATTGCATTTCTGGACGAATCTCGACGTATTATAATGAAAAAGCATGACTTTATAAATAAAAATCTATTCGCATGTCTATAGTTTCGCGAGAGCAGCAACAGGTTTTGAGATAAAGCTTTCAAATTTGGTACACATGTTCTAAAGGCCAAAAACAATGAAAAATTCGGTGATGAGCAAAATTGGCCAGCTGAAAGGGGGTCCACAGGACCTATAATTGTTAAAATTTAGAAAATATGTTATATCAAACGGAACATAATATATTTTCCAAGTACTTAAATAAACCCGATTAAAAGTGAAAAATTTTTCACAATTTGCCTCAAAAATGGGGTTAGGATAAATTTAACAGTTTGACGTCTAATTTAGTGTACAAAAATGTCATGTCAACAACAAAAAAATTATTAAAATATATGACATGAATTATTATTGACAGTATCGAATGACTCTGATAAACAATTATTAAAAAATTTTAATGAAACATTCAAGGTACTTTATTAAAATTTAATTGAGGTAAATGAAGAATTAAACAGAATAAGTTTTTTTAGATCAGGATGAGATATACTGGTATTAGAAAGTTATGTGCTGGCCACATCAGATATTTTCATTATAATTCGTCGAGATTCGTCCAAAAATGCAATAAAAGTTTTGTATTTTTTTCCCCCAAAATTGTACATTTTTTCTTCTTTCATTTATTATGTCTCCTCTAGTGGTACCACATTCACCAAATTTAATATATCAACTAAATTGTTGAAAATCTTAATTGCCAAATGGGAATTGGTCCCTTATTATTCAAATCCACATATCCACACATACATACATCCACATATACACACATCTACACTTACACACATCCACACACATACACACACGAACCGACAGACAATATTCGGAAAATAGTCAGAATTGATTCAGGAGGGTTCAAAACGTACATATATTATCAATATTTCGAGGTCGAAAAAAATCGCGATTACTATACTTCCTTATGTTAGGTATAAGAATGTAAAAATGGGTACAAATTAAATGATCCGCTTTTATTTTATAGACAGTACAGTTTTCCAGTATTGTATTTCAAACAGTCAGTATTAGAATATATGGTCGGTAAAAATAATAAATGGTCAGTAAAATAAAATATCTGATGTAGCCAGCACATAACTTTCTTATACCAGTGTATATCATCCTGATCTAAAAATATCATTCAAATTTAATTTTTGCCTTACCTCAGTTAAATTGTAAAAGCGTGCCTTGAAATGTTATGTTTTTTCATCATAATTCGTCTAGCTAGATTCGTTCAGAGATGCAATAAAAAATGTTATATTTTTTTCCTGAACTTTAACTTTTTTCTTCTTTGATTCATTATGTCTCTTCTGGTGGTACCACATTCATAAAATTTAATCTGTCACCTAAAATGTTGTTGATAATCTTAATTGTCAAATTTGGGAATTCTCCCATTAGTATTTTTTGAGTTATCGCGGATACACACATACATCCACACACACACACACAGGGTTCACACACACCCACACACACACACACACACACACACACACACACCCAAATATACACACAAACAAAACTCGACAGGTCGAAAAAAAATCATAATTATAATAAACTCAAGGTCGAAAAATATTACTATACTTATATCAGGAATAAGAAAGTAAAAACGGTAAATAAAATTAATATTCACTTAGTAAAATTAATAAACAATCAGTTAAATTAATGAACGGTCAGTAAAATTAGTGAACGGTCAGTAAAATTATTCCATCGATAAATCTCACTTTCAATCCCCCATGTCCTTTTTTGGTAATTTTGAATAAACTGTGTACTGAACTTTTACAGATTTCTTACCGGTTATTGCATACTGACCATTTATTAATTTTTACTGTCCATTATACTAGAAACAATGAACATGGAAATACTGGCCAAATAGTTATTTAACCGATCAAATTTTATAAATATACTGAGCCCTTTTCAATATCTTACAGACTATTCGTAATGTAATACTGTACATAATGCATTAAATACTGAATAGTTTATTACTGCCCATTAAAAATTAGGTACTGTTTTAATCGTGTACGCTTCTTAACAGACGTATTACTGTAGGTTGTTTATTCCAGTGCCATATAAGCTGAATACAAAATTTTTAGAACCTTATTTTTTGAAAGCGCTTGAGAGTTGCGCCCTATTATTCGTACAAATAGTTATTTGTATTGAGGACTGCAAGCTCACGAAGTTTCGTTCGAGTCGTTGTAAAAGAAAATCAAAGCTGGAAGCAGCAGGTAGAAAAAGGAACAGGTTTGAATCTGAGAGTACAGGCTAACTCAACTGGGAATCCAAAATTTCACCCAATAAAGACTGTCGAAACAGGTGTTTCCGGGTACACAGTTAGGTCGTGTGTGTTTAGATTTTGAAGAAAATTCTGACAGATCAAAACGTTGCGAAATTAATAAAACAATTGCTTTAAACAAACACGATCCTCAGCGAAGTATTCTAGCGCAGCTGAACAGTTTCAGATCGAGTAATGAGAATCGGCCGTAAGCAGTTATCAACGAGAGGCCTAATTTTATACCGATTTCGGCTTATGGCCACATAAATTGGGACTTTGGCCACTGTGCAGTGTACTGTAAAAACGTAATGCTGAAACAGAATCGACCTACATTTGAAAGCTTCGAACCCTGTTCAAACCAATTCATTAAAATTCAATATACCTATCATTAAATCTACGCTCGGATCTATGTTAACATGTTTACACCTTGGTTGGGTTTTTATCAAAAATGATTAAAAGCGATAGCAAATATTAAGTAAATTACTGACTGACTACGGATTAGAAGACACTCTAAATTAAGTATTAAATTAGCGTATCTCGTGGCATATCTAGTATATAATAAAAAATGATATATTTAAACACAATCATTTAACATTATCTCTGATTTTGACCCTGGATTGGGTTGGTACCTTTGATGTGAAGATAACACTGACGTAGTTTTCCATGAAACACAAAAACACTATACTCGGTGAACGCCAACTTATCTGTGTAATTTTAGGGGGGGTTCCTGTTGATATTAGTAACACGAATTGCGAAAAAATAAATAAAAAAAAAAGTTGAAAAACTGACCTACCTTACCTAAAATACTGTTAAACTTTTGTGGACCGCTCCATTGCTCATCTGACGCACTTATGACGCGAACAACATGATTTGTTTATCTAAGTTCGTTGTAAATTGCAAAGATACAAAAAACGTCAGAAAATCACCAACAAAGTTATCCTAATCCAGTTTTTTAGTTCAAATAAAATCATTTAAAAAAAACTTCACAAAAAGCGTGTAAGCGGCTATTTGACGGGCGTTGATATTCGACCACGTACGAATATGGAGACAGAGGTGTATTCAGGACTCACGTTTCAGTATAGCAATTATTTTCACTATCAGTTTACAAAACTTATTTTAATTTAATTAGTTTCATAATTTATTAACACTTGACAATTTTTTTAATTTATTAGGTAGTCACAAGAGTAGCCATATTACAATAAGTGTTCAGCATTGCCACCACCAACCTGCACACACAGTTGAGCCCTTCTTATCCAATTTCTACGTACATTCTCAAAAATCAAATAAAAAAATAGTAACCTTTTTTAAGTACTAACAATATCGTAACTGAATGTTTAGCAAAAATGCTCCTGCAATATAACTTCATCCCCTTCCTATTTAATTCGTAATAGAAAAGTCACAAAAAAGGCGTAAGGAGCAGTAGGTTCACGGCGACAAAGTGCACCGAACTCTACAAAAATGCATTACATTTATTTATTAACATTCATTGTTACGTCCGCACCGTTTGTGCGGTAGCACAAACGGTGCCGACTTTCATTAACGTCGAGATGAGCGGTCGGCGCGTTTGAAGGGATTATGTTAAAAAAATGCCATCGGAGAAAATGTGGCAAAAAGTGGTGAACCAATTATTGTAAAAGACAAGGTCAATGTCGTAATCACCCAACCTATCTTAATTTCTTTTTGGTTGAGATAGGTCAGTTAATAGGATCTCAAAATGTTGGAGTAATTTTATTTTTTTTTCTCGGAAACTGTAGCACAGATTTTTTATTTTTTTTATATGAACTTATCATTAAGAGATCTAAGGGATGGTACCCTTAAATTTAATAAAATAAGTTAGAACTCACCTACTGCACTCGACGCTCGTGTTACCAACCAAGTTGGCATCATCTGGAAATGATTAAAACTAACCTTATGCTAAAAATGTATCCTATTTATACCTAAACTATTGTCACGGTTAGATGAACAGTGTCCCACTAACCAATAAAGCGGGCTATTTGGGATAGACTGTCACTATTCATACTATTTTTACACTGTGTGATTTCCGAGCTTTCAGCTCTGAAATGCATTCATCTGTCTAGTATTTGTTACATTCCTAGTTGATCTTAAATTGCTAATATCTATTTAATGGTCTCAAACGTATGTTGGGCAACACTAGACTTATCTGTTCTACCATATTTGAGATTGGCCATGTGCTCTTTTAATCTAGTTTGAATTGATCGTCTAGTTTGTCCAACATACTTTTGATTACAGTTCATACAGTTAATTTCGTAAATCCCCGACGTTTCGTTTGTTTCAATTTTGTATTTTAGATTGCCTAAAAATTGTTGTCGTTTGTTTTCCGATGAATGAACCACTGTCATACCTACATCTTTAAAAATCTTACCAATACTACGGGTAAATCGAGGACCTAATGGAATCGATACAAATTTCGGATTTTCTCTTTCATTTTGAAAGGTCGGGAAATTTCGAAGCGACTTTAAATTTTCGTTTCATAATTAAGTATTTTATCAATTAAACTTACATAATATCCATTACTCGCAGCTATATCTATAATCATGGCTTTTTCTTTTTCAAACTTCTCCTTATTGAGGGGGAAGCATAATAGACAATGGACTAGAAAATTAAAACTCGCCATTTTGTGTAGAGCACAATGGTGAGAGTCCTTAGGGATGTATCTTAGAGTACTGGTAAATTTTCTGTATATGTCAAATTCGAACTTCTTATCACTATTTCTAATTATTAATGCATTTAAAAGTGGTAGTTGTCCAAAGTTTTCAATTTCATATGTAAATTTAACGACGCGAAACGACTGTTTAATTTAGAAACAAAGTTGTCAATATCAGCGACTTTTGTATCAAACACTGCAAAAATATCCACATACCTAAGCCAAACTCTGAGGGAATACTCGAATTCTTCTTTTGGTTCTGTTTTGCATCTGTTCATGAAGATACTGGCAATGAATGATGGCAAAAAGTTACCCATTGCTGTTCCTTCAGTGTTCGAAGAAATTATTGTTGAATCGAAAGAACTTTTGTTTCATGCAAAGTTTAGTGAGTTGAAAATATTCTTTTACTACATCTTGACTGAGATTGTTTAATTCGAGTAGATCTTTAAGGTAGTCCAAGGTCTGTAGTATCAGAAGACTTGGAAACAATGAACAAACGTCAAAGGAGATCGAAATTTCACCTTCTTGTAACTGAATATTTTTCACCCTATTAATGAAATCATTGGAATTAATCACAGAGAGACTAGGTGGTGCAATAAGTAAATTTTCGTAAATTAACCATTTTGATAGGTGGTAAGTCGGCGATTCAATTGCCAAAACAATAGGACGTACTGACATTCCTGATTTATATACCTTATGCAAGCAGTACAATCTAGATATACTTGGGTTAGAAACATGTACGTCCTATTGTTTCAGCAATTGGATCTCCGACTTACTACCTATCAAAATGGTTAACAAGGAATTCCGCTTTGTCTATTGTTTGGTCAAGATTAATTGTTGTCAGTGCATTATTGTTTTCAAAGTTAATATTTAGTGGTTCCTCAGGATTATTTATTGTGGGAGTATCGTCGTTTTTTTGGTTTTCCAGTTCGTTAATATTTGGCGGTTTATCAAGATTGTTTATCATAAAAGTGTTATCATCCGAGTCTGAAATTTCTTTGGTATGTATTTCTATACGTGAAAGGGTGTCCGTATTCGTATTTGATTTACCTTTTTTCTTATAGTGAATTTTGTAATCGAAATCCTCGAGTTATAACCTCCATCTTAATTAATCGAAAATTCGGTTCTTTCAGATTCATTAGCCACTCTAAGAGCATATGATCTGTAATTATCTTTAATTTGCGCCCATGTAGGTATGGCCTGAAGTACCTGGTCACATATAAAGCCGCAAGGGCCTCTTTTTCGATCGTGGAGTAGATTTGTTCCACACTGTTAAGCGTTTGAGAGGCGTATGCTATTGGTTTATCATTTCCGATAACCCCCTGCGATAATATCGCACCTAGCGCGAAGTTGCTTGCGTCCGTGGTTAAATTGAAAGGTTTTGAAAAATCGGGGTATTGTAGTATCGGGTCATTAGTTAAAATGTGTTTACATTCGTCAAAACATTTTAGAAACGTTTCATTATGATCAATTTTTGAACCCTTCTTTAGACATATTGTCAAAGGTTTTGTTAGCTTTGCAAAGTTCCGTATAAATTTACGATAATAAAATGTAAGCCCTAAAAACTCTTATTTTTTTGGTGGTTTTGAGAACTGGAAAATTTAAAATAGCATTAATTTTGTCTGGGTTAGGCTTGACCCCCCCCTGTTTTTATTATATGGCCTAGAAAAGCTACGTCCTCTTTGAGAAATTCAGATTTATCTAATTGAATTTTGAAATTAGTTTGCCGTAAGCGTTGGAATACTTTGGGTAAATTATTAATATGCTCATGAAGACAGACAGAAAATCTTACGATGTCGTTCGTGTACACAAGACATATGTCAATTTGTAAACTTTTAAGAATATTGTCCATCGTGCGTTGAAAAGTTGCTGGTGCGTTTTTCAGTCCGAGCAGCATTTAAACGTACTCATAGTGGCCATTTTCTACGTTGAGGGCTGTTTTTTTGGATGTCCTTGGGTGCCATTTCTATTTGATGAAGCAAGGCCAGAGTGGTGAAATATTAACATTTACCGATTTTATCGAATATATCGGATATATTGGGAATCGGGTATCTATCGTCGATAGTTTTTCATTTACCTTCCGGTAATCGATAACGATTCTCCATTTTTTTTTACCCGAATCGTTCCCTTTTTTCTGGAACGATCCAAATTGGCGATGACCACTGCGAATTATTATGTCTTATTATACCTTGCGCGGGCATAGAATTAATTTGCTTTTCTACCTCCGGTTTGTGAACAAAAGGAGCTTTTAGTATAAACTGGAATTTCATCCGTTGTTTTAATATTGTGTTTAATCTGATTTGTAAAAGTTAAAGGGTCGTTTTCGTACTTGATATGTCACACTATTTACGACATAATTTCTTGATACAATTTTTCTCCTCGGATTATGGATATTCTGTAAGTTTAATCGATAAGATAATTAAGGAAACGAAAATTTTAAGAGCCGCCTCAAATTTCCCCCCCCCCCCCAAATAAAGAAAAAATCCGAAATTTGTATCGATTCCATTTCATCCTCGATTCACCCGTGGTATTGGTAAGATTTTGAAAAATGTAAGTATGATAGTGGTTCATTCATTGGGGAACAAACTACAACAAATTTTAGGCAATCCAAAAGATTAAATTGAAACAAACGAAAAGTCGGGGATTTACGAAATTAGCTGTAAGGACTGTAATCAAAAGTATACTGGACAAACTAGACGATTAGTTCAAATTAGATTCAAAGAGCATATGGCACATCTCGTATATAGTAGAACGGGTAAGTCTAGTGTTGCCCAACATGCGTTTGAGAACAACCATAAAATAGATATTAGCAATTTAAGATTAATTAGGAATGTAACAAATACTAGCTGGATGCATTTGAAAGCTTGGAAATCACAAAATGTAAAAATAGTATGAATAGTGACCCCAAATCCCAAATAGCCCGCATTATTGGTTAGGGGGTCACGGTTCATCGAACCGTGACAATAGTTTAGGTATAAATAGTATACATTCTTATCATAAGATTAGTTTTAATCATCTCCAGATAATGTCAACTTGATTGGCGAAACGCGCGTCCAGTGCAGTATATAGTGTTTTGGTGTTTCGTGGAAAACTATGTCAGTGTTATCAGTTTTTTGAATCTTTCGTTAACATCAGAGACGAAAAATATTAAATTTGCATTGTTTTTTTATTTCATATTGCAAACTTATTGCTATATTAATTTACACAGCTTTTAATCAGAGCGGATCCATTTTAGAAATTTAATTTTTTTTGTAATAAAAATTACGTCTATAAACACCTAATTACTAGAGTTGTCCAATGGCGGCTACTTTCAGTAGCGTCACATACGTTCCCGATAATAACAAATAAACAAATAACTGCTTATTACTTACAGGTATACAACTGCTTACCTTTTGTCACGTGCCGAGAACAATGGGAGAGATTGCGCACCACTTTCAGTAACACAGTTTCTATGTTTTCGGCTGTGGAACGTCTCCTTCGTGGAGTAAACACACTTGTGTAAGGCGAAATTTTAACTTGAAACTTTCCAAATCACCTTCAGGATATTCCTCATTGAGACACTGATTAATAAAACCGAATAAAACATATCTAAATCTCGGAATATAGGTATTGATGACGTCAAAACCAGGATTTGTTATAGATTATGTGTCAGCGCGTAAATAATATGTTCATGCATGTATGACACAATATATATTTTTTTTTAGCAAATTCCTGAGTACCCAAAGTTGATAAAGTCAGTTTATTATTGACACTCACTTGAAGAGGACTGGAGGCATTAGGGGATGTAACACTAAACTAAGACACGCACATGTCTTTTTAACTACCAGTTACCTACAAGAATAAAAGTATATACTACTAATATCTGTTCTAAATTTTTGGAGTTAAACTTCGGCGCCCAGAACAAATTTTCTGTCTAATATAGTCACACTTTTAAAATGTTTTTTCTTAGTGTCGACTCCGATTGCACCTAAACATTGTTATACTTGCGACTAAGACACTTATGCAAAAAATATTTAAAAAGTGGATTATCTAGTTTCGATCACGGTATGTTACATCCAACCATCACTTACACTAAATCTAAGTTAAAATTGCATTGTCTGTCACTATTAGCGGAAATGTGTTTATTAATATTTGTATTACATGCCCAAGAAAGTGCTTTGTCATAGCTACTACAATATAACCGTGTAACGGGAAATTGCAATTCCGGGATATCGCAAATCCACAAATTTACTGTAGCCTGTGAATGTTTACAATGAGACATTTTAAACAGACCATTCAGCTTTATACAATTTCGAGCTGTTGTTACATACTGATTGAGGTTATACAATGTACTGACAAACTGCATGCTTTAACCATATACGTACCGCATCAGTGATTAGTACCAATACTTGTGAACTATCAACACCCATTATATCAAGCGTTTCTATTTACTAGTTATTGTACTGCCTTACTACATTGTAATCTTTTACTAGCAATTAAATATGGTAACATGAACCCACCAGGGTATAAAACGCGTGTTATAACATTTGTCACATAATTTCCTTTTGCATTCGTTGCCTCATCTGCTCGTCGCGTCGGTTTCCACGAGAAAATATGGATTGACAATTTTGCATTGCATGCAAGACACCGGACCGATGTATCGCCAAGCTATAAAATTTGTCTGTATGCTACAAATATGTTTTTTTTTATTCATTTACTTAATATCGGCGTATTTCCGCTACCAGTGGCAATTGCCAACGTCAGGAGACGAGCTACCAGGAAATTTTGCCGAACTTATTTTTTTATCGAAAAGTAGAGATTTTTTACTTGCCTAACATCTAATAGATAAGAGACCGACTACTTTACATTCTTTCTGAGGATGGTATATCATATATACCACCCTTGCCTAAGATTGCATTGCTTCTGCGTATACGCTGATTACAAGCTGCTAGAAGACGCTCGATGTCGCTGAGTTTCACTTGGGTTACCCATTCAAATTACTTACTGCGACTACCGTTGCTTAACTTTCGTATCGAAATACGAGTACGTTAAGTCGAATCTACGCACGTTCCTAAAGGGTAAAGGTCTTTGCGAACCCGACATCATTATATTTAAGACACACATGCGACGCGTACACAACCAGGTCGTCCATTCATCTGATCGTCAATGTCTAAAGGGGAGTTGTACTAGTATGATAGATATAATTATTGTTAAGACAATAGTTTGTATATGTTTGATCCTCGATCAAAATTAAACCGCTGTGGTACAATTCGCCCTAAGATTAAGATATACTACGCGCAACGTAAATAGACGAAATTATCTGCGCTTGTGACTTTGGCCGCAGGTGAGTATCTCTACTAATACTATCGATAAATTTTACGCTATTGTAAAAAATGTACTATTTCAAGTAGTAAATAGTACGATGATACTTAAAGTATTTTATGAAGATTACGTGGCTATAATCCTTTGTAAAAATACTTATCTTTATTTCATGACGCTTAAAATTTTATCGAATTTTATTTGAATTCTGTTTTCTCGGGATTTTCTGATCTAAAAATACATACCTAGTGGCATTTAAGCACTTTTTGGCACCTTACAGTGTTTGTGTCGTTGAAGTTCGTAGGAGTTGGTTATTTACTTTTTTAATTAACCGCATATAAGCACTCATAATGGTTAGCGCAGATGTGCTATAGATAAATAGGTGTTTTAGGTAGTCTGTTTTTACTCGAAATGACAAGGTATTTGCAAATGCCAGCATTAATTTGCTTTCATTGAAATGATGGAAATGATACTTTCTCTAGATAATTAATCCAAATGGCTTAACAATTCGTGTTAGAAAAAACGAAATGCGTTTTCACCTATTTGTCAATATTGAGATTGGGTAATTTCGACAGTGACCATTGATAGTAAACATTTTCATCGAAAATTAACAGTAGCTTTGCTAGCATTGTATTGCTTTAAACACGTTAAAAGAACAAGGGCATATATTTTAAAGGAGAAGGTTTTTCTGAATTGGTACAAGGTGTCCCAAATTGGGGGTTTTAGTTATGTACGTTCACGTAAAAACAGCAGCGAAACGGTTAAAAAGAACATTATAATATTATCAAAGAAAAAACCCACTTTTTTTTTTTTTTTCCCCTTTTTAACTTTTTCCCCCCCAAATTTTTTTTTTCCTTTTTATTTTTTTTTTTTTTTTTTCCCAAAAAAAGATTTTTTAAAAAAATTCCCTTTTTTTTTTTTTTTTTTTTTTTTTTTTTTGGGGGGGGGGGGGGGTTTTTTTTTCTCTTTTTACGCTAAATCATAAAGGATAAAAAACAACAATGAAAAAGTGTTTTTAATTTTTTAGATGTTTTATCAAATAACGCCAAGGAAAAAATAAAAACGAAAATTCAAATTGTTACTTGTTTTTCAAATCTCAAGAACAGTAAGAGATATTTTCGATTTCTCAACGACATATTCCTGATCGCCAAATTCGGCAACTTTGCTCCAATTTAACCGATGCTGTATCTCTTACCGTTTCCGAGATCCCGAATGTATACTACATTCAGTATATCTAAACTTATAGTTATCGTAAGTCGATGAGGCCTAAGTAGCGTCATCTGTGTCTGAGATACTTGTTCTAACATCTTGTAGATATGCAAAAGTAAAATTTACCTATTGATCACCAATTTTCGACGTCGTGGGTACGTCAAAAATTTAAGGAAAAAAAAACTGGGAAAACCAATTTTTTTTACGTCTATTTATTGGTCGGTGATGTCGCCGATAAATCTGTACCAAAATATAACGTGAATATGACGTCGCACGACGGTTTGCTGGGAGGTGCACTTGTGTATTTGAAACCTTGGGCAAAAAAAGTCTTGTGAAAACATCGTGGTTTCGGTTCTGTGTCAAACACGTTTTTAAAGACACGTTCTTCCAATCTTTAATATTTGCAGTTAGTTAGTCTTCGCTGTTAACATAACGGGAAAAAAAATCACGTTTGTGACACTTCTGAATACATACGTGTATTCAATTTAATCGTTGGTTATAAAATTACGTGATTATTACGTCACTACGTTATCCCTTTTCTCACTTATAAAAAATCCGTATGGCTGTATAAGCTCAGTAGTACTTTATTAAATTAGTTTCGATATCTTTTATAGATTTCGAGACATTTAAATGTCACTTTATAGCCTGATGCATGTTGCTAATTAAATTTAAAAAAAAGGGAAAATAAGATAAACGACGAAGAAGTAGAGTTTACAAAAAGAGTCTCTAGGACTGTAATTATTTTAACAATTAAAATAATTCAGTGATAATAAATGTTGCTTAATGTTGATTTTCTCGGAAATGTTCGAGCGATTTTTTGTCACTGGCTTTGTAACAATTTTATCGAATTTCATCTTTAAAAGAAAATTCGACACTAATTTTAGTGTTTTATGCGCCACTATATTAAAAAAAAAAGATTCGAAGTTTCATAATATAAAGCAGTAAACAATATCAAGAATAAATGGCACGTTTCCTCCTCACAAATTGTTAAATACTGTTGAATTATGAGAGCAATTAAATTTGTTTTGTGTTTTAATAATAACACAAAACAAAAATATTTCTTGGCAATGGCTCCTATATATCTGATAAAATAATGACAAGGAAGTGAAATAGATCTATTAATAAAATAAACATTTTTGTACACATGGCATGTTTTAAAAGATTCTATATTTTTATTTGAATTTTTAACGGAGATACTGACCGGCACAAAAAAATGGGACAGCAAGAAAAATTGGTATGTTTTTAATTAAAACTTTTCTCACTGTAAACAAAACATGTAAAATTGTTTCATGGTGTCCTTTCTAAACCTTTTCGCCTAAAAACATAGTTTTTTAGAAGGATAACTTCAATTTTTAGGATAGAAGGTGTCTAATGGGAATTTGGGTATATGACATGAACAAAGAATAGGGGATTATAAAATGAAATTTCTTTATTTAATAACGAGTATTACCTCCCCTAGTTCTGATTACACTCTCAAGTCTGCGTTGCATGCCGTCAATTACGTGTTGGATGGCCCCTTGAGGAATGTTATCCCTGTCTTCCTGTAGTGCATCCCTAAGTTGTTACTTGTTAACAACTGTCCACGACGTTGCCTGATTTGTCATCCCAGAATATCTCATACGTGTGCTATGGAATTTAGATCAGGACTACTTGCTGGCCAGTCTAGGGCTTCAATACCCACGTCATGGCCACGTGCGGACGTGCATTATCGTGCATTAAAAGAAATTGTTCACCAACAAACCCCACATGCTCTTCCAAAATGTCACTAATGTATCTTTTAGCCGTTAAAGCACCTCCATCTACGAACACAGGCACTGTGCGAGCTGTGTAAAATATGCCATCCCACAGCATTACAGATCCACTACCAAAGCTCATCCTATCACGAGAGTTGCATTGCGCGTATCTTTCTCCTCGCTTTCTCCACACTCTTTCTGGTCCATCTGGAGACCTCAGGGAAAATCTGGATTTATCGGAGAAAAGAATATTGCTCCAGTGTCCGATGTTCCAATTGAGATATTCGCGTCCGAAATTGAGCCTAGTCACAGGATGATTCCGGAAAAGCTCGGGGCGTGTTGCTGATCTTCCAGCAGATACATTTGCTTCAACTAGCCTTCTCCTAACAGTTCTATCGCTGACGTTGACCTGGCGCACTTCTTGCAGTTCATTTCTTACTTGAACGGCAAAAATTGATTCATCCCATGGATAGACGTCTATCTCATGGGATAGAAATCACGATGATTCGATCATCGCGAGGAGTTGTGCTTCGATTTCTTCCAGATCCTAGCCTTCTGTGGCGCGCCGCACAATGGGCCATAATTAATTTTTAGCAGGACCAAACCTAAATTTTTAAGAAATAATTTAAGAATAGTGAGCAAGTAAAGAACACTAATAATGCGCGACCATTCTCAGTTTATTATTTACTTTTGTATTGTATAGAAGTGGTGTTGTGTTCTCGATTGTTCTTAAGAGTGTAAAATCTTTCCTGTAGGAACCTTTTTGTTAAAGGTATGCTACTGTTTTCCATTTTTATTTAACATTTTTTAATACAGGTATTTTTGATATTGTCATTCAAAATATTAACAAAAATAGTGCCATTATTTTTAAATTACATATTTACTTAGGTTCATAAAAAAATTGCACGGATTTGCAGACTGTACTTTGATACTTGGGTTTTCTTTTTTCTGTCGATCTTATCCCCACTATTTTAATAAATATATGTTAATAATAAAATACGACATAAAAGTCTCAAAATTTGAAATTTTATGGATATTAGTTCCATTTCATATTTTAAAATTCAATCTTTAAATTATATAGTTGTAAAAGCTGCTCATGTATAATGATAATTATTAACATAGTTCCATTATTTGTCGTATGTTATCATCACTTATCAATAATTTATATTGTTGTGGTATTTATTATTGATATATTAAATGTTAATTTAAAACAAGTATTTGTTGATATCTCGATCTAAGTTATATAACAGTTTAACCTTTATATGATTATAATTTTGTTTAAAGCTTATTGTACATTGTTGTTTTATCCTAAAAAAAACGTAAATATTTCCTTGTCTTTTGTGGCTTAGATCACCTACAAAACTGGCATATAATAATACATTTACTGATAGAAATGATTGAAAAAAATTGGCCTCCAGCAAATTATAACAAAAAAAAAACATAGAGCACCACATAAATTAAGTAGACATAATTCCTGTTAAGCCGGTTCCTTTTCAGATAATTGTAAAACGGCCTTTTACTTTGGCTGGGCACGAAACACTGATATGTAAAAAATTTTAATTTTTAATTTGGTAATGTCCGAAAACGCAAAAAAGTGGAATTTATAGCAATATATGAATGAAAGAGAGTTATACTTATAGAAAATGGTATTAGCCACGCCTCACAAGCTTTTAATTCTGCTCCAGAACCTCTGTGAAGTTGCTCCCCTCTTCATTTCCGAAATTAAAACATTTTTGAATGCGAATCATTCGCTGATTGTTTGCTCGTGATTGATAGTCAGTTTCTTCCGTTTGCTCGTTGCTGCTTATAGAAAAACTACAGAGGATGATAACAGCCCCCTTTTGTTCAATTTTTTTTCAATGCCATTCGCTTTCTCGTTGTTTGCTTGTGTTTGCTTTTTCATATTTTGTCCTGCTTACATTGAAATGCTGATTCTTCACAGGAATTCAATATGTATAAATGTACCTATTAATTATAGGTCTAAGATCAGCGATAGAGTGAAGCTTAATAAACTGGGATGTAAAGCAATTTCAGTAAAGAAAAATAATTTAGGTAAAACGCAAATAAACAATAAAAAAAAAAACTAAAAGATTGCAAAAACAGGAGTTATATATGAGTTGAAATGTAGTGACTATGTACATGTGACAAACTGGACGAAATATAAGAAAGCGATTTGAGGAACATAAAAAATCTATTGTAAACAATGTATATAACACGGGCATGTCAACATATTGTATAGAAAGTAATCATTTCTTAAATTTAAATAATGTTTACTACGCCATTCGGAAAAGAAAGGAAAGAAGCTTGATTTATTAGAACAACTAGAAATAAGCAGATCTATTAAAAATATTAAAAACTAATGAACAAACATTTTTACCGACCACCATATTTTATAAAATAATTTAGATTTAAAGAATATAAAAATGTTCAAGTAATAAAAATATATTTGATAATAGTTTTATAGTACTAGAGTAACTTGACAAAGGCCTAAGAAGCCGAAACACGTTTAGAGTTTTTTTAATAAATTTTTAAACATTTAAAAAGCAAATTTACTTAATATATTTAAAATATTTAATGTTTCACAATTAGCCAATTGCAAAGAATACGTTCAATGTATTGCAAATTGTGGCCAAAATAAAAAGTAACAAATTAGAAATAGACAATAAGCTGTATACCGTAAGTCAACTCGAAGAAGGAGATGAAACGATAAGCAGTGAAGAAAAGTGTAGAAGTGAAGAAGAGGCTTATTCCGAAAGTTCAGAGGAAGAAAAAACAGAAAAAAATCATTAGTTAACAAATCTCAAGCGGATCCAACTACACTTTTGTCAGTAATAAATATTGGTAAAGTTAAATAGGTAAATAGGATTGTAGACAACAAGAAGAAAAGAAAAAACCAGAAAACACCAAGTCCACATGCTGAATATAAAACTAGAATACAGAAGAAGAAAAAAATTAATATCTATTTTTTTAAATGAAAAATTAATATATTGTTTGTTTTCTTTTTTATACTAAAAATTATATTTAAATAGGAAGAAGCAATCTTTCACGGGTGTATAAAAGCTGTTTAATACTTTAAAAGTGGATCCATTCATAAAGATTTTAAACGCAATTTAATGAAAACATTTGTTGTAGATAAAGTTGAGGATAGTGAGAAGTTGATGGATACTCTTAAATCTAAAGTTCTACATAATAATATTCGTAGTTTGGCAAAAACTTTTGAGGACCTTGAACTACTATTAAGTCAATTTAAAACTGAGTTTGATGGTCTTGCGCTATCAGAAACCTGGAATATCCCAGATACAGACCTTTTCAATATAGAAGGTTATGATATTATTTATAGAGTGGAGTGAAAGCAGATATAATCAAAATGATGGCATAATAGTGTACATAAAAGTGTTTAGGATTATAAGTTTGATATCATAAAGATTTTCAAAGATAACTGCTCTCAAAGTAACTTGATAAAGTTGTCGGAAAATGATTTTGTGTTAACTTAAACGCATTTATAGATCTCCTTCATCTTGCCCATTTTCATTTAATTAGCACCTAAAAACTTACCTCCAACCAAAAAAAGAGGATTAGGATTAAAAAAATAAAAAAGCACCAGGTTTAGACAACATACTTACCGAGACTTTGAAATATATCGCTGACGAAATTTCTCCACATATATGTTTTTTAATAAATAAAATTATAGCTGCAGGGCACTGGCCATCTCGCTTAAAAGAAGCTGTTATCAAGCCAATATACAAGACTGGGATAAACTTGATTGTGCTAATTATAGGCCAATATCCTTAATATCAAATTTGGCAAAAATTCTTGAAGCTGTAATTAAAAAGAGAATAATTAATTACCTAGTCAAAAACAACGTATTATCTCCCCTCCAATTTGGTTTCATAGAATCTAGATCTACACAGGATGCAATAGGCCACTTAACAACAAATATTCACAAGGCATTTAATGACAGTAAACCAGCTCTTTGCATCTTTGTAGCTCTAGTAAAAGCTTTCGACACTGTCAGTCACACATTGACAACTCTTGAGAATCTTGGTTTTCGTGGCAATTTTAAAACTTTTAACCAGCTATCTCTCAGATAGAACAGTGTGTTAACATAAGCAATGTATCAAGTGATTTTAAAACTGTTGAATACGGTGTTCCGCAAGGAACTGTGCTTGGACCGCTCCTCTTTAATATTTATATAAAGAATGTATTCTCACTGTCTATTAGCAGTTCTTATTGTTGCGACTTTTTTTTTGATGGAATTTAAAAATGATGCAGAAAGAGACTTCGGATATATTATTGGTTGACTCAAGCTATGAATTAATTTTAATAAAACTAAGTTATTGCCGTTTGTGCCAAGTAAAAATAACCTACCTAATTTAACAAATATTTACAAATCGATTGCGACGAAACTATAATAGAGATTCCACCTGCGCGTAGTTTAAAATATTTAGGATTATATTTTGACAGCATGCTGAAATGGGACGTACATATAAATAAACTAGTAATAAAAATCCGAAGTTTACTGACTAAGTTTAAATATCTGAAACAAGTTTGAGATAAAAAACATCTTTTAATTTCTTTACTACCCACTGGTGGAGTCTCAATTATAGGTATGGTATTGTTGCATGGGGAGGAGCTTATAACTACATTATAAATAAGCCAGAAACAATACAAAAATGATTTCTGAAAATTATGTATGATAAAAAAATAACATACCCAAGTGATGAACTGTATAACCTTGCTAATGTTCTTGATATTAGACAGCTGTTTTGCGCAGGACTAATCCTGGAACAAAAAAAAAGAATACTAGTACAAGTGGTATTTTACATAATTATCAGACCAGGTATAAATAAATGGCAATTACAGTACCTTTTGCTTCAAAAACTATTGTACAAAGATCTTCCTATGTCCTAAGTCCTCGTATATATAACCATGTACCAAGTGATCTAAAAAAATAAACACGTTAACAATGTTTAAGAAATTCTTAAAAAAATGGATGCCTTCAAAGCCTCGCACCTTTTTTCATTAATTAATTAACCTGAGACATATAATTTAACTAAATATAATATAAGTTAAACTGGTAAAATTTATTTATTTTAAACTATATATTAGGTATCTCATCAACTTCTTCTTTCATCTGCTCTTAAATATACTTACCTGGTAACTTACCTACAGCCCTTACTTAATACAGATTTTTTATTTATTTTTCTTCAATTGTGCTTTTATTTTCATAATCTTTTTTTATATTAGATGTAATTATGTTAAGAAGAAATATGTCTATTACATTTTTTACTTGCGAATATGATGTAATTCTTGTCTCTCAACAAGTTCCTTACTTTTAAGAGTAATGCCTTACTTGAAATGTTCGCGGGACGTACAAGCTCACTACAGACATTCATTGTTTTTGTGAGCTTATTATTTACACTCTAATAAGAATTGTTAGATAGTACTTATTTTGTTATATTTTTTTTTCCGGCATTTTAAATTTTTTTTCCACTTATACAATTTAACGTTGCTAAACAATGTATTAAAAATGTTATATTGAGATGTATAAATAAACATTATTATTATTATAATATTAAAATTATTTTCCATTATATTATCGTTATATTATGTTATGTGCCCCTACCAGAAAAACTTACCAAATTATATGGCAATATCTTGTGTCCTTCCGATGATATCGAAAAAATAAACATTTCAACACCCTGTGTCTTCAGAATAAACAATTATTTAACTTTTCGTCATTATTTATGCTGGAGAATCTATAATGCACACATATTTCATCAATAAAATCGATATTATTTTCTATTCTCCTGACAATAAATTCCGAAATTTCACGTCACTATGCATGAAGTTTTAAGAACATGGTATGTGCACTTGAAGATTTAGATACACCAGAATATTAATTTTAAACATCGTTAATATAAGAGTGTTGTGTTAAATTAAATTTTGTTAAGGCATAACTTGAAAATGTGAGTGATTTACATTTTCATATTCTCCGAAACGTTTTCATAGTTTCCAATTATCATGATTCTTAGAAATTATTTTTAATTGACATCCTAAATGAAATTATCGTGTGTATTTACATTCGATTATCTGGAAAATATTTTGCATCTAATAAACATTGCCAAATCTATTGGCCATTTAATTTATTTTAAATCCGGATGTTATTAAAATTGTGGCGTATGAGTCGATCATGTCCATTTTATACAGCTTTGTTTTCTAAGCAACGAAACAACAAATTTTCCTATTACTTTGTTATTGTATGAACAAATAATAAAAAATGTACTAATTAAAATTAATTTTACTGTATAAATTGCCTGAATCAAAAAAATTATTCATCATTTTAAAATAAATAATTACATGGTGTAATTCATAAGAATATGTCTATATTCGTTTCAGATAACATGATTCTGATTGTGGTCGAGTCTGATAGGGCATTACCACAGATTAATCTGTGGCATTACTTTTTAATTGTTTGTTAGAAGCTGGCAACAAATTTTATGTGAATCGAGGGGGTCTTGAACATGAACATTGCACGTGTTGCGAGTCTGACATCCCCCCGCCATTTTCAACATGGAACAACCAATATGGTTCAAATATCAGTTCTTTTAGTTTATTGTATTTAGAGTTCTTCGTAGAGTAAAATTACCTCGTTACTAAATTGATACTGATAGTTTTTAATTAATTTTTTTTTACAAAGTTGCAAGTATTGCAACACCCCCGTCCAATTGCTGGCATAAGACAATTAGCTGGGGGTTGTACTTATTGACCGGTAGCTCAGTTAGCAGGTCGTGAATAAGGGCTTAGATTGATTTGAGTTCTCACCAAAATCTAGGCTGGGTGCCAGGACTTTTGCAAGTACCAAATAATTAAAAGTTTACTTTAAAAGTTAAAGATAACGTTAATATTTGATTTCAGTTGGGAAGGAAGTAGATTAAAAGATATTATTAAATAAAAAGTATAATAAACTGGTATACAAAAATGTACAATATTTACATTGGCTCAGATGGACTCTTTTAGTTAAAAAATATAAGTGGTTGTGGTTGAAGACCAACAAAAATAATCAAAAAAAAAAAAAAATTATATGACGTTATGAGAAATAAAAAAGGTAACTGATCTCTCACAAAAATTCTTCTGACCAAATATCAACTTTCACTGGGGACGAAGATCTTACGTAACTTCAAATGGGTTAGTCTTGCGAAGAATCCACCAACGGCAAAGCTCTGAATGGGTTTGGTGTCAGTTTGAATCACCACTGTCAGTACTGCAGTTACCCTTGAAATGCCAGTTGTATAAAATATCGTTTTCCTGCTCCACCTGGTATATAATGATCAGTTCGATCCACCAGTTATCCTCTCCTCTTGGTCCAGGTATTTATATACAAAGGGGAGAGTTTTATGAGATCAATATTACTATGGCAAAACAATGTAAAAAGCAGTGACATTTGAATTGTCCAGCTACGTAGACAAAATATAAAGTTAACACTACAGAGTAAATTGCAAACTAACCAAACTAGGATTTGTATCCCACAATATCTTAGGAAGTTGAAGACTTCAACTAACTTAAGTATCAATAAAAGTTACGTTAAATAGAAAAAATACTAGTCCAACAAATGAACTAGGTATAGTTATGATAATAAACAAAGTGAAATAGATATTCACTATATTTTAAGATATTTTTTACTAAAACAAGGTAATCTTCAAGAAAATAGAATTTAGAATGTCTGTATCTAGACACACAACTAGAAACATAACGTAACTAAATATTTGCAAATATAAAACCACGTATAAAACAATATGATAATTGTCAAATTAAAGGTAACGTTAAGTTAAATCATTTATTAGTTCCTCGTAGAGAGGTAATAATGTATTCCATATAAAGTTAAATAAAGATATATAGCTTGACTATATGTTTACTGCAGATAATTAAAAGTTAATCAATGGCCAGATAACTAGGCAGGTATCTTTTCCAGAGAACTAGGCAAAGCTCTACTAGAGTAGTATTTCTAAATAAATACTAAGTAAACGTTCAAGTAAGCACTCAATATTTTAAATTTAGAAAAACCTTACGCTACAGAGGTCTGGTTGGTAAATATATGCACTGGTATAAAATGATCCACCACAAAACAAGTGCACCACATTAGGTAATTCTCACAAAGGTTATAAACAAATAGGTTTCCTCCAAAAAGGGGTACCAAACTCCAAATATCACGTCACTACTTCACAGAGTTACCAACGTAACCAAGTGACCTAAAACATCAACATACAAAGACAGAAAACAGCTAACTACGATACAAAATGGCGACATCCGTTGTCGGGTAAATCTAAGATTTACAATAACCGAAAGTTAGTTTAAATTAGCACACAAAATTATTACAATATCAGAGGGATATTAGATAAATTGCCAACAAGGCCACGATAAATCGATATTAATGATGGACTGTTCCAAAGGACAACCAATGTGAACTGATCACCGAAAAGCAAATTCGCCCAAGGCGTAAATTAAGATAAAAATACGGTACAATATTATCATGAAAATTACCTCAAAGGTACGTTAAATCAGTATAGCAACTTTTTAAATAATGATGATCATAAAATTACACGATAATACCAGAGAACATATAAATTTTACCAGACCGCTGAACTACAGGTGTTGTCTTCAGAACGCTACACTAATAAGAAGGAAGTAGCATCGTAGTGTTCTGCTACCTAAACTCGAATCTAGTTTGGAAAGAGACAAACATTTGTGAGTATAGTATGAGTAATAAAGACAAATAGATATTTAGGCATTTTTTATAAGTGCAAAAATTTACCAAACTAATTGTTCCAGTAGAAATCAGTGGCGCCACCTGTACTAGACTGGCAGAAACAATTCTTCACGGAAAATAACAAACTGGAATGAAATGGCTTGCAATTTTATTACGGTATCGATGACTGGCTTGAATTATAGCAAAATTTAATTGTTGTCAAAAGCTGGTGCATAAAATAGTTATTTTTATTAGATTGTATTGAAAAGTGAGTTGTTTTAATATATTCGGACGAAAATATCCTCTTTTCATAATAGATATTACATTTTGTTGTGATTGCTAGGCGATTACATTTTCCGGTCGAAAATTGCTTTTCGTTCTAATACGAAATAGTTATTTATGACACAAGGACCAAAAATACAGTTTTTCGTGCGATTACGATAACATTATAAGTACGAAAAACATTTTCGTCCGTGTGTCATACACAATTTTTTATTCGATTGTTAGAAAATAATATTTTTTTTGCTACATTTATTTTAATTGAAACATCTGATCGTAATCGACTTCATGTCACTCATGACAATATCTAATAAGAATAGCATGACAGTTTGTTTAATTTGTTTATTGTACCTAGGTACATATTATTTTGTTCATAATTGTTTACCGTTCGAAAAGTAATTTTCTTCCTGGAAAAGTAGTCGCCTAGCAACGACAACAAAAACTAGTACCTGTAATCTTTTCGTCCAAATATTCGAACCAAATAATGCCACTTTTTAGTACAATCGAATAAAAAGTATTTTTCGGGCGGTAAATAGTCATAAACAAAATAATAATCAATATATAAACAAATGAAACAAATTGTCATAATTTTCTTATTATATTGTGTCCAAAGTGACTTGGGGTCGATTACGATCAGATTTTTCAATTAAAATAAATGTAATAAATAAATGTTATCATTTTCTTCTTACTCGAATAAAAAGTAATGTATGACACACAGACGAAAATGTTTTTGTACTCATGTCGTTGCCGAACTCGGCTTCTCTTCGTCCGGTAATTTTCCGTGATTATTGTACGAAAAACTGCATTTTTCGCCCGTGTGTCATAAATAACTATTTGATTGTAAGAAGAAAATAATATATTTTTATTTATTAATATTATATTTATTTTAATCGAAAAACTTCACGTCACATTGACACAATCTAATAAAAATATCATGACAGTTTGTGTTTTATTTGTTTATGGTATCCATTATTTTGTTCATAAATGTTCCGTCCGAAAAGTACTTTTTATTCTAGGACAAAAAGTACTTTTCAGCCTGGAAAAATAATCGCCTAGCTACCACAACAAATATATAAAAAAGTAATTTTTTCGTCCAGATATTTGAACCAAAAAACGTCAGTTTTAAATACAATCGAATAAAAAATAATGTACCTTTAAATATCAAGAAAATTAAAAAAATTTTTGATATATTTAGATTATTCTATCGATGGTAACATACTTTCAAGACCTGATACTTTCAGCTATTTGAGAGTTATTTTTAATAAAAATTTGTCCTTTTATAGTGCATATTGTCACAAAGACCTACAAAGCTCTAGGAATTATTATCAGAAACAGCCGTAACTTTCAGAAAGTTAATACAAGACTGAAACAGCATATTATACCTCCTTTGCCCGCTGTAATTAAGCATATGTGTCAATCATATAGTGTCCTAATTACGCTATATACCGTCGTATGAGAACCATAAAGTACTAAGCAACATTTTGCTCAAAACGAAAATTTCCCTTTTTGGTGAGTTAATATTTTTTCAATCACAATTTTTTTTTGTTTCTAATACTGAGGACTGTTATTTAATTCAATGCAGTTCTTACTCCTAGACTGGTAGTTGTTTTAATAGTTTCTATGATAAAATGTATTGGAAGTGTTGTTTTTGATTCATTATATGCTTAAAACTTTTATACAGCACATTGAGATAAGAATGTCAGTATAAAATATAAAAAATCATGTTAGATTTGAAAGAATGCTTCTGTAATACCGAATAATTTTTTTTTCTAGAAATGCATAAATGCGAAGCAATAATATATCAGATTTTTTGAAATGTATGAAAAGAAGGAGCTTATTTAGGTTAGGTTAGATGTCATGAATGTCATGATTTCCGAAGTTACACATCTATATAACTACTGTAAATATTTTTCTGCATCTTTTTGGCTAGGAAATTTCACAATTGAATGAAGGATGGTGCTATAAACTTCATTTTCTTATAATCATAAGTAATTATTTGCTACAATCTATGTTTTGCGTTACTATTTTAAGTAACAAATAGAGACTATTTATTTTTATACGTTTTCTACGGCCTCTTTAATAAATAAAAATTAATAAAATTTATACAATTTGCATTTTTTGTACTAAAGTATGTTGCTTTACAGATGCATATGGTTCTAAGTACAAATGCAAAGGTTAGCTAATTTTCTTATAAAAGCATTCTATATGCATCATGTCAAGCAAATACTAACTAAATAGCTTCGTTCCATACATTCCGCATATAAAAATGGAATTAAAGTGACTTTTCTAGGGACTATAATCTTAAATTCGTTTCCTGTAAAAACAGTGAATTGTTACAATTATCATGCGACGATATGTATACTGATAATTTGAAAGGAATTAAGGTCAGATTTTTTAAATATTCCGCGTTTAGAACAGAAGGGGAATATCCTGCTATTGGTTTCCCTCAATACGAACTCTCGCGAATTTTGGTTTCGACTCACTGAAGCATAGGCGCATAAAAGTATAACTATCTAATTTGTTGCATAAGATTCATAACATAATATAAACTGTACCCAAATATTAGGTATGTTAAATTTTGATACTCTTAGGGCTGGAGTAAGACAAATTTATTTTATTTCTCAACCACACGAACGGATATAAAAAATATTCTTTGCACAAGAATATGTGTAATTATAACTATTTAAATTGCGAAATTGACATTATGTTTTGTAATACCCAGTTAATTAAAAAGCTGAAAAAGTTGATTGAAGATGAAGTTACTTTGTGAAAATCCAATTTGATTTAAAAAATTATAAACACTTTTTTACTTGTCTAATTTTCACTTTATTTGTTATTTTACAACTAGTTTCATCCTATTCGAACATTTTCAAGTAAACTAAATTATACACAGATTTTACTTTCATTTAAATATAAACTGACCTGAATAGAGGGATGGGTCACTTTATGGTTGATAATATAATTCAAATTTGTACAGATGTTATGTTTTTAAATGTAGGGTTTTTCCAAGCTAGTAAATTATATTATGGTGTGATTTTTATTAGTAGCAGTTTATCTGAATAAGTTTAATAACGGAGAATTATTTAAATCTATTTGGTCGTTTAATATGTTGTAATTTTTATTCCTATTTAGTTTATTAATTTCTAACACTTCTAATAGATTAAGTTTTTTACTTTTCCCATAAATATGTAATATTTTAGGTTGATGTTCGTCAATTATTGTATGACCAGAATCTGTTAGATGTTTATAAAAGTTGGAATGTTGTTTTTGTGTGTGAATATGTTCTCTATATCTTACTCCGAACGATCTCCCTGTTTGGCCTACATATGAGGCGTTACATTCTGGGCAATCTAACCGATATACACCACATTTTTCAGAGATATCAGTTTTTTGTTTTACATTGAAAAGATATCTGCCTATATTTTTGTTAGAACTAAAAGATGTTTTAATATTAAATTTGGAAAAAGTATTGCTAATTGTATAGGAGAGTTGACCCGAATATGGTAATGAAATGTATGTTTGAACTTGTTTTCTCGTTAATAGTGGGATAAAGTTCTTTCAAGAGGGACTTATTTTGTTTTTTATAGATTAAATTGTTGATTATATTTTGAGGGTACCCGTTATTATGTGCAATAAGTCTTATTGTGTCCTCATTATGTTTAGATCAAAATTATTTCCAATTTAATGAGGACATCTTTATACAAAAAACAGGGCTCCCTATGGGTTCGCCACTTAGCCCCCTTTTATCCGATATATTCATGGATAATCTTGAAAAAACTATATTGGATTCTCCAATATCAAAAAAACATATTATCTTTTGGTACAGGTATGTTGATGACATCCTAATAGGTTTTAAAGGGACAGACAGACAATTAAAAATACTCCTCAATTTTATCAATAACACACATAATAATATATCTTTCACCTTAGAAACAGAGAACGACAATAAATCGATAAACTTTCTCGACTTAACTATTAAAAGACATAAAACATCATTTTCCTATAATATTTACCGCAAACCAACTTTTACAGACGCCACTATACCCTTTAATTCCTATAACCGTCTCTCCCACAAATTAGTCGCATATCAATCTATGACACACCGAGCCTTCAGCTTACCTCTATCTGAGACAGATTTAAAAGAAGAATTAAACACAATAAGACTTATTGCACATAATAACGGGTACCCTCAAAATATAATCAACAATTTAATCTATAAAAAACAAAATAAGTCCCTCTTGAAAGAACTTTATCCCACTATTAACGAGAAAAAAAGTTCAAACATACATTTCATTACCATATTCAGCTCAACTCTCCTATTCAATTAGCAATACTTTTTCCAAATTTAATATTAAAACATCTTTTAGTTCTAACAAAAATATAGGCAGATATCTTTTCAATGCAAAACAAAAAAACTGATATCTCTAAAAAAATGTGGTGTATATCGGTTAGATTGCCCAGAATGTAACGCCTCATATGTAGGCCAAACAGGTAGATCGTTCGGAGTAAGATATAGAGAACATATTCACACACAAAAACAACATTCCAACTATTATAAACATCTAACAGATTCTGGTCATACAATAACTCATGACCATCAACCTAAAATATTACATATTTGTGGGAAAAGTAAAAAACTTAATCTATTAGAAGTGTTAGAAATTAATAAATTAAATAGGAATAAAAATTACAACATATTAAACGACCAAATAGATTTAAATAATTCTCCGTTATTAAATATTCAGATAAACTGCTGCTAATAAAAATCACACCATAATATAATTTACTAGCTTGGAAAAACCCCTACATTTACAAACATAACATCTGTACAAATTTGAATTATATTATCAACCATAAAGTGACCCATCCCTCTATTCAGGTCAGTTTATATTTAAATGAAAGTAAAATCTATGTATAATTTAGTTTACTTGAAAATGTCCGAATAGGATGAAACTAGTTGTGTAAAATAACAAATAAAGTGAAAATTAGACAAGTAAAAAAGTGTTTATAATTAAAAAAAAAAAAAATGAAAAGTTGAAATTATTGTTGACTTATTTCATCGCTTCATTTTGGTTGGTTCTGTGTTCTTATACTTTTCCTGGTGCTTTGTTCTTTTCTTCGACCTTTTGGTATATTCCTGCGTTTATTTTTTCTCTGTGTATACTAATATTTAGTATTTATCTTGTCAGATATTAATGTTTTACATGTTAAATGTATACATCTTTTTTTTTTTGTATTGTTTCTATGTAATTGGGTCATTCGACCCGTTGAATAGTGCAAGTTAAATAAATAAATAACAATAAATCAAACAAAATGATACCTGATCTCCAGAAAATATCACGCTGTGTATCATTTTCAATAAAACTATCAAGCATAGTTGGTCGCACCAGAAGATGTGTGTCGAATTGTAGGTCAAGAAATCGAAAATATGGGAGATAGAACATAAAATCCAAAATAAATCGAAATGTTCAACGCTCCGCATCTTCGAAACAAAAACCTTTAAAACATGTCTTTATGTAAACTTTTCTAAATAAAAATACTTGAGGCATCACCTTCTCAAGTATTTTACATTACGCTGTACAACATGCAAAAATATTCATTTTATTTAAATCGATTTTTTTTAAAATTAAGTTTTCCTTTTTATGCGAGTGTGAGGGATCACTTGTTTTATTGGTCACTCATCAGAGCAAAAGCTTTAGAAATTCTATTTTCAGAATGGTTCAACAGAAATAGACACAAAAATTTTTTAACACACGACTTTTTTGAATTCCAAGCAAAACCATTTTTAATTTAATTTAATTTAAAAAAAATTACCCGCAATTTCCTAGATACTTTTAAATTTATATGTTGTTTTTTATTTCAGGTATGATTAACATGCAAAATCCAAGCCAACTCGATCCTGGCCCTCTAAATTTGTAAGTGATTCAGAACTTATTTACATGCATATTGCACTGTAACCAAGTTATTAATGTTTATATGAAATTTTCTCTAACATTTTATTTTTATTTTTGATATGCCATATTTGAATAACTAATAAAATTAGCTTTTATTGTTGTTTATTTGAAGCTGACTTATACTATTAAGGTTCATAAAAGCAACCATAATTTAATTTTATAATGTTTCAAGATGATTTGTTCAACATATTTTTTGTTAACATTTAGGGCAATATAAAACGTTTGTGTTGAAATCTTGCATACTATTTGTTTCCTGTATCTTATCTTGTTCTCTAGATAAGATATATTTTAAATACGAAGTAGGATGCATGTGCAATACATTAAACAATATGCACGAGTTTGAAAATTTATAAAAAATAGTCGGTTGAATCAAATTTGAAAATAGATAATAAATAATAAAATAAATAAACATCACAGAAATTAGACAATCTTCGAATCCTAAGCCGAACCTGCCCAGGTGAGCATAACCATTCCCACCGACATTATCAGTGCCGGTGGCGGGATTCGAACCCACTGCTACGATAGTGAGATTATCTAGTCACACTTGCCATCGCGCGCTCTAGCCAACTACTCTACCGAGTCGGTGGATGGAGTAAATGGAATAATTAATAATTTAATTTTATAGCAGAAGTGACTATGTACGTAACATGGCGAATAATTGGTCCCCTGCCTCTTGATTTCAGTGAAGTTGCAAATTTCCTGGAACATACAAAATTAAATCCGTTTTATTCTGCAGATGTTGCCAACTTAGTTACCGAAACAGGTGTCGAGTAGTACCGAGTATTTTAATTTTGAGAAGCTCTATTAATCCCGTATCATGCTATAAATTCGGATATAAATGTATTTGTTATCAATTAATTTACCATAGGTGGACACTAGATACGTATTCAGTTATTATTTTTGAAAACATCAGAAAAATATGACGACTCATGAATGTGTTTTACATCCATTGACATACTTAGATTTTGAACGGGTTGTAACATAAACAAACAAAAATTTATTAGATTCTGGACTAATAAAAATAAAGAGAATGCAGTGCCTGCCAATAAATCCGCCAACGAAAAATAAATTTCACATATCAAAATATCTGGGAAAACAAAAATTATAGGTATGCAAATATGATTTATATTATTGATACACTTAGAAGCGAACGTCGGAGATTGAATTTTTACGTACTAAAAATATAATCGAGAAATGTATGAGGAATGCCAAGTTTAGATATTCTGCCAAGCGTTTTCGTCGAATGTACTCACCAACAATTTTCTTTAAAAAAAATCGTCAACAAATTTTAGCTGGACTATTTATAGGAACCATTACTGTCGACCCAATTCTCCGAAAATCGATATAATGTATCTTCATGACTTGGAATGACAATATTAAATTATTATCACCTGTTTGGTATTTAAATAGTGATAAGATAGCCGAACACTGATCATGGAATCTATTGACAGACTTCGATTTTTTTTCAAAGCACGTAGATTTAGAATTTTCTTTTTTTTTTTCTTCACAAAGAGCTGAAATTTATTTATAATGATTACTGAGGTGTAGAACCAAATGAAATACCAATAAAATTATTTGTGTATTGTGCATGAAACAGGTTATACGCTTATAGAAGCCAAAGAATACTGCTTTTCAAAAAATATGCTAGTCCTAGAATATCTGGAAATTTTTTAAATTTTTCACAAATGATGTATTTGGGTGTCAACACCACCTGGTGTTGGTGAAGTAAGAAAACGATTAAAATACCAGTATAAATCAATAAAAATGGGACGATTGATGCCCTGTTAAGGTATATCACCCCAGGCTCTCAGAATCCGACGCTGAAGATAAGTTACTCAGTCCCATGCCGATCATATTCCACACATATACTGTTGATAATAAATCAGGCGAATGTGCAGACCATGGAACATTAGACTCTTCAAGGTACTGTGCTGTAACTCTTTCAATATAGGGACAAAAGATTATATCACTGAAACATAGGATCTTTCAGCTCCTTAGATATGAAACTCCAACATGTTCCTACATGTTAGTGATATGGCTAGCGACGTTCAAACTTCGAGGGCACAAGAACCAAAGGTTGTATTACACCGTAAGATATGGCACTCCAAACCATTATTCAATCTGTCTGGTCAGCCATAGACCAGTCATAATTCCAAATTCCCATTTGCTGTGTAAACGTCTCGCCTTTCGACGTCATTCGTACATGCACAAACAAAAAGAGGATTCATACTCAATACCACATGATTCCATTCCAGGTTCTCCGTTCATTGCAAAGGTTAAGCGTAAAAATGGTCGGTATGAATGAAGTCCCAAAGAGTTTATTCGGTGATAAATGGTTGTCTTTGAAACTGTACGTTCGAGATTTCCAATGGCAGAATTAAAGAAGACATGTCTCTGGGAACACAAACTTTTGAGATACCGATCGTCGTGATCTGTGGTTGTCCGAGGAAGTCCAGATCCACGTTGACGTGATGGACTGTTTCTTCAGACCGCCTGTGTTCTTAATGTATTATCTTAAATACAATTTGAAAATAAAAACTTTTTAAATAGTATTGTAATAGTTTATTTAACATGCTTTGAATGAATTTCAAGCGTTTTATAGCAGGCGTTGCCCCACATCCACTGGGTAAAAATAGGTTTACAAAATTGTCTCTTGTTTCAGCCTCAAACTATTGTGTTGAAATTTCAACCTTTTTTTGTTTCGTCGTGGCTTCAATACGCTTCCGTAGTTGTTTGTGAGTGATGATAAATAAAGTTAACAAGAAATAAACTAAATATAAAATAGCAAAATAAAAAATGACGCTCTAGGCGAATTTGCTTCCTTTATATGGAATTGATAATGAAATTCTGATCCAGAATATTGTTTGCAATACCAGCTTCCAAAAAAAAATAGTCAGTTGGTTTCTTATTACATAACGGGGTCCAATTAACAACCCCATTATTTTAAGCAAATGTAGAGAGTCTAATCAAACGCCCTCGCCTCGGTTTGCAGCAAACTGGTAATATTTTTGAACATTTCCTGTAAATAAAATATATGAACACTAATTTTTAAAATAAATTGTTTCGATATTTTTATTTGTTTTCATAGACGAGTTGGGTTAAAAAGGTACGAGTGTTATTTTAAATTTAAACCCCAGTACCATGCTAAATATGCAAGAACATGATAAAATATTTCCGGTTAAACCGGAAGTGAAAAATGTGTATGTGATACGCAGTGTAATGTCACATGGTCATTTTCGTATTAATATGAAGGGTGTACATTAGAGTGGGCCGAAAAAACACTTTATTTTTTTTTCTATCGCTATACCTCACAAAAGTTGCATATTGCCTAGCTAAGCAAAATGAAAAAAAAAAATTCAAATAAAAGAATATCTCCCGTTCGCGCATGGCGCTCAAAGTTTTAAAAAATTTCGAAATTTCGGTTTTTTTTAATTAATTTTTTATAATTGTTAAACTCAATACTAACTAAGCGCTATAGGTACTAATGTGAAGTTTGGGGTATAGGGAATACGAAAAAAAATTAAAACCCTTAAATTGAAAACATTTAGTGTTTGCGCAAAATGCTCAAAAAACTGGATTTTTTCTAAAAACGACTGTATTTCGTAGCTTATCTGTTTTATGTTCAGTCTATATAAATGATAAACATATTTTTATTTTCAACTTCTTTATTCAATAATCATTAATCCATCACTTTAAAGTTTGATTTTGGGAAAATTCGGGCATAATACTTCGTGACAGGAGGGTAGTTCGTATTAATCCGTCTCTTGCGTCAGCGCCACACACTTTTTGAGATACTTCAGTCACAAGTTTGACACACCGTTCAAACCGACTGAGTATGACAAGAGAAACTTTGGAAATCTTGTTGCGGCGATGTGTCTGTCATTATCACTTTTATATGTCCTCATCCGTGATTTTTCTTAGTAGTGGAGGAGGAAAGATTTTCAAGCTATCCCACCAAATTATATCGACGTAGTATGTTGCCTCAAAGTTTAGTTTTGGCGTGGTGAAATTTCGAATGGTATTTCCCTTGTAAAGTGATCAAGCTTTCAGTAGTCTGCGTAGTCCCAGTTCTCTGATAGTTCTTCTTTCATCCACTATCATTGCAAGAATCAAATTTGTTACATGCCTCTATGGTTCAAAATCAAAACCAGCAAACATTTCACAGATGGTCCAAAGATACTTTTTGAAGCTATCAGAACATCACGGTACCTAAATCAAAATTTATTGCAAGTTATCAAGCCAGTAATGGAGCGAAACGCTTTCTTTGCTCATCCCGAAGATTTGATTCTTGCAATGACAGTGGATGAAAGAAGAACTATCAGAGAACTGGGAGTACGCAGACTACTGAAAGCTGGATCACTTTAGAAGGGAAAGACCATTCGAAATTTCACCACGCCAAAACTAAACTTTGAAGCAACAGACTACGTCGATATGATTTGGTGGGATAGTTTGAAAATCTCTCCTCCTCAACTACTAAGGAAAATCAAGGATAAGGACATCATAAAAATGATAAAGACAGACCCGCAACCAGATTTCCAAAGTTTCTCTTGTCATACCCAGGCGGTTTGAACGGTGTGTCAAACTTGTGACTGAAATATCTCAAAAAGTGTGTGGCGCTGACGCAAGAGACGGATTAATACGAACTACCCTCCTGTCACGAAGTATTATGCCCGAATTTTCCCAAAAATCAAACTTTAAAGTGATGGATTAATGATTATTGAATAAAGAAGTTGAAAATAAAAATATGTTTATATAGACTGAACATAAAATAGCTAAGCTACGAAATACAGTCGTTTTTAGAAAAAAATCCAGTTTTTTGAGCATTTTGCGCAAACACTAAATATTTTCAATTTAAGGGTTTTAATTTTTTTTTCGTATTCCCTATACCCCAAACTTCACATTAGGACCTATAGCGCTTAGTTAGTATTGAGTTTAGCAATTATAAAAAAATAATTAAAAAAAAACGAAATTTCGACATTTTTTAAAACTTTGAGCGCCATGCGCGAACGGAAGATATTTTTTTTATTTGAAATTTTTTTTTCATTTTGCTTAGCTAGGCAATATGCAACTTTTTTGAGGTATAGCGATAGAAAAAAAAATAAAGTGTTTTTTCGGCCCACTCTAGTGTACATTTTTATATCTCTCAATTTTTCGTTCATAATTTTTTTATCTGACGATCAGTTGTTTCTTTGGTTTCGAATTCGGATACCTCAGGAACATACAGGGTGTCTACCTAGTTCGTATTTGTTCCATAACTCTGTAACTGTTACAGATAGAAAAAAAATGAAAACAGAAGTTAGTCAGCATTCACCATTACATACTCTAAAAATATTTATAATAATACAGGGTATTTCGTTTTAGCTGGGTAGTAGTCAACTTTGTTAAGTTCAATGTTCCTGTTACACCCTATACCGGGTGTAACAGGATCATGGTACGCCCCTCTTTTCTCCTTTAGTTTTGAAGATAATTGATTGAAATTTGGGATATCTTACATACGAAATAAGCAGCACTTTTTGACATACAAGTGATTTTTTATTTCACTTCCGGTTTCGCCGGAAGTGACCCTAACTTTCGATTTTTAAACGGAACACCCAGTATATTATTGCATTTTTGAATTTTGCATAATTTTCTGAATCCAACGATACCAAATAAGTGACATTTCAAACGTCAATATGTTTTATAATATAATTTTTAGTTTTCCATTTAAAGTGTGCCATGACGGTTTCGATTTATTCTAAATGACCCGTGTAATGCTAGAAAAATCGAATTCCCGTCAAAAAATACAAAATTACGTGATTTATGAGCAAATAAAATTCATCAAAAATGGTTTTTGGGGAAAAACTCAATTTTTTTCAAATGGAACCATATTTATTAGTATTATTAATAAGGAATTTATTCATATGTCGTATTAAAATGTGCGATAAATACAAACAAAATTACAGCTAAAAGAAAATAAGAAAACACAATTTTGTTCTAATTACCTTGTTATACATAAGGTGGCTTTGGAATACAAAAAATGAACACAAAACATGATAACAGTTGTTCAAAATGCTGTCTATTAACGTCATTGCACTTCTGAACTCGCATAGCTGTTTCTCGAAGAACGTTCGCCAATTGCTGGGCCGTTATGTTATTAATTGTTCGTCTTACTCGTAGCTCCAGGTCATCAAAGGTTGTAACGGTGGTTGCGTGGACGATATTTTTTAAATGACCCCAAACAAAGAAATCAAGGGGTGTTAAATCAGGTGACCTTGGAGACCACCTCACAGGACCATTCGTCGAAATTACGTTTTCTCCAAATCTCCGTTGAAAGTAATCAATTACTACCTTGAATTATGGGGAGGAGTGCCATCTTGTTGAAAATACATTCCCTGCGTAAATGGAAAGGTAATTCAGCTAAACTGTCCACAATTTTATTTTGCAGAAATCCCAAGTATCTGGCAGCAGTCAGGGGTCCTTCAAATATTATTGGACCAATGATTCTACTACCGATTATTCCAAGCCAAACATTGAAACCGAACCGCACTTGAAAGTTACTCTCCCGTAATAAATTTTGATTTTCTTGTGATCAATATTTTGTATTTTGTTGGTTAAATAATCCCAAATTTGTAAACCTAGACTTGTCCGAAAATAAAATCATTCCCAAAAAATCATTGTTTGGCTGCACGTTATTCTGCAAAATCCAATTGCAACATTCCATCCTACGTTCGTAATCATTTTCGTACAAGTGCTAGTTCAATTGGTATTTAAAAGATTTATGGTGGTATTTGTGCATAATTCGGCTTACTGTTTGGTGACTGATTTCCAATTCAAACCCAATTTGTCTTAAAGAAACAGTCTTATCAACTTCTACTCGAGCCAAAACATTAATTTCCGTTCCTTCGTCAAGAATGAAATTTTCTTCTCTTGTATAAATTTACGACATTTTGAACATAATTAACAAGAATTTTAAACAATTTTTAAAGACATAATAAAAATACCGGTAAACCAACAAATGTTTGACAAGCTAAATATTTCATTGTTTTTAAAGCCACCTTAGTTAGTCACTTAACATTTAATTAGAACAAAATTGTATTTTCTTATTTTCTTTTCGCTGTAATTTTGTTTGTATTTATCGCACATTTTAGTACGACATGAATAAATTCCTTTATTAATAGTACTAATAAATGGTCCCACGGTACCAATATGGTTCCATTTAAAAAAATTGAGTTTGGCCACAAAAACCATTTTGATGAACTTTATTTGCTCATAAATCACTTAATTTAGTATTTTTGACGGGATTTCGATTTTTCTAGCATTACACAGGTCATCAATTATATAAAAAATATTGACGTTTGAAATGTCACTTATTTCGTATCGTTGGATTCAGAAAATTATGCAGAAATCAAAAAGGCAATAATATACAAGGTGCTCCATTAAAAAATTGAAAGTTAGTGTCACTTCCGGCGAAACCGGAAGTAAAGAAAATCAGTTGTATGTTAAAAAGTGCCACATATTATGTATATACGATCCCAAATTTCAATCAATTATCTTCAAAACTAAAGGAGAAAAGGGGTGTACCATGATCCCGTTACACCCGGTATATTATAGCATATTTGGTTAGTGAACGTTAAGAGCTTTTCAATGAACTACCATAACATGTACTTTCTCTTCAGGAGTTATTTGAAATTATATAGAAATTTTGACGCATGTACACCTTTACAAGAAACGTTGTATTCTTTTAATTTGAAATGTTCTCAAATGTTTCGATGCGGTAGTGTATTACCATAGAAAAGGGCTTTCAAACCATGTATCCTGTTTTAGATTTTTTTTTACAGGATATCTATAAATTTTATGTCAAACTTGAAGATTTAAAAACCTGTTATTTCAAATGGAACACCCTGTATGTTATTTCATATTCGATTAGAGAATACAAGAGCTTTCCGACGACCTACCATACTTGATATTTATTTACAATGGTTTTGAGGATATGATCATTTATTTTTAGTATACAAAAAACAAAAGTTCCCTATTTTTGATGAATTCTATCTAAATTTTAAATTCCCCTTAATTCAGGAATAGGGAGAATTTACTGATTTTCTTAATTAGACGTTTTTAAAATAAACATGAATTAATGCATGTGGCTCAGTAGCGCAATGGGCTAGAGCGTCAAGTGACAGACGCATAACATTAAGCATTTCAAACGCACTCACTTATGGGTGTCCTCTACCTGGATATGTAGCAGCGTACATTCTAGATGCTAATAAAGAATTTTTATTGCAATTCATAATATAAAGCATATCAACTAATTCATTGTCGTGAAAATTAATTTTTTTGATAATTATTCTAGTTTATTAATGCATCGACATACGTACGTACAATAAAAAAAAAAAAACTGATAATAGTCACAACTGTCACAATGAATTATAACTTCTGGCATTCTCTTATCTTTTGTTTCCACGGTTAATTTGAAATAGAGCTTACGATTTATAAATATTGACCGAATAAATAAGAAAATATCTGATTTTTAAATATTGGGCGAATAAATAAGAAAATATCTTAAATTTGTTTTGTTCCTTAATAATTCAATAAAAACCTTGAAAATATATTTTTTTTAAGTTTATTTTGTTATTCCTGTTTCTCGTTAATTCCTCATAAGGTGTCCTAAAAAAACACGTGAATGTCTTAACACATGAACGCGCCTTCATGTACGCGCGTTCACGTGCACCAGTGTGTATAGTAGAGTTTGCCAACCCGCAAAAGCCTTCTAGAAAAGAATCCCGTGTGCACTTTGTTGCTAAAATATATGACCTTCCTTAAATCATTTGCAAATGCGACTGGTCGTCCAAAAATCGTCCAGTGCAGGGGGTGGCTGGAGGTGATTTTGTAAAAATAACAACTTTTTTTTGCCTTTTTCACATTTACTTCAAGAATCTGCCGAAGTCTCATCTAAACATTTTAATCACAAATATATTTTTTTTTTAATTTTGAAATCTGCGCGCACAATTCTTTTATATGGAGCACCTTAATGAATAAACGCACGCTCTGAAAAATCATTGTGATATCCTTTAACTCGTCGTAACTAGAGAAACTTTTGGTTAATTAAAAAATTCCTTTCTATAAACGTTGTAGACCAAGAATCGAGAAGTACGCTGTTTTCTTCAAATTTTAAATCTGACAGATAGCTTCGTTAGAAAATCGTAAATTGTAAAGTCATGTCCTGGAGCTCGCGGTCTGCCGTGGAGATGCGAAGAAGGTTCACATTACTATGTGGTGGTCGACCAAAAAACGACTCTATGTTTCAGGCGTATATAATAAGGTGGATATTTGTTTATTATCTGACATTTGCTGTGTTTTGGACACATTTTAAGTGACATGCGAAATCTTATTAATAAATATTTAGTTTAATAATAATAATAAACGTCTTTATTGCAACAATACAATTTAAAGTTTCATGGGCGAAGCTTAGCATAGGCTATTCTGCCACTTATTTGTTTTCGTTTGCAGTTTGCATGCAATAGGTAATTTTAAAATCTAATATAAAATTTCAAAAACCGAGGTAGAAAATCTCATGTGTAAGAGACAAATACATAATAATTATTAATAAATTAGGGAAGTGTAATTATTAATAATATAGCTATTACTAACATAAGAATTGTTATGTACTTACAGTAATAATTCAGTCAGAACTTGCTTTACTATCAGGTAACATAATATCTTCAGTGGCAAATAAAGTTTGAATGTTTCCATCGTCTTTATTGGCATATGTTAATTAGGTCATACATTTGCAAGAGCCAATACAATTAATTTGTTTTTTTTACAGGAACAAAGCAGCTTGAAATAAAAATTTGTTAATTTAAGATTCAAATATACCACAATAAATAATTTAGTATACCTTCTTTAAAACTGCAAGTGTTTAAAACAGAAGTATCCTCTGGTAATATTGCTTCAGTCGTCAATAGAGATACTAGTTTCCCGTTATCAGTATTTCAGCCACAATTAAATAAACCTGGTAAATATGGTTTAGGTATCGCACTGTTCATCCATATTGTTGTTTTAGACTCTAACGTTAGAGGCTAAAATCCCTTTAAGAGCGTTTATGCAATTAATATTTTCATTTGTTGTATACAAACAAATCACAACTTTAACCACATCATTAAAAACCCCTTCATCTAAATACTGTTCAACATCGACTCTACCAAGTAGATTATAATGCGATAGGAATAATTTACAACATGTTTTTTTTGGCCGAATCCGACGACTTGACTAGTTGTATCAGAACCTCTCATGCATGAAAGGCTGGTAGACATTTCGTCATTGAACTATCCATTTTCAATTCATGAATTGCAACAAATCGTTCCTTTTCTTTAGTTCCAACTTTCATCCACATTTCAGGAGTGATTATGTCTTTAAGTAAGCCATACCAGAACATCTGTATCTTCGCAGTCCTCTATACATCTTGTATACCCTTCAATTTTTGCCGATAAAATGTGTAAAATAATTCTTGTATCAGCCCTCTTCGTGCGATGCTACTAACAAGTTATTATCTAAATTCTGTCTTTATTGAAAACTATTCGTAATGATGATATTGTAAATCCCGCACCAAACCAAAATTGTTTGTCGTCCTTGAAACTATATTTTTTTGTCTGATGCGGACTTTTTCCTGCTTCAGTAGTGCGCGTTTTTTCTATTAAAAAATACTGGGTGTGTGGTAAAACTAGCATCATCCGTCTACATTATTTTATTGTCCAGCCTATCAACTATTATTCGGCAAAATTTTAATCTTGCATTTACATTTGCTTCAGTCAGTCTAGATACTATTAACAATTTAAAAGGTTTAACCTTGTGATTATGAAGAATTCTACATATTTTTCCCAGAGACATTCAGACTCTCTTCTCGCATCACGAATCGACCTTTTGGATTTTCTTGAAAATAAAGAAGAACATTCAGCCTCTTCATTTTCATCTCGACCAACAACCCGCTTTTTTCGTTTCAACGTCTTTGTCGGTTCAAATAATGTATTTATAATCCGAAATGTATTTTACATGTAACAACTCGATCACTATAAAGAAAACTATATTCTCGTTGTGCAGCAACAGCATTTTTATTATTTTTTAGATATATTCGCAATATATCATACTTTTCGTTTTCAGAGAAACCCATTTCCTTATAACGTACTAACTTACACAACAATTAATGCAGTAGTATACTTCAAAAGTCAAAACTTAAAATAAAATTGTTTTCCATGGCCTGCTGTATCATTTATTCCTGATGTATCGGTAGGCATCTATAACTAACTATATCAATATTGACATTTATTTTTTTCATGATAAAGCAAACAGAAAATTCTCATAAAATTCCTTTTATTAATGTGACCGGTTTCGTGAACAAGTAATTACTTCACATCATCAGACATAGGAATTTTTATAAATAAATAACCAGGGTAGTCAAATTAAAATTAAAATAGTTTTGCAACATAGTCAAAATTGTAAGTAAATGTAAGATAAAATTTTTTTTGTTTGTATCTAATTAACTTTCTAATAAAATTCTTAAAAATTAACGTGCTTTTTCTTTAAAACACATACACACACATTTATTTTTTTATTTATTTTTTATTGTATTTTATACAAGAATGTTTTCAATTTATTATTTATTAATGACCGAGTTATTTTATAAAAATGCCCAAAATAGTCAAACTATTATCCTTTTTATTTATTGGATATTTAAAATTTGTAAAAATGTTTTAAAAATAGGCAACTTTTTTCTCTCAAAATTTGGACATAAATGATCATATTCTCAAAATCATTGAAAATAAATATCAAGTAATGATAGGTCGTCAAACAGCTCTTGAATTCTCCAATCGAATATAAAATAACACAGAGTGTTGAAATAACAAAGTTATTGTTTTTAATCTTTAAGTTTGACATCTTGCAGAAAAATCTAAAACCGGATACACGGTTTGAAAGCCCCTTTCTATTGTAATTCACTACCGCATCGAAACATTTGAAAGCATCTGAAATTAAAAGAATACAATGTTTCTTATAAAGATGTACATGTGTCAAAATTTCTATACAGGGTGAGTCTTAAGTGTGTAGTTATATTTAAACCACCGATTCTTGACATCTGTAGAAAAACCCTCTGACACATTTTTTTTTTAATTCCCACGTGTAACAGAGTTATCGACTTTCAAAAAAATAGATGAAACTGTTTTGGAACTGCTGGTTACTGAAACATTCTATATCTTAGCTAAAATGATGTAATATACCAGCAAACGTTGCCGCATATCTTATGCAATTTTCTCACCTAGGCGCGATTTTACAATCGTGAGTTAACATAAGTTGGAGGTTACGTAGCATTATAGTTTTCACAAAAATCGATGAGATTCCCAATACAAACATTTTAGATCCAATTCTTTAGTTACGCTACGCTGATGAGGGGCAATAACTCCGAAACACGTGTCCGTAGCTGCATAGTTGTTTTTTTGGGATATGGCACTAAACATTCTTTATTTTATTTTTACCCCAATAAATCTATATTATTTTATTTTTATTTGCCAGGTGGAAACGGGGGTACACATAGAGCTCTGTGTGTCGACTGTGATCATTGAGGCCCCAAATTGGGCACATGGGAACATGAAGGCACTAACTGAGTACTGTACTGTACTTTCCAGCTTTGTTTTAGTTCTGTTCCTGATCTATCCCATTTTAGATCCAATTCTTTTAGCTACGCTACGCTGATGAGGGGCAATAACTCCGAAACACGTGTCCGTAGCTGCATAGTTGTTTTTTTTGGGATATGGCACTAAACATTCTTTTTATTTTAAAACTAAATTGTCCGATAAATAGTAAACTTTTGAGGGAATCTCGAGTTGAATTTAATGTTCCCATCTCATAGGTGAAAAATCAAGCACACCAACCGAGTAAAGCACATAAAATGATCACCCTGTACTATGGTTACATTATTTTTATTGACACTCTGATGAAAGAGTAAACAAAATAAAGTTTTTTAAAAATTCATAACACAATAAAAAGTATATTATTTTACCAAACAGAGCGATGCTGCGCGCAAACTAGATACCATTATAGCAATAAAAATTATATTACTAATGAAGTGATGAATTATGACATGACAAATAAGCTTGAAATAAGTATTTTTATTCTATTATTTTATTACCTTTAATTATACATAGTTACCAGGAATTTATTTATTTATTGCATTTACCATTATAAAATATTAAAACAATAATAACCTATTGATATTCATATTATTTTGAATTCGAATTTTCAGGTGATTGTTTATATACAGGGTGTCCCCAAATTGAGTGAATATAGGTGTGGATGATTCAAAATTTTCGAGTTTAAATTTGATGTTTATCGTTGGAGGCCCGCTCTGTTACAAAGCAATTTGTGATATATTTTTATTATAGAAAAATCTAGTATTATTTTCGATGTAGGTGAAGTGCCTTTTTCGAAAGATATATCGAAACATTTTACTTAGTCATTTAGAAAATTTAAAATCATGATAGTATGACAATTTTCAAATCAATAGGCCTGTTTTGATTTGATTTTATCCTTTTCTGTGTAGGCAAAGTACCAAGAGATAGCGAAAACATTATTTAAGAAGGTTGCTCAGAAATAAAAATTATATCCAAGCGTCGTTTTATCTTCGGGGACTTTTAGTATGTTAGTTGCGACCAAATGCTATGCCGGGTGTCAACGAAATCTTTAGACAAGCCATAGTTTCCAGAGTTTTCAAGATGTAAGTCTTAACTTGGCAGGGGCACCCTGTATATTCCTACATTTTTAGAATCCGAGACGATTTCAAGTACGGTTCAAAAATTTTTTGGGACTACTTGATTTTTGCATCTAGAGTACAGTGAATGCACTCAATCAATCAAATGGACCAAAACGGTAAGAGGAAAATGTAAACGAGATTTTTCGAATTGGTTTAGTAAAGTGACGACGAACCAAAATTTCCTAAATCACTAGTTTGTAATTATGTTAACTTTTTCAAATGGAAGCATCTTTTAAGACACCCAGTAGTTAAACACCCACTTTTACGACAAATCCATTGATACCTTCAAATCTGAAAATCAGTTTGATATTAACCCAAATACACAAGGTCTTTCGTGAATACACTAAAATACGTATGTAGTGTTGGCTTTTGTAGAAATGAATCCTACTGCTTCTACTAGAGAAATTGGCCACGAGGTGCAAAATAATCAGGAATCGGCAAAAAAATATTCTCAAAAAAATATGGTTACCGCTCTTTTAAACATTTATACATTAGCTTAGTGTGACTGGTTAGTTTAGAACAATACTGCTAACCCTGAATTTTGGTTTCTATCATATTGGTTTTCTGATCATTCGAGATTCACCAATAATGTTGAATAAACAGAACAGTTTATATTGGGCGCAGGAAAATCAACATTTAACGAGACAAGGTAATTTTCAGGAAAGATTTGGAGTACATGTGTGTGTGTGTGTGTGTGGGGGGTTGGTGATTGGAACAAGAATTATTGGACCTATTTTCTTTCAAGACCTGTTGACAGGGATAGATATTTAGAATTGCTACAAAATGATATTGAAGAAATGTTGATGGGCTTACCACCCTTGTGCAGTTTCTGAACAAATGTATTTTCAACAAGATAGGGCCTCCCTTATAATGTCGCTTGAGTTATGGCCCATTTAGTGAACCGGTATTATGGGCGAGTAATTGCAACATATGGACCTTGTACCTTGGCCTGCTCATCATATAGATCTAAGCATTTCAGACTTTTTTGTGTGGGGTTTGTGAAAGAACGAGTTTTTTATACACCCCCTCAAACACTGAAAATGTTACAAAATCATATCTGCGAAGTTGCAAATAAAACACCCCCAGCGAAAAATGATGCAAAAAAACACAAACCGAGCCCGAAAATATTAAAAATAATATAGTTTAAAAAAACTAAAAAAAACGCTTTTAAAGCACATCAAACTAAAAAGTGAAAAATAATTATTAATATAAACTGAAACAATAAAGAACGAAAAATACTAGTATTATTGTGAAAAAGCAAGGGTTGCTCGATATACGAAAAATATGGCACAAAGCGCCCCACGCTTTTTTTCACAATAATACTAGTATTTTCGTTCATTGTTGTTTTCAGTTTATATTAATAATTATTTTTCACTTTTTAGTTTACGTGCTTTTAAAAGCGGTGTTTTTAGTTTCTTAAACTATATATTTATTTTCAATTTTTAGTTTGATTTGCCATGAAAGCGTAAGGTTTTTAGTTTTTTTAAACTTTATTTATATTGCTTATTGATGCTGATATTATAACATATTACGATCCAACAGATACTTCTGAAAAAAAAAATATTTTTTCAGCCATAGACGGGATTTGAACTCACGCTCGAGGAGTCCGTCGTTTCGCGTCGACTAAGACTTGCGCCTTAGCCTGCCTCGGCCAACGAACGAACTGAGAATCACGGAATGTACTAACAGTAATAAGCCACTTGCTCTCATGCAGAGGACATGTGAGGAAATTATTTAATTCTGGCGATCCTGATCAGATAATGATATAAACTTTTATCAAATTATTGTATTACCGGTTCTTCGTAAGTGTACAAAGTTTCAATTAAATCGGTCCGCTGAAAAGTGGGTCAAAATCGAGTCCAAAGAGTCGGTTACAAACAAACAAACTCACAAACATACAGGTGAAGCTAATAAATAAAAGCGTGTTAAAAAGTGGGGATACACTTTGACATTTACTACCATTTAATTAATCTTTCAAGATCTTTTTTATTGTTAAAATAAATCATTTTGGATAGCACACGTTTTTTATTTGCACATTGTTTTGTTGTGAAAATGATTATTTCGACTCACTTTATTTAATTTCCACGGCATACTTACTTGATACCCGTATTTTCTGATATTTTAATTATTCTCCACCAAAGAACTTGTGTATTTGGGTGGGTTAATATTAAACCGATTTTTAGATTTGAAGGTATAATGGATTTGTCGGAAAAATTAGTATTTAACCACTGGGTGTCTAAAAGATGTTGCAATTTGAAAGACTGACAATTACAAACGTGATTTCGGAAATTTTGGTTTGTCGTGGCTACTAAACCAATTCGAAAAATCTCACGTTTATGTGTTTCTCTTTTCGTTTTGGTCCATTTAATTGATTTGAGTGCATTCACTGCATTCATGGATGCAAAAAATAAAAAATAGCCGTAAAAATCAAGTGTCTCAAATTTTTTTTAAAAACTGCAATCGTACTTGAGATCATTCTCGAATTCCAAAATTGCGAAGAATATTCTACTTACAATTTCAAAAGTTAGGTCATTTCCGGGGAAACCGGAAGTGATAGAAAAGTGTCAAATAATGAAAAATTGGCCGTGCTTGGTATATATTACCCCTGCCAAGTATGACTTACATCTTGAAAACTCTGGAAACTATGGCTTGTCTAATGATTCCGTTGACACCCGATATAAACCGTACGCCAAATTCAATATTCACCAATGGAATCGGGAAATACAAGAGCCACAAGTCGGTAAAATGTTATCCTGGTTACAAATCTGTTAAGAAATTACTACTAACTGGGGCCATTTTTGAGATTTTCTAAGAAACCGAAAATTTTGTGATTTTTTTTATACCATCAAAGTTTTTATCTGCAGTGCTCTTTCCAGGTATAGGAGTACAGTCTTCAACCGTGCAGTATTCATAAAACATAGCTTCCTTTGCAGCGCTTAAAGAATATAAAAAAATGATCTAAATAAAAAATATAAAATATGTTAAATTGTATATTAGGAAATATCTATAAAAAATAAAAGAATTTTTTATCGCAGGATTGAATATAAAAGTTTTATTTCACCTTAAAGTTTTCACAAACCTAATTTTTCATTTTTTCTTTCTTTTTATTATTTGATACGCCGAAAAGTTACTAATAAAAGGTTTAGAGAATTGCATTATCTACAAAAATGCTCTTTAAAAATATGTTGTCAGACGCACGGTTACAGGAGATAAAATCAAAAAAAAACTAATTGTATCCTTATTTTGAAGATGGCGGCCGAATGACAAAGGTGGGGAAAAAATAAGACCATAGCCAACTATGAAAAAACATATATATAAAATTTATAACAAATGTTCAAAGTGACCACCGGCTACTTCTAAAACAAAAATGTACGCGATTTTCAAAATCTTGACGTGTTAATGTTGTGGAATACTTCCAATTTGAAGTCTCATATCCTCCTTTGTAGTTGGGCGTGTTTGCGCGCCGTGATCTTTGGACGCCCCACATAAAAATCTATTTTTGTCAAGTCCGGTGAGCGAGGTGGCCACTTAAAAGGTCCTCTACCATCCATCTTCTGGGAAATTCCATTATTTAAACGTCTGTGGATAGGTACCGTCGCGTCGTGTAAATATCACATTTTCTGTCTGATTGGAATGGGAAAAGGATTTTTAATAATCAACGGTAACTGATTCTCAAAAAATTTAGGTAAATCAGGCCGTTAAGTCTTCCTTCAAAAAAGGCGTCTAATGACATAGTTTCCGATTATGCCACCCCATATGTTTAACATCAATTGGTTCGACTGGTAGTCTGCATAAAATGTGGATTTTCGATCGAAGTAGTGATAGAAATTATGTCCATTGACAAATCCATTTTTATGGAATGTCGCTTCATCAGTACAAAATACACAATTGAAAAATCCCTATCTTGAACTATTTGTTGTTGAGCCCATTCCATGAAATGTTACTCCCTTTTCGAAATCTTCATCAAGAAATTCTGCATTAGTTGTATATGGGTATGGATAATATTTGTAGTTTATTCAAAATTCTTGGGCACTTATGTCACGTTGCTGCGATATTTTCAATGGAGATATGAGATTTTCTGTAACTTTTAACAGAACAGTCAT
>JANEYF010002114.1:0-78239 GCA_029963845.1 Rhamnusium bicolor
CTATATACAATATTTTTTATTTTAATTAGAATAAAATTGTTTTGTTGTTGTTGTTGTTTAATATCAAACTTGGGCAGTCTCTTACCTAAATACAAAATATAGAATGTGACTAACTGTCAAGAATTTACCACTGCACGACCATGTACTCTGTTCATGCTCTTTCCGTGCTTTCCTCTCTACGTCGAATCTAAGACTTAGAACGACGCTGCTTTCCTATGTTCTGTGCAAATATGAAAACACTTTCTCCTTTAAATGGATTTTACATAGAAATGTCTTAATATCCTTCACACCAGTCAATGCATTGTAAACTTTTAAAGCTTACCACTGTTTGAGAATACATAAACAGCTCTTTTCTTTTTTTTTTTCGTTATTTTCTTTGTTGTACAAGTTATTCTAAAAGATGGGGCCGAATTTTTAAACACATGTATAATCCAAAAAAGGAGACCCGATGCTTTTTTATTTTTTAGATATTTTGTGAGGGTAGGAAAAATTGATAATCTGTTTGCTAAATTGGGGATCTCAATATTGAGTGAAACGTCTATTGTATGACATAAGATAATAGAAAATCTCAACTTAAAATATTATATTGTCGTTGGGAACCCTTTTTTCACACACACCGTATATGTTGATGCAACTTTATCACTCCAGGCAAAGCTATAAATTCCTATCTGCTTCAATTTAAATCAATGTTTACAACTGAATTGTGTTTCGATTTCTTATTGGGAATAAATATAAATCCGTCTTCTCCTTTCAAATATGTCATAGCTTTATTTTTATGAACAACCTAGTTGGTATTTGGTTATACTAAATAGCCAGATATTAAACTCTTCTCAAATCTCCTATCTTACTTTTCTTTCCTTTCCTTTTCCATAGGACCATCTTTCCTTAACTAATTTATAATGTTAATGATTTCTTTGCTACAATTAACATTTTCTAATTGAAGAGAATACGGTAACAATTAACTGCCGTGTAGCACGTTTATAATTTAAAATATTATCAGATTAATCATTTGTTTGATAATTCATACAGGGCGCTCCCGAAAATTTACATCTCCATAACAAATTTGATCAAATTTTCTCGGCTATTTATTATATTAAAATTGTTATCCTATATTAGAAGCTCCAATAACATAAATGGAAGGTCACCGAATAAACCTAAAAATCATTGGTTCCACACTTACTATAGCTACTTATTTAATTTGAATTTCTAAAATATGTAATGATGAATTACGGTTGAGGCACAAATTTTTAGGTAGAACTGAATGTTATTTCAAAATACCATAAACAATTTTTGCAGTCCTCAAGACTGCTAGAACATCAAAATTTAAGACGAAGGGAAAATACCGTATTTTTTGTATGTTCTTCATGCGATTAAAATTATATAGCTTTTTGAATCACTTTGTATACATGTGCATTGCATATTTTTTAATAAATGAACCAAATAAACAAATTTCATGTAATACAATAATATCCAGTTGCTCTGGGAATCGTATATTCTTATTTACTTTCATGTTAAATGAAAGTGAAAAAGGGATAAAGGAAATTGTTTACTTTCGACCATTATAAAATCGAATTGAGATTAGCGAACGCCTTCGTCAGACATCAGTATATTCCCAACTGATCTGGCAGCTGCCAAAACATTTGTCATAAGGGGAGAGGTCGATGTACTCTTTGGCGACTATTGTTTAATTGCTTAACTGAATATTTCGTCATATCAAAACAGGATTAGCGAATCCGTAATTGAATATAACGTTTACCTGAAATTTAATCCATTTATCTCAGGAAGAATAAATAGGTTGTTAATGTTGTTTAAGGTGCGGTTTGCACCCTTATGTTGAGGTCGTGTTCAGACAATAAACTGAATGCATATCAGTAAAGCAGCAATCACGCCGCAACCGACTGAAAAATTTTGTTCAGTACCGTCTCGCAACTAATTTTTGATTTACTTTAGTTTATAGTTAAAATAATGAAACCTTAAAGATTTAGAGCCTGCCCTGTCCTCAAACTATCAACAAATACTATTGGTAAATATCTAAGTTAACTTTTGCATGTCATAATGCTTGTCAAAATAATTTTTATTGGTTTTGTGTAAAATGCATTTATCTTCTTTCTCTTAATGGGATTTTACAAGCATTTATATAATTTAAAAGATATGTACAGTATTTAAATGTTTATTTTTGTACAAATTCTTAAAATCTACTGTTTATGCTCAGATTTAAGATATGTTCTGTAGTAGCTTTGATTACTTTGGTTGCTGTTTTATCGATTCGTAAACCACAAATTGCTGAAAGTCTGGTTACTTATGGATGACATACGGTAAGCCATTCCTGAAAAACTGGTACTTTAACTGTTACCAAGACCACAGATGTTTTTGTCGTTAATTCTGTCATCTGTTATTTTATTGCCAAAATTCAGTCACAGATATTTGTTAGGTTAGACGATATAAACTGTAAATAACCCTTTATACTTTGCACTTAAAACTGATGACAGCATAGAACATCGTCGTGAATGAATGATGACGGATGTTCCAAAATGGTGCTGCAACCAACTACCAAGAAATAACCACAGTCACTTTTTTCAGTTAGTGCTAATTACTGCTACGGTAAGCTGCGTTGGCTTATGGAACATATCTTTATTGCTATGATTCAGATGTCTTATTAGGAGGTCGATTTTTGGAAAATATTATTGCTCAGAATATACAGAAATAATATAGAATGGTACTTGCAGGTATATTTTACAATCATTAATATTATATTGTCTGAACGTTATTTGTGGCATTCTCCAAGTTTTTCTTTGTTTAAAGGTTTATTTTTCACAGTAAGATGCTGGGTAACTAGCTGGATTTTTTAGTTAACGAAGAATTATTCATGTGGTAGTAAGTTCCAAGAAAGAAAAGAAAAAAATAAAATATTATGATAATTTTAAATCTCGAGAGGTATTTTTAAGAAACTAAAAAACAGTAAATGGAAAATTTAAACAGAGCTCAGAGCACTGAAAACACCACCCTAAATGTTTATATTAACGTTTAATCAATATGACAAAGTTATATAAATGTTTAAACTCAACACATTGAGTTCCGACTTGAAATATCGCGTACGTCCGTAACGATCGGCAATTTTCCAACCAGTGGTGGATTTACGTAAAAGACCAGTGATCGAGGACTAGGGTGTCAAACTCAAAGGGCGCAACCGAATGCACAAAAGTAAATTAATTGGATTAAATCCTAAGAAAATTTTGTTTTTTGTAAATAAATGTACTGCTCTCCAAGGTTTAAATAGTTAGTGTACTGCTGTTTGATTTCAATTTACTTTCTTTAGCAATCACAATGATTGTTTTTAACTTATTCAAGTTAACTTACGATCTCGAAAAGGAAATACGAAAGAAGAGAAATGTTTATTGAAACTATCAAATTTGCAAATGCCCATAGCAAAGAAAAATGCGTTTGAGTTAACTTTATTTTTTTATCGATTGTCTCTGATGGTTATTAATGAGTTTGTAATAATCTGTATTATAACTAGTGAGTAAACAAATAGTACCAAAAATACACTTGCAATAAATATGTTTATAGAAGTTTACCTAAAAAAATTATTTATTAATTTCATAAATCCTCCCTTGCGTCCACGGATTGACGTCATATTGAGGACAGTAATTATATTAAGAAAGAAATCGATACTAATTCAGCAAAACATCGTCATTAGCGTGAGAAAAAAATATTGCTGTTAATGTTTTTTTTTATTTATATATTATTTTCCAGTTCAATTTTTTATTTCTCAGAAATGAAGCGTTCTAAGATCCATATTTATAGGAATTTTTATTGTTAAAATAATGCCTTCTATAGTGTTTTAATAAATTCTGTAGAGGGGAACAAAAAATGTGTCGCTATTTAGCAAAGTAAAAAAAGTATTTATTAAATACAGTGGGGCATATGCAAAATATAAAATCTGCACACGCATCTCAAGCAATTTATATACATCCATGTCTTTCGTTTGAGTGGTAAAAAAAATAAAAAATAAAAACCCTGCCGGAAATCGCTGCAGTGGACCATATAATTAAAATAGTTAATAACGTATACGAGACGAGTGTTAAGTCCGTTGGACGACTTGCGCCTCTTGGAGAACAGGTAGAAAATAAGTTAATTAGCATGAACCTGAGTAAAGCGGTGCAGTCAGGGGCGTAACGTAACGTTGAACATAGTATAGATAGATCTGAAAGTGAATTTGTTTTTAAAATTGTGTATATGTGATTTAGATACATATTTTTGTATTAAATATACTGAAATATTTTAAAAGTTTTATTTAAATGAAATTTGAATTACTGTAATTAGTAATCAGTTCAGAATAATTAAATTTAGTTCTCTAAAATATGCACCTGCAATTAAAAATATTTTAGAATATATGTTGCCTTATTTAGCCAATAACAATTTAAAGAAATAAAACTGTTATACATAGCAAAAAATACGATGGCTCATTAGAAAATTGTTATTGTCCAGTAAGGACCAGGGAGATAAAAAGCATCCCTTGCCAGGAGGAGAATGGGTAGAGGGCCATATTAGTAGGTAGGACAGTTATTAAAATCAACAATAAACTCTGAATGAAAGAATAACTCACTAAAACAATGTAAACTTAATCTACACAATTCAGGAACACAATACATACTAATAATACACTATATAAGATATATGCAACACATAACTAGATCATCTTTGGTATTCATGAGGTGATCCCTAGTTAATGCTCTAAATACATTTAAAACCATCTTTGTCTCATTATATGTTTATTTGAACTTACATTTTTGTAACTGGCAGTAACTGATGAACATGGATTTCGTGGCTCTTCCAATACCCAACAAACAACACACTAAAGCGACAAACACATAACAAAAGGAAAAAATTATTATGGAAAAAGAGAAAAAAAGGGTGCGAGGCATAAAATTCTAAAAAAACTTTTTCATAAAAAATATTTTTTTTCCCCCTACCATATCCTTTCTTATGAGAAAAAAATAAAAAAAAACATAAAAATTTTAAAAATATTTTATATCAAATTTTTTTATTTTTTAATATTTTTATCTATTTTTTCAAAAAAAACGCTTTTAAATCCGCTCCCTTTTTTATCTCCCACAAAAATATTATAAACAAAGCTGATGTCCCCCTAATAACAAATAAAACAACCCATACATTATTGCTAATTCTGCAAGTATTTTTGTTAAACAATAATTTTAACAAAAACAAGAAATTGACACTTTGCTATTTTCTTTCAACGTATTCACGAAATTGCGACTCTTGAATCTCAGGATCAACCAGTGAAAATCAAGGGCACTCTTTTTCCTTAAATCCTTAAAAAACAATATTAATAGAAGGTAGTATTTCAATGGATTACGAAATTACAAAGAGTGTGACATTAGATATTTGTTTGTTAGTTAGTGTGTTCAGGTTAAGGGATATTGATTAAAGTCCTTAGTAACTAAAGATTTTGCTGACAAGTATCTTTTTTTGAATTTCTGTCGTGATACATATAAGTATTCACTCAATAAGCAAATTCCACAGTAATCTCTGCCAGAGCAGCACCAAAAAACCCCCTGTCATAAGGAAAGGAAATATATCAAATTTTACCCATTTTTTTATAATTTTTTTATTTTTAAATTTTAATTTATAAAAATTTACAATTTCTTTCCAAATCATTTTTTATTTATTTTTTTTTTTTTTAAATTCGTATCATTAAAAAAAAAAAAAAATAATCGGTCTACGATATAACATTTATTCATAAATTAATGACAGGTGTATATTAGGACTTCTTTTCTTGAAATATAATGTTAACTTTCAGTTATATGTCACCATATGAGGTTTATTACTACCAAATTTAATAAGACTAATTGAAAGTATATCTGAAATTTAAAACTAGTTAAAAAAATCACAACAACCAACACCCAAACCCCAAAACCCTTCTTTTTGTAAAAGTGAGTTCCGAGGTCCGGGGCGCCGGCCACTGGAGCTCCCTGTAAGCTAGTTTTTTTTTGCAAAAACAACTAGCAATGACGCAAGACAAAATTAAAAACTGTGGAGTTATAGAGCAAATATTAAAATAAAAAACCGAAAAAATCGAAGTAGAATCAGATGTCACCCGTCAATTGAGTTATTTAACTGTATTTGACTTTATACATCGAAGGATTTCCAGACACTGTAAGTTATTAAGTAATCCAATCTTTATTAGATAAGTGTAGTACCTCAAAACTAGTTTCTTGATTAAATGTATGGTTTTCATTAAGTAGGTGTTCGGCAAACTGTGAAAAACCTGTTAGCAGTCTGAGTGAGGCATCTAAGATGTTCTTTAATCTTGTTTTGAAATTCTGTAATGTTCTACCTCTACGTAAATGCTGTTACAGATCGTTACAGTTAAGCTTATATACTCCACCTATTTCATCTTATTGTCTACAAAATATATAATAAAAGAGTTAGATGTTTTAAAAGCTATATTGCAGTGGTTGTTAAATATATTAGCTATTCTTTAGGAGACTGGTCTTATATATGTAAGTGGAAAATATTTTTTGTTGTTATTTTACTGCAGTATTTAAAGAGAGTCGTTGATATAGGTTAGATTAGATGTAATTCTGTTTCACTTTTTTTGTTAATATTTTGTTAATTAGGTTATGTGGAAAAATTATGATAGAGGCTATTTGTTTAATAATCATTAGTTCTCTGCTAAAGGACCTCTGTATTTAAAGGAATTTTTAGAATTCTGTCTATGTAACAATGAAAAGCTTGCCACTTTGTGTTGGTATGGATGGTTAGATAGATTATCAATAACTACTCTAGTGTCAGTTGGTTTTCTAAAAATGTCAAAATTGTGTTTATGATCTGTTAATGTGATGGTTAGATCTAGAAAATTTATTTGTTTATTTTCATTCTCTAATTCAATCGTGAATTTTGTTGTTGAATGAGGCGTGTTAAGATGACTAGCAAATTCATTTAGATCTTGTAGATTGCCATAAAACATGGCAGGGGTAACGTTAATATAATATACAAATATAAATACGTTGTTATTATTCCGCATGTTCTGGTGGCCGTTGTCGCCTTCTGCCATGGAATTTCGTCTTTTGTCTTGTTTATTGGTAGGCACTTTCCTGTAACATAAACGCAGTGCGTCTAAGTTTATTATTATTTTGTCAAATTTATAACAATAAAAATAAAAAGTCTTTACAAAGTTAGTTGAATATATTGACAATGCAGGAAATACTAGAGAAAACCTGCTATAAACAATTGGAAATTTAGATTGTGCATGAATTGGGTGTTGTGTGGGAAAAGGCATGTCCAGGGTCCAACGCATTATAAAGAGTTAAGGGAGGGGATTAGAACGTTTGGTATGGAATGCGGTTTACCATCGTTGTGAGTATTTTGTCAGTTTTAGTCGACTTCGTAGTAAAGAGAAAAGTTCTCGTGTATTAGTCTGTGTGTGTGAATGTACGAGTATGTCTGTTATATGTTTGGTTAGATTTGAGGCGAGTATGTTTGTTTTAAAGAATTTTTGTGCAGTTTCAGTCACGTATTAGTGTTTCTGTGCAGGTCGTCCATTCGTATAACAGGTCACGAATCTTAGTAATTTGTTTTGCGTCACCCAAAATAAATGGGGAATGTGATATCGGCGGTAATATTGGTTATCTGACATGCGGCTTCTGGAGGTGCAAACTGTATGTCAAGTTGTGGGTCTTAGCATTGTCTTGTATAAGAGTAATTTGTGGTGCTTAACGGGAGCGTCTGTTAAGGGAGAGGATAAAGTTTATGTGGTTGCATGTATTTCTTTGTTAATTTTTTTTGTTACAGGAAGGTATGGTTGATAGTCGTTGGTCCAGGTATTTTACAGTTTTCTTTTCTTCTTCGACGGGATTTTATTATTAATTTTGAGACGGGTGAAAATTTTTGTTATTTATGAATTTTTCGTAAAGCTAATGGTCCCTGTCTTTGTCTCTGCTTTACAGTTGTTCGTAGTAATCAGTAAGTATGTCTATGTGGTAGCGTAGTTTATTCGTGGCAGTCTGTGTGTAAAAAGATTATGAGTATATAGTCATTGTCGTGGACGTACATGATGGTCTGTGCAAGTAAGTGAACAGGCAGGTCAGCAAGGTACAGGTTAAGCAAATGTGAGTGGTAGCACCGTGCCCTGCGGTACGCCCAATTTTTGTGTTATTTATGTTAGAGCTTGGTGTTATTTACTTTTAACCATTAATTTTCTGTCTGATAAGTAAAATTTGATTAGTGTACTAAAATATACAGGTAATTTATGACCCCTATGCCAAATAGTGTCAAATGTCTCTCAATGTCGAGCAGTAACATTTTTGTATCGTGTCTGCGATTAAAGCCGCTGGTGACGTCTTGCATTACTCTGCACAACAACGTGGTTTTGTGTCCTCCCCTAAACCAAATTGTTTGGAATTAGCCCTTTTTTATTAATAATTTTATTTAAGTTATTCAGTATGATTCTTCTGCTACCTTCCCCAAGGGAAGACAGCAGAAAAATCGGACTTGTAGCTTGTGGGTACGGTTGGGTCCTTAACTGGTTCTAGGAAAGGCAAATAATGGGGGTTTTCGCTGTTTGGAAATACTCGCAGTCGTATCGATGAGTTTATTATATGTGTCAGTTGTACTAGTGTTTTTTCTTTAGGGAGTTTTATGCAGAATATTTGGTATATTGTCAGACCGGGAGCTTTGAGGTTGGGCAAGGTTTTGAGAGTGTTTAATTTATTAGGTGATGTGATAAGTTTGGCTAATTTTCTGTGGTGATGGAGACGTGGGAGTGGGATGTTTCATGCTGAGTCTATTTTAAACAATTTAGATACATCGTATCGACACTGCTTTAGAAGTTGTATAAAAGTTACCCACCTTGTTACTGAAATTTAACTAAGTGACTCTTACGTTTCCACATGTTTTCATTTTAGGCATATATTTTCCCTTTATGTCTTAAATACATCGGAAGTGAACAAATATTTCCAGAAGATTTAATTTTCAACACATTTTGTGCATAAAGTGTGTGTGTCTGTAAGTATATCACAACTTCTAGGTCATTTTTTGACAAGAGCGGACTTGAGTTAAAATAATGATTTTTACAAATATGTCAAAAGTAGTCAAAATGCTATGAAAAATGTATAGTGCAATATATTACAGGAATGTAAAAAAATATTGTCAAAAGGCAATAAGTCTGTTATTAATGCTGTCTTGATAGACCTATGTAGTGATAGTAAATATCAGTTGTATTGTGAGGAATGCTAATGTTGTTAAGTGTAAATTGATTTCAATTAAATATCATAGAGAATTTGTGTTTATGCTCTCTTTATTCATATTTATTAAAACTTCTTATTTAAAAAACGTTTAATAATTATTATAAAGAAGTAAGTCTTATTACTATTTTGATCGATAAACACTGGCAACTTGCTTACAATGTATTCTAGATACATATATTATGATTCCTAAACAGATATATTTCAGATAGATTTCAGAACTAGGGCTCGGAATAGTGTCAAATCTGTAACTTTTCCATATGAGTAATATTTGTGAAACAATTTATATCAATAAAGGACACAAGAGTTCAAATTGCATCGAATATGTGACAGATTAAAGTAAATGTTCATTCAAATACTGGTAACTCGAATCTGATTTTAATCTGAGGGGGAGTTGTGTGTCAATACAGGCAAATCATTTCAAATGAGGAATCGTGATCTCATTTAGATACATTATACAAATCGGCATATTTTTTTGAGATACACGGGTAACTGTATGCAAAAGAGACTAAAGGAATTTAGTAAATTTAAAACTTAATAATTTATGTATTTTTATACATAAATATTACTTAAAATTACACATTAATTTTGTGTCTTGTAACACCCAAAATATATTAGGAATACTTTTTTTTCCTGAAAATTATAACGCCAGGGGTTTTCCCTCGTTATTTTTATTATTCCAATAAAACGCCCAAAGAAAATACATACATATATTTAATAAATAGAGAACAAGAGGGTCACGGCGTGGTTAACAAGTAATAAACTAGGTAACATACAATGCATAAAAAAAATATACAAGCTTCTGTGAAAAATGTCTACCTTAATTTCAACTAATAAGTCTATTTTAGGGCGCCACCCGCCTTCATTTTTTTTTCCTTTTATATCACAGTCTAAGAAAGTTACATATATTTAAAATATCTAAAAACTACACGCACTAGGGCCGTTGAAAGGGGGGAAAGAATGGTTAATTCTCTTAAAAGTTTATAGCACAGTTCAAGAGCAAAAACTAAACTCTAGGGGCTTTCTCCACCTCTAGATAGATAGGCAAATCAACCTTTTGGATGCCAGTTTTAATCTGCAGATTTCCTAATCAAACTCAGAGCGGAAACTGTTTAATTTTTTAATAGGTACCTATTTTAATAATAATAAGAAGGATCCTACCTTCTCATACAGCTTTCATATGTCACTTACTTCGTAACTCCATTACCATAACAGATTAACCAGACAAAATCTTGAAAACGCAATTTCAGCAACGTACACTACTACCTCTCGCTCAAAGGCCAACTCTAATCTCCACATAAAAAAACATAAGATAACGTACTCCAACATAACGTAACAGACACATCCGCTTCCGGCCGTGGCTTGGCAGAGAGTCCTCGAAACCTTAGCCAGTCTTTTCACAAGCGTTCCCCCCTTGTCCCCACACATGGGTGTTCGCGCTGGCGCACTAAAGGTCCAGAGGTCGCACAAAATATCAAAGATTTACAAATTAGTAAAGTCGGTTCTAGAATTTTTAAGGTTGACTTCCAACCAAATTATGCAATTAGCATTAAATAAAACGCAAGTTAATTATATCCAAAAATGGACCGTTACAAAATTACAATGAAGTTATTTATTAATTATTCATTAATTAAATATTTTAAACAAATTTCATTATTTTTAAAGCCGGTTTAATTTTTATGAGTATCTGCCATCATTCTTCACAGAAAAAACTAATTTGTTTTATTCTTTTGGGCCATATACTTTACTTATTTGCACAAGAAAACATGTCGGCTCTATCTCAAAATAACTTTTATTATATGAAAAAATTACCATTAACTGTGTCTATTATTTGTCCAATATCCCTATAAAAATATAAACCCACATAGCAACCAAAGTGAGCGGGAACTGGCATTTTGGAACTTTAATATAGTAGGTATTATACAGGGTGGGGCAATAGTGCGTCCGACTTCGATATGAATTGCTGAATTTTGCAGTTATTGTTCAATAAATTGAAAATGGTCACAAATGGTCACAAATACCCATATGTATGTATTTACAAAAAATGTTCGTGTTTCAATCCTACATCATATTGTCCAAAAATATACAGAGTGTTCTATTTAAAAAAATTTAGAAAATTCAGTTCAAAAAGTTGTAAATTTAAAAATTCTTTTTGTCCAACCTGTATAATTTTAGGAAGTGAAAATGGCTGAGTGTCATCACACAGACGGCTCATAACTGCTACTAACATATTTTTTCTTAAAATCGAAAATTGTGATTGTAGTGATATTTTTAATATAGACTTGTAAATGGTATAATTTCAAAAAAAAAAAATCATTACATCCAAGTGGCTGGGAGAAAGTTAATAATAATTCAAGAGTGAATGGAGGGAAAGCAAAGAGGTTTCAAAAATTGTTCTGATATACATGGCATTTCATTTAAAAAATATGTTACTTGACCCTGTATATGGTTTTTGCTCACTCTGTATATTCGAAAACAATTTCCGGCTATAGCCATTTTTGTCTCGTTTACTTATGTTTTTAAATCAAATGTCTAGCTATCACAGAACACGAGATATCGAAGTCGGACGCATTTTGCCCCACACTGTATAACTGTCACTAAATTTGCGACTTTAGTGTAAAATTCACCTTATGGTATCATGCCCGTGTAGCAACAATTACCTAAATATTACTGAATTCAGGTACTGGATAGTTATTCCACTTTCAAGTAACTGCTGAAATATTTGCATGGTCGCAGATACTACTTTGCATTACTTTAAAGCATTTTCAACTACAAAGTGAGAATTAGTAGTAATGCTGCCTGCACAGCGTTACCAAAGAATCACTTCAAAGTAATGATAACTGAAAGTGCATTTTCGGAACTTTAAAGTTGTTTAACTTATTAATGACATTAAATCAACACTTTAAAATTTGGAACTAATCGAGTATGGCACCAAAAAGCAGTAAAACAACAATAAAGATTTTCCGGCATTCATCGACCTTTTATAGAAAAGTTATATTGCAGTTAAATGAAGTTAACAGTTTAACAATTTATTTGATTGATGCGAAACCGACTCTTATTCGTTGAAATAGGTAAATAACCAGGTTAGGAAAGTTGTCGAGAAAATCGTACAATGCAGTGAAGAACAAACAAATGTTGATGTAAAGAATGTAATTGATTGCGATTGTTTGAGATTTACTATTTATTGTTATTATTAAAAATTTCTCCCACTGAGCAAATGCGCAAAATTCAGACAAATGAATAACTTAGGGAAGTTACAAAGTTTACGAATACGTGAATAATCAAATGACAGAAAATATGGATAATAGTGCCAACTTTGTGCAATCGATATTGAATATTATTGGTATTCAAAGTAAGTCCTCGAGTTAATCATTTGTTTGATTTTCGCTAATAATACCTCCACCTGTCACCTATTGATTTTTAATTAGTCATTATCGTGTAGCCAATCAGTAAAATTATTTTACCTCAACTCCATTCATTTTACATAAGCACATAAAATTCTAGCATAGGCGCGCGGTATTATATAAATACATTTTGTGACTTTATATATTCAACCGCGCGCCTATGCTAGAGAACTATGCACGACTGCAGGTCGACAGAGAGTTGTTCTGCAAGCCCAGGTAAAGAAATATATATGTGCTCGCTCATATGATATGAATGGAGTATATATCGGATCAGCCAACTCTACCAACTTAAAAGTGAGGATAGTTAAGTACGTGGGAACTGTGCAGTAACGTTTTCATAGTAGCGTAGTAGAGGTCAGTTTAAAGCTACCAAGAAATGATGTCATACGTCGCATTTGCTACTTTTTGGTAAACTATTATTGAATGAGGACGCCATATTGACATCGATAAAAATATAATTCTGAAAACCATTTTCTTTTTAAATATGGCCGTTTGCAAACATCTTAAATAAATAATTCAATCTAATTTCATAACACAAACATAAAAATGTTTTCCATCAAAAATTTTGCATTCGAGTGTACAGATAATTTTCGAAAAATTTTTTTCTTCGAAAAAAACAATTTTCTAGAGAATACGTTTTTTTATCGAAGTATCATGTAAACATTTTACAGAGAACAAGTAGTCATTTTATTCTCTACACAGAGTGATTGCGAAACACCATGGTTTATTACCTACACATATTTCATTGAATCGATTTAACTTGGACATATTCGCTTCAAACTCACCAGTCAGTAAGTGCGATTGCAATACATTATATTTTGTTATTCGAATGAGAGAATGAGAGGGAAATATATATTATTCTCATACCACTAAAGGGCTATTCCAAAAGTTAGTCATTTCTACTACGTTCCGTTTACATAATAACCTAATTGTCAACACGTAACAGAGAAGATTCCGGAATAGTAATTGCTAAGTAACTATTCCCCATTTTGGTGAATGCTTGGTAGATGGATCATTCCCATTACGTAACGGTCGTTAGTTGCGGAAACCTTTAAAGTTCCACTGATGGTAGCTACTACGTACAGACTACTAAATGTGCTTCTTGGGAATATTTTGTCGGCTTTGAGTCTGTCTTTAATTACTTAGGGCTCCAAAAAATAGTTCTTGGCACAATTTCGATTTGATTATATCAATTACACATAGTAAGTCGCCTTAGAGTAACATACTGGAAACAATTATAAATGTTTTATCCATTTATTGGCCCCGTTACAGCAATATTTTGTAAATATGAGACGCATTTTAAACACATACATATAGTAATCACATCTCAGTAAAGTTTCGGACACATGTTACAGATTTACCTCATATACAAGATATATTTTAGAAGCAGCTTTGTGCGCATTTTGGATTCAAATTAGTACACATTTTCATCACCGCTTTGAATATATGTATGTCCTATACAATGGACTTTGTATCGATAATGTGCCTTTAAAATGTGTCGTGCATATGTTTCCATGCACTGTCGACACATGGCCTAGAATGTAACTTTGAATACTTCTTCGGTTGTATCCTGAACTAGACTATCTTAGGTAAAGAAGTTAAACAATTTGTTACAGAGTGTTACTGGAAATTCAATTAAAAGAACTACCCTTAAAGTTAAAATAGACAGCAAAAATTAATTTTTGCTGTGTATCTTGAGAGAGAAACGACCATGTATGTGTTTATGTTGTATTTAGATCAACCTGTCTTGTACCAGTTTTCGTGTATTTTATTAGTGATTATGTACAAGGAAAACTCAATTTAACTAGACCTGAAGATACTAATAAACATGTCGCCTAAATTTGAAAAGTACATTTTTCCCTTTTTAAGTGACCTACTCTCTACAGTTGTAATATTAAACATTCAAAATATAAAAGTTATGTTCTAGCCATATCAGATTTTTATTTTTTTGTTTTATGTTTGATGCCTGGCTGCTTCTTGTATGTTTATGAATTCTCATAAAAAATTATTAAAACTAAATTTAAATTAGGTTTAATAGGATATTTTAAATTTGTTACATCATAAAAAATATTTATTGTAGCAATTTTCTTCGAAATGTAATAAATGCACTCGGATAGTAATTACATTTAGAAATATTGTGGAAAGCAGACAGTGTAATACAGCTATTTATATTCTCATTGAAATGAAAATCTAACAAACTTTGCTCAAAAGATGTTTTCAAGAAACTTGAAGTACTCTTATAACGATACCACCCCAAGCTGTTCACCTTTTTTTCCTTTACTTGGGAGACTAATTTCTAAACCTCTCGGTCGTTATCCCAATTTGAGGCGAGCAAATTATTCTATCATATACTTTTATTATTATTTAGTGATAAAAAACAACAGTTCGTATCAAAAAAACTTTTATTATGGCCATATAAACTTTGATAGCTCAATCATATTTCTCGTAATGAAAATTATATACGTATTACATTTTCTATTATTATTTAATTTTAAATTAAAATGGATCAGTGACTTTACTTTGCGATATACATTGTGTAACTTAAATACGTTAAAATATTTCAGGATGGTATTCCCTAATTAATTAAACTCTCATTATTAGTGCAACTATTTACACAAAATTTGGCACGTAGTACAGTTAGATAGGATGCCTTAAGATGTGATTGTAACATACTGTACAATTAACCAATATCAATTCAGATTTAAAAAGATTTATTGAACACATAAAATATGACACAATGTATATATGTTATTAAATATGATTTGAACGAAACAAATACTCAGCGGGCAAATACCCCGATCTGCATTGGATTATACCTTTAAATCATGATAGATCGGTAACCAATATCATTGGTCAATTCCTAATCAGACATAGACCGGTTTCGAACTTGTTAGTTCTCCTCAGTATGCCATAGGTTATGGAACAGACAAATGATAGTGGCCAACCTGCTAGTCATATACTGACTAAGGTAAATTAAGTAGTGGTGAGAGGTATGTGAAACTCTCATATGGTCCAAATGCTACTATCCGACCGACATCATAGATGCTCTGTGGCGGATAGTGACTTCGAAGCAAGTACTGAGAGCGACCTAGCCCAGGTGGACTAAACTACTGTTATTAAATATGATTTGAACGAAACAACTACTTAGCGGGCAAATACCCCGACCTGCATTGGACCATATGAGAAGTTTCACATACCTCTCATTACTACTCAATTTACCTTAGTCAGTATATGACTATCAGGTTGGCCACTATTATTTGTCTGGTCCATAACCTATGGCATACTGAGGAGAACTAATAAGTTCGAAACCGGTCTATGTCTGGTTATGAATTGACAAATGATATTGGCTACCGATCTATCATGATTTGAAGGTATAATCCAATGCAGATCGTGGTATTTGCCCGCTTAGTAGTTGTTTCGTTCAAATCATACTTAATAACAGTAGTTTAGTCCACCTGGGCTAGAGGTCGCCGCTCTCTATACCTGCTTCGGAAGTCGCTATCCGCCACAGAGACATCTATGATGTCGATTGGATAGTAGCATTTGGACCATATGAGAAGTTTCACATACCTCTCACCACTACTCAATGTATATATGGCCCTCGCCGGACACCCGATCCGTTGCCGGCCTAGCATCCCCGCGTATGGTAACGACGGGGCAATTGTTAGGTCGGGAGGAGCGGGGCCGCTCCCAGTTTAAAACTAATAATTGACAAATACAACATTTAAAATTAAAATAAATACCAGTGGCGGATATATCGATAATCAGTAACATATATTTGATCAGAGAAAGGTAGTAACGCTCTGTAAAAAAATTAAAAAACACCTCACAAATTTTTACGTGTGTAGAACTATGACATTTGTCAAACTAAGCAAAATGTAATCAAAATGACAAAAACAAAACAACCAAAGCATGTTTAGTTTAATAAAATTGTTATTTTTACAATAACGGAGGAATAAATTTAAAAAGAATTGCTGTGAGACTATGAGATATAGCAAAAAAATTGAAGTTATTGTCATAATTGAATGACTTATCTTAAGATGCGATCGCTTTAAATTTTTATTGAGTTTTATTAATAAACTTATGTGGAAAACTCAACGTTTCAGAAATACAAGGCGTTAAAGCTACTTTTTTGTTTTAATTATTTTCTGTATCCTGAAATATTTTATTAGTGAGTACATGTTCCTCAATAAGCACCATGTGTATTTGCCATTTTCATTTTCCTTTTCAACTAGATGCATAACCTCGGGGTGATTCCCTCGTTCTAAAAAAAATATCTGATGTGGTCAGCACATAACTTTCTTATACCAGTATATATCATCCTGGTCTAAAAAATTCATTCTATTTAATTCTTCACTTATCTCAATTAAATTTTAAAAACGTAGCTTGAAATGATTCATAAATTTTTTTTTATAATTAATTATCAGCGTCCTTCGATACTGTCAATAATAATTCATTTAATATATTTTAATAATTTCTTCTTATTGACATTGACATATTTGTAACTAAATTAGACATTTCAAACATCAAACTACCAAATTTATCCTAACCCCATTTTATGAGGTCAAATAATAAACAAAATAATATACAAAATATCAGATTATTTAAGTACTTGGAAAACATATTTTACTGGCTTGATATAGTAGACAGTATAACCTTTCATCAAGAATATATATTTTTATATTCAAATACAAAAAAGTTTGGGTTCCGTGGACCCTTCAGCCGGCCAATTTTACTCATTACCGAATGTATTATTGTCTTTGGCCTTTAGAACATCTGTACCAAATTTGAAAGCTTTATGTCAAAAACTGTCGTTGGTGTCACAATACTACAAATATGCAGACAGATTTTTTTCCATAAAGTTATGTTTTTCATTAAAATTCGTCGAGATTCGTCTAGAAATTCAATAAAAAATTTTTAATTTTTTTTCCCAAAATTGTACCATTTTTTCTTCTTTCATTCATTATTTGTCTTCTGATGGTACGATATTTACCAAATTTGATGTGTCACCAAAAATTTTGTTGAAGATCTTAATTGCCACATTTGGGAATTCTCATATTAGTATTTTTTGAGTTAACGTATATAAACACATACACACAGACACACACACGAACCAACAGACATCGTTCTAAAATAGTCAGAATGGGTTGAGGAGGGTTTAAAACATATATATCAATCAAAATCTCGAGACAGAAAAAAAATCATAATTATTATACTTCCTTATATTAGATATAAGAAAGTAAAAAAGTGTAGCCATTTTTTCCATAGAAACATACCGTTTTACAGTTAAACTTTATTTAGAATTCCTGGCAAATTGATCAGAACAAAACAAATATGTATTTCAAACACATATGAAATTAAAAAAAGCATAACTAAACATAAATATTTGATAAAGGAAAACTTAAATCATTAACGGAGCTGCTCAAAATGCCCACCAGCACACAATTATGGTACTCACAGCGGCTGATATTTGATATCGACTTTCCCTCATCTCGTCACATGCTAACTGAATTTTTACAATAAGCTCCTCTCTTGTTACAACTGGCAGGGCATACACTTCGTCTTTCAAACAACCCCACACAGAAGACTAGGTGTAATGTCTGGAGATCGCGGTGGCCAGGCAACTGAACCTAATCTTCCTATTCAATGATCTGGATAATTTTCATTGAACCATTTGCGAACTGCTCGTCCAAAATGTGTTGGAGCACCGTCCAGTTGCATCCAACTCTTATTATTCCTGAGAAAATTATGGAAAGATTATACATTCAGCCTAGGTGGCAAGAGAGTGTCATTTATGACACCCAACCAAACATTCTTGTTGAAATGGGAGAGGCTGGATTTCGTGGTGATTTTTCCCTATCCTATCTGAACATGCAAATGATGATATTTAACTACTCCCCTTCTAGTAAATGAAGCGTCCATAATATTTTATGATGAAATTCGGAAGTCACTTCCGTGGAATTTAGTAGCCACTGACAGAAATTCAACTGGTTTTTTGCGTCACCAGGTTACAAATTTTGAACGTATTCTTAATGGAATGCCTTTCTATGATTGCTGCATAAAACTCGGAGTACTTTTGATTTTAACACCTGCATTTGCTGTGATACTCTGCGAGAATTTGGCCTATAATTATCATCATCTGCTCCGAAGATTCTGTTACTTGTACAAACCTCAACTTGAAATCAACTGACAGGCAAAATTTTGTTTCATTATTATTTGGCCAAAGCCAACTGAGAACAATATTAGAGAGCACTTTTGACCTGTAATTGCTGTGATGCTATGCGAGAATTTAACCTATAATTATCATCAAATGCTCCGAGGATTCTGTTATTTGTACAAACTTCGGTTTGAAATCAACTGACAGGCAAAAATTTTTTCATTATTATTTGACGAAAGCCAAATGGGAACTACATCAGAGAGCATGCCTGGAGAAATTGCAAGAGGGTTTTTTTTCACAACATAAGGAGATGATGTGCTTTTACTATAAATCGTCTACAGATTTCGAAAATAACGAAAGTAAAATCAATCATTGGCGTACTTTTTCTTCTTTAAGAAGAGATAATCACACTTCCCGAGGTTACGCCTCCGGTTGAAGTTGGAAAAAAGGAAATGACAGTTAAACATGGTACTTATTGTGGAACATGTATTCACCAAATTTCAATAAAATATTTCATTTAGTTCAGGAGATATAAAAAAAATAAATAAAAGAAAATACGTATCATCAATGATTGAGTTTTTGACATAATTTTATTAAGAAAATTCTTATTATCTTCACATGTTCTATGGTTTCTCAAATTATCGTAGGTACAATTCGGATCACCCTGAAGATCTTTTTAATTTCGTCATTTCGATTTATATGAAATCGTCGACAGAATTTAATAAAATTTTTCATTCCATTTCAACTTTCTCCAACCACAAAAAAAGTTCCAATTGGAATAAATTTATGGAAACATTTTTTAAAGGAAAAATTTTAAATTTGTTTCAACCTTTTCCTTTTAAATTTTTTACTACTAATCGAATCATTCTATTCATAATGGATTGATGTTGCACATCATTCCACTGAGTTTAGCGCCATTTAAAAAAATTAGGCGAATTTTCTTGGGGTGTGGAGGTTAGCGGTGGTGATAATATTTTCTCGCTTAGTAGAGCTCCCCTTTACACTCTAGTTGACATGAAATTGCGTTTCTTTTTTTTACATAAACGAGTTTCTGAAGCTATATTTGAAGCAGATTTAAAGTTTCCGTTGAAACACTGTACATATTATCTGGTGGTTCCATAAGTTTTTAAAAACACACTGTTTTTATGGTATGTACGCTTTTTATGAAGTAACTGATTTTTCCATAGAAATTAGTGTCTGTTGTCCATTTCCATAAAATAAATTTATATGCTAAAAGTGATAGATTTTAGACGAAAAGACCACCAATACTATCACTTATGTCGGAGCCACCCCTATAAAACCTTTACTTATTATTCGATTTTATGCCTTTATTTTTATGTAGGGTGTACATATTTTATCGTTGGCATCTGCTTAATGATTCTAATGGATAAAGATGACCTTTGGAGAATTAATCAGGATGAAAATTGAAGAAACGCAGTAGGAATTTTCTTATTGAAAAACTGATTATATATTCTGATTTAACACTCCTATTGAATAGTTAATTTTTTTTATCACAAATTACGAATTTTTTTATTAAATATTTATTTTTAACCCAGTTGTATAAAGACATTCCCTCTGTATGCTACTAATGCTGATGCATAATACTAATCGTAGGACTCTAATCTACTAATAATAAAATATGAATAAACAAATTAAACAACTTACCAAAATCCATTCGAATCCATTAAAAAACGTTTTATGTTCTAGATGGTGACGGGAATTTGATACAAAGGGAAAAGGGAGGTTTGATTAAATACAAACTATGATACTAATCACTTCACTAAAATACAATACTATTAAAATGTGATATTCAAAATTTATGCTGTTTCTAAATTTTCTCTAGAGATAGTTAATTCACACTACACAAAAATCTATATACCTGACGAGAAGAAACATTCTGGGGTTTTATCTGGTTCCTCACAAAAACTCACCAACAAATTATTTACAAGTTAACACTACTAGGTCCATCCCTCTGCATATAACGAACTATAATGATTATAGCATAGATTCGACTCATTTATTAACATAGACCTATTCCAAATTTAAAATAATATTAAATAAATATGTATGAGAGCTTACTAAAATAATAAAAACAACAAAATACCAAACATGGCATAAACATCCTCATTGTGAGAAAATCAAGAACACATATATAATTTCCGAATTATATCCTTTTACTAAAATTACTGCTTATAGTGGGCTAACACAAAGTAACTTTATGCACAGGAATATTTCGCATATTATATAGCGTGTTTGGCCGAGATATGGCAATTAAAACAATTATTGTGACTTAAGTCTTTTTAATAATAAGAGAAAAATATGTTCTGTACTTATAAAAAAAATGGTTTTCAGAATTACATTTTTATCTATGTCAATATGGCGTTATCATTCAATAATAGAAAAATGGCGAATTTTGTTCGAGTAACTTTATAGTGGTATATATGTCAACAAAGTGTTTGTTACTTAATAGGAGTGACAAAAACCAAAATTATTTCACTGCAAAATTACATTTACCATAAAGTAGCAAATGCGACGAATGACGTAATTTTATTGGTAGCTTTAAATTGGCCTTTATTACGTTACTACGGAAAGGTTACTGCAAATGGATTACTATCTGTACTAATTGAAAATATAATTATTTCGCAATTTGTTCTTTTAATTGCAGTAATTTCTGAATCAAATTTGATTGTTTCAAATTGAAACCAAATTTTATTGCTTTCGGAATTTCCAATAGGCTCGCATACTCACACGAGGATTAAACGGGAAATTCGTGGTGTTTGCATAAATAACTTAATTAAAAATGTTTAAATTTTCATCAGAATTCATTTGACCTACTTTAGACATTACATATATTATCAGCACATAAGAGAAATTGACTATGTGAAAAAGTATATAATAATTTAATGAAACAATGTATGTAAAAATCGCTAACAGAATTATGTACATACATTAAAATAATTATGATGTTAAGTACTCTCCAGCTTTACATTGTAATACAATATTTTTTATGACCAAATTATTAAGTTGAAGATGAAACTTAAATATTTAAAACAAATATATACATAAGAATATTTTAAACTTTAATTAAGTAAATGTGTTTGCTTGTAAAAAAATATATGTTGATTTAATGTTTCATGTCTCTTTAGTCTTCGGCATGAATGTTTCATTACGTTGTGATTGGGTGTGCTTGCAGAACCATTTACCGGATAATATGATTTTTGTGATTTTTATAATACTGCTGTGTTGCTCATCAATGCAATATTGGGATAATTTTCTTAAATAAGTTTTAAAATATCAGAAAAAAATTATCTAGATTTTATATCTGAGCCCGCGAACAATTATTCGTTAGCTAGCACAAACACAATGTTATGTAGTTCATCTAATGACGATTGAGAATTTTCAGAAAGGACTGCGTTAGATTCGTTCCAAGATATTTCGTTTAGACTTTGGATTCCACTGTTTTCTTAACATCGTTTAAGATACTGTGCAATCAGAAAGGTTTAACTCTCCAACGATTTTATGGTTTTTGGGTGGAAGAACCCAAAGTTTCTCTGAGCAAAAATCAAGATGTATATCAAGTTGGGGCAAAGACACAAAATGAAAATTTTAATAGACGTTACAGTTGGTAAGAAGCCATATTGAAAATATTACGGGAAACTTATATTTAGTGGAAACTATAACTGCATGTGAATGAAAAATATTCAGAAAATGTAAACAATCTTAGCTACCCACCAGGCGAGGATAGGACTCCCCAGGCTGTAAAATTTTGGGGAGCTGGTAACTCTACGAAATATTAGGAGTGGCTGTAGATGATAATTTGCTAGCGCCACTCCTCTGACTCTCGGAACTATCCAATATTAGGTAAAACCAAAAAGAATAGTTATAATAATAATAAAAATAATGATGTTTGTCACCGACTGTGAAAGATTTAATCTACTGAATTTTCGATGATGAACAAGGTGCCTGCGACTAATATGCTTGCCGTTTCGTTTCCTCTCTACTCCTTTGGAGTAACGAATTGGACGGTAAATGAGCAGTGCTGATTAGACAAAGATACCCGTTTGATATTGAATATTCATAGAAGCATTCATCCTAGATCGTCCGTTTCTCGTGTGTACGTCCCATGTGACCGCGGGGGTCTCTTGAGTCAATAGTGTATTCACGGCAGAATAATACTGAGTATGACATGTAACATACTGAGAAGCTCGGATGCACTTTTACGGTTAGTAAAACATCATGAAACTATAGAAGTGGGCGCAGGATTGTTCAAGGCTGCAAAAGAGAGCCGCAATGAACTTGTACTCGTATTCGACACCAAATGAAGAGGCCGGCGAATTGCTGAAAGCGCAAGTAGAGAAATCTGTTTCGGCAGCACAACAATAAACTCCAGCATGGTGTCTTCTATAAGAACATGGGTTCATCGACCAAACTGGCATTCGCCTTTCTAAGGTCAGTCGAGCTTAAGTCGGAGTCAGACGAATTATTGATGGTCTGTCAGGATGGTGTTATCAACACCTTGGTCTACCGTAGCCGCGTGTGGCATGTAAAGGTCCTGATATCAATTGCAGGGCTTGCCGTCAATAGCCGAAATCGCCCATGCACTTCAGCATGTTTCATAAATGCGATTATGGCCTACATCCAACGACATAACATTGCTTAACGAGTGCTATACTACCATCTAAGGCACTCGTACGGGTAGACCAGACACCAGTGCTGCTTTACGTCCATAGAGATATTGAGTTCGTTGTCGATAACGATAAATGCCAGATTTACTGGAACTTTTCATTCCCGATAATCAGGCTAATCCAAAGATACAAACCTGACATAGTCCTCCTCGACCATCAACTTAAGGTGATATGTCATCGAGTTTTCGACATATGCTGAGAAAAACAGAGGAAAAATGGATGAAATATCGCGGTCTTCGGTACGAAGTTCAAATGCTGTACCCAGGCGGCAAGATGGTCGTCCTAATAATGGGTATACTTAGAGGGATAAAGCCTACGCTGTTCTCGGAGCTGAAGACAATACCAGCCTACCAAGAATTAGGTGTGCCAATTGCAGAAGACAGTAATTCTGGATTTTCTCCTCTGCTTAGGGCACACTATTCTGGAATCTACAGCCATTTACCTTGTGGAAGGTGAGGAGTGGCCGTAGGTAATATGCTGGCGCTCCTCTCGTGAGGTTTGGAGGCCACGAAAGGACTATCCAGCATCGTAAAACCAAAAAAAAAAAAAAAGAAATTGCGTCTGCTGTACTTAAATCCCTATTAAATAACATTCCTAAAATATACAACAGGACATCATTATCCTTGTAGAGTAATCGTCATTTTTTTTCTTTAATTAATTCAAAGTAATTTATTCTTAATCATCAACGAATTTTTAAACACGCCTATTAATTTCAAACAAACTTTCACATCCACAAAATTTACACAGGTTACTAACCAGCTTTGAGTCGAATTGAGTTGAATAGCTCCTCTATTTTCTGGAAACCGCATGTTTGTAAACTCAAAACTTTTTGTCATGTAGACCGGTAACGAATTGTTTGAAATTAAAATGCCAATTTTCTGTAACAGTATGCAAGCTCCGTACTTGGAAAACTAATTTACTGTTAGCGCTCCTGACAAGTAAAGAGTCACGACCATCACCGTCTACAATTTCACAGCCTTGTTTATTTGGATACTTATTTTACTGTCATATAACACAATGTACGCCCACAATATTATTGTTGTTGTTAACTATCTTGAGGATAATATGTTGCTTGGATGGAATTATTATATAAGTGTGTTAATGGTAATCATTAACTAAAAATGTTATATTTTTAAGTTGGGTTATTACTATAAGTGACGAGCGTTCATTCAAAAAGGCACATGTCCATTTAAATGATTTTGAGAAAAACGTAAAAACCGTTTCATGTTGAGACCTGTAAAAACATATTTCTAAATGTGTTAAAATATACTTTGTTTGTCACTTAAAACATACTATAAAGAAAATTGTTTGAACATAATTCATATTTTAAGAAAAAAATTGAAAATTGTTGTGGACATATCTGGTTCTGCTTGAACTTAATATTTATATCCTGTTTTGTCTGAACGTAGCTGGGGTAAATAATTTTAGATCCGCGTTTACGTATTAAATTTTTATTAAAGTAAAAAACAACAAAATAAAATGCCACTGTGTGTATTAAATGTGCATTTGATGGACACTTTCTAGGCAATAGCAGCTTGTTGATGTCTTGATATACTCTTTTTACGATAAGTTTGCTATAACGTCACAGTATAATTTAGGAATATTATATCGAGAGCACTTAATTACCAAATGCGACGTAATTGTCGTAAGAATACGTAAAAAGACCTGTCTTTTACGGTAAATTTGCAATGACGTCACATTTAGTAATAAAGTGTTTTCGATATAATATTCCTAAATTGTACTGTCATGTCGTCATTGCAATCTTATCATAAAAAGACTATAGTCAGGTTTTATTGAATCAACTGTAGTAGATCTCGATATAGAAGTCAAATTTATAAAAATTGCATAAATGACATGTCTGCTATTGACATGTATCAGTATATACTCATAAATAATACTATTGGACTTGTCTGATTTTGATTAAAATTAACTGTGTTTCTATGTGTGCACTGTTTATGCTCCGCCCGGTATATATCACCACGCACCCCTTCCATCTCTCAATTAGGAGAGGGGCAAAGCACCTCCATTCGAGGCTTTATTTTGAGAGTATGTACTTAGCACTCAAGCGAGAAGGTGATGACAAACGTGCTACGCAAATTAATGTTATTTCTTTCTATGTTGTTATATTTATGCAATATGTGGTTTTGTAACAGAAGCAATTCAATCATTTATTTTGGAAACGAGTCACCGCGACTCGTCATTAAAACAACGCGGGTCTAACCCCAACCATTGGTCCTTCAGCCGCATACTCGCATACTTTCTTAAAAGAAAACCAGCAGAGGAAACTCCACAGCAACACGAAATCAGAAAATCAACGCATTCAAATCCAAGGCACACAAGCAGTACTCAGTAAAACAAGTAAGTCGCCATTCCTCTCATTTACTGTATAATATAATCCTTATCTCTTATCTCATTATAGCAGTTAGCTTGGTACAGTACAGTGTAAACAAAATGGCTACGGATGAACTTAATAATCTTATTTTAAAACGCGGCCAATTAAAAGCCCATATCACACGCTTTAACAATTATTTGTCGAATTTTGACGAAAACTCGGACCCTATAGAGTTAGAAACACGTTTAAATAATGCTCTCGCAGTTTTCCCCCGTTTTGAGGACATTCAAAATCAAATTGAAGTCCTGTCTCAAAGTGGAGTACAGGAAAACGAACGCGATGAATTCGAAAATGCCTATTACAAAGCGATTGCACGTGCAAAATAAATGTTACCAAACACTAGACTCGTAAATAATCAAACAAGTACAATTAACACACACGTGCAGGGCGAAGTAAAACTTCCACACATTAGTTTACCCGATTTTCATGGTTATTACAACCAGTGGATGACATTCCATGACACATTTGCATCATTGATACACAACAATACACAGATATCAAACATACAAAAAATTTTACTATCTACAATCATGCCTCAAAGGAGAAGCCGCCCAGGTAATACAATCAATTGAAATTTCTAACTCTAACTATGACATTGCCTGGGGCATACTAAAAGAACGTTTTGAAAACAAAAAATTAATAGTACACACACATGTAAAATCAATTTTTGAGCTGTACGCAGTTAAGAACGAATCTCACGTTTCATTAAGAAAACTCTTAGATAATTTCAACAAAAACTTGCGAGCCTTGACAGCTTTAGGTCAACCGACCGAGGGTTGGGACACTCTTTTAATATATATTTTAGCATCAAAATTAGATCCTACCACTAAGCGTGAATGGGAACAATTTTATTTAAACAATACAGGCTTTCCTAAAATCTCAGAGCTAACAGATTTCTTGTCAAAACGGTGTCAATTGTTAGAAACCATTGAAAACAAAGGTAAGACATAAAGGGTGTCTAATTTTAATCGAAATGAAAAAACTCTTGCTCATGTAGCTACTCAAAAAATATCATGTTCATTTTGTAAGCAAAACCATTTTAATAGTCTTTGTGAAATTTTCCTAAAAATGTCTGTAACCGACCGTTTAGCGGAAGTTAAAAAACATAAACTTTGTTCTAACTGTTTAAGACCGCATCATTTTCAACAAAATTGCAGATCTGGCAACTGTAAGCATTGTAACAAAAAACACAATTCATTACTACACGTATTCGGAAATGAACAAAATCAAAATTCTGTTAATAGTAATAATTCTAATTCCACGAAGCCCGTAGAAACACAGCCTCAAGGTGAAAGTGACGTAATTATAGCATCGCACAGTTGTTGGCCTAATAAAGAAACAAAGCAAGTCCTATTAGCTACCGCTGAAATAAATATAATTGATTCCAAGGGACATCAAATACCATGCCGTGCAATGTTAGTTAGCGGCTCGCAATCGAACTTTATTACTTCTTCACTTGTAAACAAATTAAATTTAAAAACACATAAAATTCATATTCCAGTAGCAGGAATAAATAACGCACTCAGTAACATTTCAAATAAAACCGAAACAATTATTCTGTCACAGGATGGAAAATACACCGCCAAAGAAACATTACTTATCTTAAATAAAATAACTGAAAACATGCCGCAAATTACCTTTAACACTTTGAACTTCAACATACCGAATAATATTATTTTAGCAGACACTAACTTCAATAAATCAGCGCCTATAGACTTTTTATTAGGTGCAAGCGTTTTCTTTGAAATTTTATATATCGGACAAATTAAAATGGGTAAAAAACAATCCTGTTTTACAAAAAACGAAACTCGGTTGGATAATATCAGGTCCCATGACTCCGATAATAAATCAAAAATACGGTCAGTTGTAATTTATCCATCACTAACGAAATTTTACACAATCAGCTGGAGAAATTCTTTGCTATAGAGGAATGCTCAAAAAAGACGTATTATTCACAGGAAGAGCTCGAATGTGAGCAACATTTTTTAAATAATTATAAGCGCGATATACAGGGTAGATTCGAAGTAAGTTTACCACTGAAAGATAACTTAGTTGAACTTGGGGAATCAGAACAAACGGCTATAAAACGTTTTAAATCATTAGAAAAAAGGTTACAGGGTGATCCTAAATTAAAACAAAGATATGAAAATTTTATGCAGGAATACGAAGATCTCGGGCATATGACGCAAATTAATTTAAGTAACGACGATAACGGCCAAATTAAATATTATTTACCCCACCACGGTGTATTAAAGGAAGATATTACAACCACAAAGCTTAGAGTGGTGTTTGACGGCTCCGCGAAAACCACATCAGGGTTATCTTTAAACGACACTCTAAAAATCGGGCCTACCATACAGCGTACTTTATTCTCAATTCCGCTTACATTTAGAAAAGACAACATCGTCCTCACCGCCGATATCGAGAAAATGTATCGACAGGTGAATATTGTCGAAACTCAAAGGGACTTACAACGCTTAATTTGGCGTGCGAACCCACATGATGAATTAAAACATTATAAATTAAACACAGTTACCTATGGGACCGCCTCTGCTGCATTCTTAGCAGTACGTTCCTTATTTCAAGTGGCCATTGATAACGAAAAACGCTTTCCGCACGCGAGTAATGTAATTAAACAGGACTTTTATGTTGATGACCTTATCAGCGGCTCAGAAACGGTAGAAAGCGCCAAGACACTTAAAAACACAAATTAGTGAAATCTTAAATGAAGCTGGCTTCCTTCTAAGAAAATGGTGTTCGAACCATAAATCTATTCTAGATGATACAAATTTAGATGAGTTGCCCAAATTTATCAATATTTCAGATGATAAGAATTTTAAAACCTTAGGCTTACATTGGAACCCTAGGGGCGATAACTTAAGCTACACAGTAAACTTAAATATGTCTAATCCCGTAACGAAACGTCATATTCTGTCGACTATTTCAAAAATTTTCGACCCATTAGGACTCATAGGTCCAATTATAGTCAGAGCAAAACTCATTTTACAAAGTCTTTGGCAGGCACAAGTCGAATGGGATGAGTCACTGCCAGCAGACATACATACAGCATGGATTCAACTTTGCGAACAATTACCAACCATTAATAAAATACAAATACCAAGACAAGTAACTACGCCTAATTTTGTCGATATTCAACTACACGGTTTCAGTGACGCTTCAAACAAATCTTATGGCGCATGCATTTATATACGGACAATGGCTGTAAACGGTCAGCATCATATAAAACTATTATGCGCTAAATCGAAAATTGCACCTTTAAAAACAGTAGCCCTACCTAGACTTGAATTGTGCGGCGCAGTGCTGTTGGCGCGATTAGCAAATCACGTACAAGAATCATTAGGGATTTTAATTTCAGATAAGTTTTTCTGGTGTGATTCCACTATTGTTTTATCTTGGATTGCTGCAGAACCGAACACATGGAAGACATTTATAGCCAACAGAGTAACAGAAATTCTTGAATTGACATCCAGAAGTCAGTGGCGTTACATAAGGTCGGCACAAAACCCCGCTGATGTTATATCTAGGGAGCGAGCCCACAACAATTGTTTGAAACAAAACTTTGGTGGACCGGTCCTGAATTTCTAATAGATAACACTGAATTATGGCCTAAATCACATATACCTCAGCTGCTGGACACTCCAGAAAGACGAAAACAAGTTCAGCTATCATTCATTACCTTCTATGATCAATCTATATTTGAGCAATATTCGTCTTTAGTCAAACTTCAACGGGTTTTGGCTCTCGTGCTTCGATTCATATCTAATATTAAAACAAAAACCAAAGATAAGGTAACAGGAGTGTTAACCGAAACTGAATTAAATCAATCATTAATTAGGCTTTGAAAATGGCACAATTTTCAGCCTTTAGCGAAGAAATTGCGCGCTTAACTGACAACAGACAAATTCCGAAATCTAGCAAGTTAATATCATTAAACCCTTTCATTGATACGGATGGCATATTAAGGGTTGGAGGTCGAATCAGACACTCAAACGTAAGTTATGACAAAAAACACCCCATTTTGCTACCGGCAAAACACGCTTTGACTGACAAAATTATAGAAACTGAACATGTTCGACTCTTACACGCTGGACCTCAAGCAGTTCTGGCATCTATTAGACGTAGGTATTGGCCTATAAACGGCAAAGGTTTAGTGAAACGCATCTTACACAAGTGCATAGTATGTTTCAAGGCAAAGCCGCCTAATTTGACACCCAAAATGGGAGACCTTCCCCAATCTAGGCTATTACCTTAGCGGCCATTCTCAACCATTGGTATTGATTTTGCTGGACCTATTTCAATGAAAGACAGTCATTTACGATCACGAAAAATTATCAAATCATATCTGTGCATTTTTGTGTGTCTTGTTACCAAAGCCGTGCATATCGAATTGGTGACCACTTTAGCTACTGACGGATTTTTTGAACGCATTAAAACGCTTTGTAGCTAGGCGTGGATTATGCAAACATATTCACACAGACAACGGTACGAACTTTATAGGGGCGAGTAACGAAATAAAACGTATTCACAAATTGATGAATGAGGCAGCTTATACGGGCAAATTTATTGACTTTTTAAACACCCATGAAATCACTTGGCATGTAATACCGCCACGTTCACCCCACTTTGGGGGAATTTGGGAAGCCGCCGTTAAATCGGCCAAATTTCATTTAGTCAGAGTTATTGGAAATGCTCACTTAACCTATGAACAACTCTCCACTGTACTGTGTCAAGTCGAAGCTATTTTAAATTCACGCCCGTTAACCTCATTATCCAGCGATCCAAGCGACCTAAACCCCCTAACACCCGGCCATTTCCTTATTGGCGACGCTCTAACTGCACTACCACAGCCAAATACACTAGATGTACCAATCAACCGCTTAAAAATGTATGAGCGACTCCAACAAATAATAAGCCATTTCTGGAGACGGTGGTCAACGGAATATCTAACATCACTGCAACAGCGAAATAAGTGGAGGTCGGACACCCAAAATTCCATCAAAATCGGTGCTATGGTAGTCATCAAAGAGGACAACTTGCCCCCACTCCAATGGAAATTAGGCAGAATTGTAGCCATTCATCCCGGTGAAGACGGAATAGTGCGAGTGATCAGTGTCAAAACCAAAGGTGGCGTTCTTAAACGCAGTGTCGTGAAAATAAGTGTGCTACCCGTTGACAATACTGATTAATATTGACACTTATCTTATACTTATTAATATTATTTACTTATTCTATGCTATGTTTATCATGTCATCACTGTAAACTATTAGCTTCCTGTTGAAAGCACAATCTTTCAAGGCGGGCGGTATGTGCACTGTTTATGCTCCGCCCGGTATATATCACCACGCACCCCTTCCATCTCTCAATTAGGAGAGGGGCAAAGCACCTCCATTCGAGGCTTTATTTTGAGAGTATGTACTTAGCACTCAAGCGAGAAGGTGGTGACAAACGTGCTACGCAAATTAATGTTATTTCTTTCTATGTTGTTATATTTATGCAATATATGGTTTTGTAACAGAAGCAATTCAATCATTTATTTTGGAAACGAGTCACCGCGACTCGTCATTAAAACAACTCGGGTCTAACCCCAACCACTATGTATTATGAACATGTCTTCTTTTGACCGAACACAGTACTTTCATTTGGGAATTTCACCGGGATGTGTCTCTCTGGAACAGATTTGAACCAATAGGTCGATAGAAGTGATAGAAGTTAGCCGAAAAATGATATGAAACGTTTTTTGAAAAAATATGGACATGTCTCTTTTTGATTGAACGCTCCTCAAGTACTTGGTAGAAATAGTAAGGATATACGCCTACTCGTGTTCTGAGATTTCCTCCACGTTTAATCTATAACTGCGTTGGGTCCCAGTTCTTTACAACGTCTCATATGCATTTTATTCGATTTTCTTTATTTAGTGCAGTAATAATGCAAACAAAAGGGAAATAATAATATCTTATCACATAGTAGATTACATGTATATTGAATCTTTGTTTTATTTATATGCTGCCAAATGTAGGTATAACATAGAAAACCGATTGTTATTGCATCCCTTAACGACAATAATGCTCTAGAAGTGTTATTTATTCACAGATTACATGGTTAACTACTTTATTTATTACCTATATTAGTTTTCTCCATAATTACTGTTTAAAGTAGGAAATATTGCACAGGGTGATCATTTTAAGTTCCTCATTCGATTTCACGGCTTGATTTTTCACATAAGGAAAATTTCCAAAACTATACTATGTATTATTTCTGAGGAGTCCAATTGAGCGTCAGATACAAAAGTTATGGCTGAAAAACTAATAAATGAAAAAATATACACCCCCTTATAAATGCGAAAATATTCTCTGATTCCAAATGCATATCACATACATATTTTTTATTTCTGGTTTAATTATTATTTTAAAATTTAGTTTAGTTAAAAAAAAGACTTTTTGATGTCTGCGGTAGGTATACAGGGTGTTTCAGAAATAAGTACCGTAACTTGAGGAGTGAGTAGATATTCGCAAAATATTAAAAAAAGCTAAATACATTTTTCCCTAAACCTCCTCCTTTGAGCTGTTGAAGGTGATAAAGGTACTACGAAAAATGCATTTTTTATTACATATAATGTTGAAAAATACAAACAATATCAATCGAATTTAAACCAATTTAGGACTATTTCATTAACTTACGTCCCTCAACTTGAATGCATTTTTTGAGCACGATTTTTTATTTGTTTAGTTACTTTCCCTAAAGTAAATCTGGAATTGGATAACCCTACAAGCGTTTCTAATCCTTTTTCTAAAGTTATCTAGAGTGTTAACTGGTTCTACATACACTTTTTGTTTTATAATTCCCAAATGCTATAATTCATAGAATTGAGCTCTGGCGATCGTGTTGGTCATTTCACAGGAGCATCTACTTCACGACCTATCCACTTGCCAGGAAATTGTTCTTTTAGCCAATTCCTTGCTTGAACTGTAAAATGAGGTGGCATCCCATTATGTATGAACCATATGGAAATTCTACGCTGATAGGAACCTCTTCAAGTAGAAGTATTAAAATTGAACATACCGATTTCTATTCAAATTTTCCGGTAAAATAAAAGGTCCTATAAATTGGTTTCCAATTATTCCAGTCCAAACATATGCTGAAATCTTTACATGAGGATTCTCATCAGACCACACATGTTCATTATGCATATTAAATATGCCACTTCGCGTGAAAGTTGCTTCGTCTGTAAACAGAATATTATTACAAAAATCGCTGTATCTTCTCAGTTTACGAGGCAACCATTCGCAGAATTCAACTGTTGGCTCAAAGTCACTATGTAAAAGGTCTTGCATTTTTTGGAGATGGAAAGTATGTAACAGCATTTTTTCAAAATCTCCAAACTGATATTGCAGAGATTTCAGTTTGTAGTGATAATCTTCTGACATCAATACTAGGGTTCACATCAATTTGTTCTAAAATATTAATTACATTTCTCTGCGTCCTAGTTGTCGTATTAATTACTTCCACGATTATGGTCTGCAGAGGCAAATGATCCGGTTTCACTTAAACGGTGATCCACTGCTACAACTGTTCTTCAAATGGGAAAAACTCGATCAGAGTATTTTACAGCATGCCTCCTTACTGCCTTCTCAGAATTGCCTTTGCATATCAATATTCCGAAAAAGTAAATGTACCATACTGTCATTCAGTAATTAACAACAATTAATTAATATTAGCTAGTAACGTGAATACTCACATTAATGGTTCACAATTAGTTATTAGTTTGATAGAAAACAGTTATTAAAAATTCACATGTGACAATAGCAACGTTGGTTACTAGATCTAAAAACTTTGCAATTGAAAATCGCAGCATGAATGTTACCCTACAAAAAATCAAAATATCTTAGAAATGGACCTTTTAGCGGGTTTAACAAAGAGTACCTTTTTGGTAGGAAAGTACATGAAGGTTGTTAAACATGCATAAGTTTTGCGATAAACAGAGTGTTAAAAAATGTAACAAAAATTGGATTATTGAGCCAGTGGTTCTACACCACTGGTTTATTACAATTTGGCAAAATTAAGTGTAGAAATTGGTCTTTAGGAGTAACTAATATGTGCGTATTTTGAAATGGATATCTCCGCCCTGAGGAAAGATATGTAATAAAAATTGCATTTTCCGTACTACCTTTATCACCCTCTACAGCACAAATGAGGGGGTTTAAGAGAAAATTGCTTTTAGCTTTTTTTAATATGTGGCTAATATCTGCCCACTCCCAAGTTACGGTACTTATTTCTGAAGTACCCTGTATAATAAAATATCATTCATTATCTTTTATACTTAGTAAAATATTGCAGCTTGAAATCAAAATACCATAAATATCTTTTAAAACAATTAAAACGAATAAAAACATTTAAATAATAAACATATTTATTTCAGTATATTAAAGTAATACCATATATTTTCTTTGTAACAAATTTCCGCAAACTTTATCATTTTCTTGCAAAGGGAGGCGCATTTGATTAAATCCTCTGTATCTGATTAACATAATGGGATTGTTGATTAAATATATTTTTGTTGCAAGGTTTTATTTACTTTTGTCAATATTTTATTTTTAGCATTTTGTTGTAAATAAGACCAAATTACACGATTATGTTGCACTAGGCCGAGGCGATCTCGACACTGCAATTCCGGAGTCTTGCGTATTATGAATTATGATTATTATAAATGTTTAACTCAACCAGTGGCGAATTTACGGGTGGCGCAGTGGACGTGCCCCATCTAGAGTTATCTTCACTCTTAATAAATTAGTAAATACATGCATGCTTTAATTCACCACAAATGAAAATTTAGTTTTAATTACGAACAAAATCCACAATCTGTTGCCCAATGTTAACCAGGAATTAGTTTCGGGGGGTGTACAATACACCCTAGAGAGAAGGAAATAATTTGATGTTTCCCCAAGTAGCATTTTAACTTTGTATCAATGTTATCCGATGTATCCTGACAATGCTGCCTACTTTCACACCAACTTGGGTGGATCCAATCAGAGACACTACAACATCGACATGTGACTGATAGTGAATGATGACTGACCAACGACATTGTTTGGACGTTGTGTGGAAAACCAACTTTTACACCAGAATTGGCGAAATTTTATAATATGATTCTAACCAAAAAACCAAATGCCTTCATATTCTGAAGTAATTGCTAAAAACATCACTGTTGCGTTCACTGGAATCAACACCACAGCTATGCTAGCTCACATAGACATAGAAAGATAGAAATGAGAGATTCACCTTCTGTGTTTTATTGTGATGTTTTCAGTAGATTTTAAGAGCTTTGTGGTACCAAAATGTTTTAACGCGGACCAGTTCATGGTAATATATGGACATTGTAGGCCAAAAAATCAAGCGTGCTCAAACACTGATGCTTTTAGAAACAAAAATTAGACTTTCATGGACATTTGAGTGATTTAACTCTCAACACTGAATGCAATTATTACTTCGTGGTTTTAAACTTAAAGTAGCATAATTAAATTGCCCAAAATCTTCTAAATTTGAATGTATTTTACTTTATTTGTCAACATCACAATGGCGGACAACATGTATGTTTGTCCTCGAGCTGGTCTTAAAAAATTGCTGAGTTGTGTAGAGCAAGCTCGACCGTATTTATTTATGAATCCTTCTCAAATATGCATCGTATCTGACTGCTTGGTTGTAAAAAGTGGCTGAATATTTAAATGGCTGGTTTCCCTCCATTGATACTGAGAAGGGAACCCTACAAGAAAATCATGAGAATAATAGAATCTCACAACGACAATTTGTAGGCCTCGTTGTTTGTTTTATTTTTTTTACACTCTTTATCATACACGTATCACACCACGATGCGTCGTCCATGAAAGTTAAAGTATGACTAATCTATACATTGATAATATTCACTCTTATGACTACGTTTCCGCAACGTAAATAATAAACACAAAACCTACATCAACGTTCACAGTTATGTTTGAAGTCGGCCAGACGTTGTAAAAACGTGTCTCTTTTACTTTAGTGATAAGTAAAGCTGGCAATTCTTGCGGCAGTTGAATGTCGTGACATCAGGTGTTTAGGGGCAACGACAGGTGGACAAATATCAAATAACAAAGCAAGGCGTGAAAATATATATTATCTGTTGACGAGCGGACATATTGTAAAAAAAAATCAATTGTAATTGTTATAGTATGTGTACTGGACCCCTTAAACCGATATTTCCTCTGTTATCATCTAGCAAAAGACTAACTAAGTGTACTGGCGAGACAATCACGCGGGTGGTGCTGGAGACGTTAGAAAAAATTTGATCTGTCAAAAAGTGTTGAGGTTTGTGACCGATAGTGCCGCGACAATGCGTTTGATGGCCGTTCTCTTCAAGAACTTGGTTGTAGGTTGGTACATGTTACGTGTAAAGTGCATGCTTTACATTTTGTGGCAGAAACTATTCGACAATGTTTTCCAGAAGTAGATGCATTAATAGCAAGAACAAAAAAATTTTTCTTAAATCTTCTAAACGTCTTTGCTCATTTCACAGCAAGTGTCCCGATATTTCCGAACCACCACAGTGGATTCTTACACGTTGGAGAACATGGTTAAAGGCAGCTTATTATTATGTTGAATCTTTATAACAAATGAAATCTGTGATACTACAATTCAATCCTGACGAGGCTGCAGCTATTAAGGAAAGCCAGACAAAAATTCGACGATATTCCGTTGAAACATCTTTAAAAACTATTCACAAAAACTATTAAAAGATTATATGACGCCATAAAAAACTTACAAAACAGTACGTTAGCGGAGTCACTGCAAATAGTTGACGAAGTATATCGAATGCTACACGTTGTAGGTGACGCAAAAATTACTGCATTAGAGAAAAGTTTGCACGTGTATTAAAGCAAGATAGCAGTTTTACCAGATTAAGACAAGTTTCTGATGGTACTGATGGTGCATCTTCAGATCCGTAAAGTTCATTCAAAGACTATGTCTGTATTACATCAATAGTTGTCGAACGGTCGTTCTCAAAATATAAGTACATTTTCTCACCACAGCGAATATCACTTACGGAGAAAACCATAGAAACATACCTGATGCTGCAAAGTTTTTACAGATCTTTTCCAGTTTGTGACAAACAAGCTAGTTCATCAAGCTAGTTAAGGAGATAAGATACATTGTTATAAGTTTTAGCAGTTTATGGCTTTTGTCACTGGTTAAATTTCTTTTATTACGCTTATTATGATGCGTATGCCTATGTCTCGCCGTACATTTCTGTCAGCTTTACTGATAAGCGACGTCGATCAGAGGTCGTGGGTGACATGATGACGATTTTCAACACACAATGCAACGTATGTTCTGTGCAGATGTGGCCGAGCTCGCAATATTACTGCTTGGGTTATTACTACTACTCGCCATAAATACATCACGGTTGCCCTCTCCCTAGCCTATCTTAAATCTGCCACTGATCCCAACTTACTCTAAAATCGTTACGGATTTACTATTTCACTTACTTTCTATTTCACAACTTTTTTTGATGTGTTGGCTTCATTTTGTGTCGCCATGTTACTACATATTTTCAAAAATTAAAAAAAATGTCGCTACTTGAAAATATCATGTAACACCACACTTACTTTTTGATATTAATGCTGTACATATTTCCTTATATGATTGGAAATAATTAAGAAAACGTCAATGAAAACAATTAATTAGTTCACAACTAAACAAAAGTACCATTTTTATCAATCCCTTGCATGTAAAATGTTTAACAATGTTGATTTATCAAAAATCCTTATATTTTCCTGAAACTGAAAATCATATTAAAAGATTAAAAAATATATATATTTTTAATCTTCATGTGAGTCGGCTTTTTGTAAATATCACGATTTTTCTCAAATTGTTTATAACAATTGTTTATTTAAAAGAAATTGTAAATTACATTGGAAAAAATCTGAAAGAAGTATATTATCTATATTCCTTGTTACCAAATTTTCAAACAAGTTGACAGAGTTTTTGATAAATCAACATTATTAAACATTTTTTATGCAAGGGATTGATAAAAATGGTACTTTTGTTTAGTTATGAATTCTTTAACGCGAAACTAGCTTTTACAAAAAAAATATCAAGGGATCAGATTTATCGGTTATTAAAAGACCCCCATTTTGTACTTTTTTTGGTTTACTATAAATAATCTCCAAGATATCTTAACTTTCATTCTGCTGAAATGCCGATGAATTTTTTTTCGAGGAGCTGTCAAAATTTAAATTTTTGTTCGAAAATTTTTTTCCATTGCAAAAAACTTCTCCATAATGCGTAGAGTATCCATGAGTTTTTTGGGCTCGTTACAATGGTTACGAAATGTACATAATGAATTAAACAACCGCCCGCGCGTCATGGGTTTTGATTATACAACTTTAAGCGCGGTCCACGGCTAAACTATAAAAGGTAAATATATACCGTCATACACTTTTTTTGGAGGATTTTGCCCTCTACAACTTTGGTCGTATAAAATTTTGACGAATATGTTACGGTTCTTTCAGTGAGTTGGGTGAAGCGTCGCGGCGCAACTTTTTTAAAATATGAAACTGAAACTATTAAATTAAATTATCTATTATCTATTAAAATCTACACTGAATGAATTTTAAACACTAATTGTTAATGTTACAGTGTCCCATACCAAACTACTTATTTAACATAAGCAACAACTCTCCAGTATAAATTAAAATATACAGAAACTAAATGTAAACAAACCGTGAATTCGATAAATATGGACATCGCATACCATATGACCGTCCCAGCCAATGAAAAAAATGACATACTTATAGCCAGACTCTTTACTTATGGGATTCTAGGTTATACGAACGCGACCATTTTATGTACAGTGTACGGAACGAGTATGGATCGGCCCTTGTGATATCCGAAGTAACCAGCTAAACGAAAATATATGAGGGCATATATTGGGTAAATTTGTGTACATCATGACGTCTCGAGCTAAATCTCTGCCCACAGATAACATGAAATTATTACAAAAACGAAGTAAATAAAAATAAAAATAATTATTGAAAATCATCAATCAAAAGATAGACATGATTGTTTCCTATCTAAAATTCAATTGCTATTTTCAGTTCGGCCTGTTACAAGAGTTATATCGAAATACTATATTATAACATAAAAAATTATAATTTACATTTGTTATTCGTGGACTGCGGTAAAATTGACGTATTTCGTTGTGAGATTCAGCTTTAGCTAAACACATCAAACGGATATTTAATTGGAGTTTTGTGTCCAGCATTAAATACATTTTATTAATTAAATTCCAATAAAGCTACAAATCAAACCAATGGTAATGCATTTAAATCCAATTTTTTCAAAGTGGTGTGCAATGAAAACGTATATTAAAAATGAATCAATAATAATAATAATAATAATAATGTTTATTTACTATATACAAGATTAAAAAATAGATTTCTTAAATTTAGTACAATTATTAAAAACACAATGACTCATAAAGGCATAAACTTGTCTGTGAGTAACAAAATATACCACAAAGGCAAAGTTTGGTGTATAAATATACTAATTTAAAATAGCAAACAAAAATAATAATATAAACACAATATATGGGAGATAATAGCCTTGTATCGATATGATGTTTACGTTTAATCGGGATAGGCCAACATGTATAGAGAAACTAATTTTCGTATAGTCTACGTTTCGATTTTAATTAAATCACTCTCAGTTTAGTCCAAAAAGGGGTGCCACTCTCCAAATGTCACTAGTCACCACTTTTCACAGAGCTACCAACGTAGCCAAGTGACCTAAGACATCAACAGACAAAGACAGAAAACAACTAATTACAATACCAAAATGGCGACATCCGTTGCCGGGTAAATCTAAAATTTACAATAACCGAAAGTTAGTTTCAATTAGCACACGAAATTATTACAATATCAGAGATATATTAGATAAATTGCCAACAAGGCACGATAAATCGATACTAATCAATATTAATGATGGCTGTTCCAAAGAACAACTAAGGTGAACTGATCACCGAACAGCAAATTTGTTCAAGGCGTAAATTAAGATAAATACGGTACAATATTCTTATGAAAATTACCTCAAAGGTATGTTAAATCTATATAGCGACTTTTTAAATAATGATGATCATAAAATTAAACGATAGTACCAGAAAACATATAAATTTTACCAGACCGCTCAACTTGAGATGTTTTATTCAGAACGCTACACTAGTAAGAAGGAAGTAGCATCGTAGTGTTCTGCTACCTAACCTCGATTATAGTTTGGAAAGAGACAAACATTTCAAGATACATTATGAGCAATAAAACCAAATAGATATTTAGGCATTTTTTATAAGTGCAAAAATCTACCAAACCAATTGTTCCAGTAGAAATACGAGGCGCCATCTGGACTAGATTGGCAGAAACAATTTTTCGCTGAAAACTACAAACTGGAATGAAATGGCTTGCAACTTCGTTACACATTTTATGACAAATAGAATGTCCTTAAATAGCAACAAATAAATATATGTGTATATCAACTGGACCTTATAATCATTAATCAATAATCAGGTTACTATGTATGCGTATGTAGTTTTATTTGCATTCAATAATACTTTTCGCGCGGAACAGTAAGTATATAGTTTCTGATTTGTTTTTTTAAAAAAGTATTTCGAACTCATATTTTTTATGTCACACAGTAGATTATTATATATCTTTGTGCCTAAGTATACAACTCTTCCTTGTCCATAGCATTGTTCATGAATGGGGGTAAGTATGTTAAAATTTTTGCTCTAGTGTTACATATATGCTCATTTCTTTCAAGGGTCGTTTTATTCAGATGCAATCGAATTACGACTCACCCTGGGTAAGACATAATCCTTTGTACAAAAAAACATATTGAATAGTTTTTAAAAAACAACTCTGTCTGAAGCATTACTATTCTGTACACGTTATGAGAAGGAGCGATAAATTTACGACCAACTTTGAAAAACTAAGAATAACAGTGTAGAGAATTCACATTATAGTGATAATAAATAACTATCTTCATTTATCTTTCTCAGTGAAAATACAACTTGATTGGTATATATACCAAGTTTAGAGCATAATGAATTATTTTTATATAAATTTATCCCAAATGCATGGACTGTTTTGTTCTAAAATAAAACAAAATATAATAACTATTTTGTGTATACGCCTGTACTCACGAGCACGGTATTCATCAAACTTTTCTATGCAAATTAATGAACATTTCCAAACTAAATTCGACGTTCAATTACTACGTCTAGTTGTATACAATTTGAAAACAGCTTATTAATAATTGACAGTGTTTTAAGATGGGACAAACAAGTTAAAAATATTTGATTTTTAATTTATAAATTTAAAACACTGTAAGAGATATGCTGGTCCGCTAACAGTTCTATCGAAAAAATTATAGTTTAAAAGACTAAACAAACACGATTTGGGGGGCTTGATATCAATTGTTATAAATATTTTATTGGTAGCTGTTAACAAAAGTAAAGTTATCATAAAAAAATATAGTAAAAAGCACCCCACGCTTTTTACAATAGAATGATTTTTTTTGTCAATCACTTCATTCTTATTTTTTACTTTTTAGTCCGGTTTGCTATTAAAGCGTTTTTTTAGTTTTTTTAACTATAATTTATTTTTTTTATTTTTAGTCATGTAACGAAAACAAATGTAACAGTCTTCAAGAATTTTTGTCGAAATTTTGTAATTAAAATTTTTTTAAAAATTTATTGATTTGAATTTATTTCGGAATTTTTTTTCTTTTTTCAAATTATTGTATTGCTATTGTTGAATTGCTGTATATTTTGACAAAACGAAAGAATTAAATGCTTTCAAAAAAAAAACATTCTTATCGTAAATTGGTAACTAGTTCATCTTGTATTTCAAGTATAGTATGAGTTACGGTATTCAATTAGTGGTTAACTTTCTGCCAACTTATCATGGATGCGATATTTTGGCGAATGCGCCGATCACACAACTTTGGCATCCGCTTGGAAATTTTTTTTAAGGAAAATACGTCGACACGCATTCAAATTACTGTATTGTCATCGGTCCTTGCTACGTGTGCAAATTTTTAATTTAATCAGACGTCTTGAAGTTGGTGAAAATTACGTTGAAAGATTCCGTTACATAGATAGATACACACATAGTTACATACAGGTGAAGCTAATATAAAGCGTGTTAAAAATGACCAATGAATCTATTTCTTACAATTCTCGCGCACATATTTACCTTTTGTGTATACTGTGTGTGCTGCTCCCGCATCCATCGAGGGTTTTCCCTTGCCCAGTATCTACAATTCTGTTGATTTATTTCACCATTTAATTTGAAAATGCATTCATCGGAAACAAAAACTAGTCTACCTCAAAAGCTGATAAAAAAAGTGTTTATTTTCCTTTTCTTTTACTTGTCTTTTTTTTAATGGCCGTATATTCCAACATCAATTTTAGGCCCCAAGTGTGACACATCCAAAAATGGAGAAATATATAGGGTGTTCTATTTAAAAAAATATCGATGCCGTCATAACGGAAATAGTGATGACGTCATAACCAAAAATAATAAAGGATAAGATGCGCAATTAAAATTAAAACTCGACGTGTCTGAGGTCCATCAATTTTTATTTATTTATTTTGTTACATGTATAGTATTTTTCCACGGACTTTAGTTATTGATAATATTCTTTTATAAAGGGTACTACTCAAATATGTTCCAAAATTTGAACAGCGTCCATATGACTGTATTAAAACTAGAACCATTTTAATCTAAAAATTTTCATTTTATCTCTCTCCTGTCAAATTGTGAAAATGTGGGTGGATCCCTTTGTGAACCAGGACGGAGATTGACGTTCGAATTTTTCTACACTGTTTCTGACATTCGTCAGAAAGAAAATAAAATTGTTTACCTAGATGAACACAGTGTTATTTATTTACAATAATCTATTGCTTACAATTTCATATTTGAGGAAAATACTTCGCAGAATCCTTTCACATTTTAAAAATGCGGCCATAAATATAAACTAAAATTTGCATTTTTGGTGCGTCCATTAATTTGGATGTCTAAACCAATATCAACTTTTTTACAAATTTGAAAGCTCATTCCATTGGCGTTCGATATATGGAATGAGTTTTTTCGAATTGCTTTTTAGAAAAATATTATAGGATGATATAATCAACTGTGCAAATTTAACGAATAATCACGTTTACAGAAAGTTATCTTTCCTTATGCTGGTTCTCCTCATTCGTTCAATGACGATTAAAATAATGTTTCATCATTTTTAAAGCAAGTTATTGTATCATGAATGAAACTCAGTCTCTAACGCACATTTTAATAACTTGCCAAAACAGAGTTTGGCAGATCAAATCAGTTTAGAAAACAACTGATCATCGGTATAGCAACCAATAAATAACGTTATTTCTGACGTGTCATCATTCGATTGCGTTAAGTTTCAGAGTTATTTTAACATTTTTTCCACAAGTAGAAAGTAAATATGCCGCAAATGACTAATGAACAATTGGTGCTAGCGGAAATACTAAGAGAGGGTTTCTCTATTAGAAAAATTGCAAAATTTTTGGAGAAATCTAAGAGCTCCATTCAGATGGCAATAAGTCGTCTTGAAAACGTGGAAAATATTAATTTATCATCATGGTGGACAAGTGAGGAAAATTACTGTTAAGCAGGACCCCATTTTTTCAATTACAGCAAGAAAGAGACCATAACTACAAGGCAGATGATTTATTCTTTGAGGGCTGCTACTGGCGTATATGTTACTGAAAGAACTATGAGGAACAGATTACATGAGAATATTTGCTTGTTGAAGGAGCAACACAAAATTGCAAGAAGAAAATGGTCAGAACTTGATTCGAACTAGGAAATATCAGTATGGAGTAGATGCTTATTGACAGTTGAAATTAGGTTCAATTTATACATGTCAGATGAAGGGATTTTTGGTGTGGAGAGGTAGGAATTAATGGTTTTTAGAAGAACATATCGAAGCTAGGGTAGCGTTTAGAGATGAGAGTATGATTGTGCGGGTTGGAATCATGTTCAAAGGAAGTTGATAGTATTGATTAGGTGAAAGTGTGAATACTGAATAAGACATATAAAAATGTGTAAGAAATATTGTAGTTCCTTATGCTCAACATTTCGTTGAGGGCTTTGTATTAGTCGATGACAATATTTGACCCCGTCCTGCCAGAATCATCAACGAATTTTAAGGGACCACTGAACAGTACTTCAAATACTTCAAATACTTTTCAATAATTGAAGAAATATCAAGTATTTTAAATACTGTGAGTTGCTAAAATCAAATACCAATTCCAGATATTTTGGATGAGTCATTAAAGTGCCAAATACCAAATTTCAAATAAGATATTTGAGGCACAAAAAAATGTTTCAAGTATTTTTTCAAGTGCTGAACAGCTCTACACACAAATATTTTGGTTAAATACTGAGAGTTATTCGTGCCTACTACGACTTACATGCTGTGATAAATTTGGATAAAATGTTTTTGCTTTAAGTTCAAGGTAGAGTTGGATTTCAGAAGTAATTTCATATAATTAAATATTCGTTTTTTTATATAATAATGCACACTGACAAAGAGCAAATTACCAATTTACTCACAGTTAATTTAATTTCCCGAGAAAATTAATTAAAGTGCTTTATAAAATTTCACGTTGCTACACGCTTTTACGTTCGTTAAAGGTCCTTTAAGCTGTGTAAACATATGCCGCCTAGTGAGCAAAAATATAACATCAGAGCATTAAATTTGAAATGTTTCTAAAATATAAATAAAAACTAAATGAGTCATTACATGAATAAAATTTTGATAGATCTCAAGTTATTATTTTAAATTCCACAAATTATTTTAATGCAAAAATATACATTTATATAGTTTAAATATTTACTTCTGTTTATGTTAAACGATGGACTCCGTTTGATGCAATTTCGGAGGTACGAAAACATTTTGAACAACCAGTAACTAACAAGGCGTAGCGAACAGTGCCTCAGGGACTACACTAGTGAGGTCCTTGCATAAATAGCAGTAAGTTTACGAGCAGATCGCTAGTAAATCTATTGCTTGTTGTTATACAGAAATAAGTATATGTAATATAAAATATGATTAAATGAAAAATTAAATGGAGAAAATTATTAGGTCCGAAATTAAATTATCATAATAATTATGATTGTATATTCTAGATTTTATCCATTGTTTTGTCTAGTCAACATAACTAACCCCACACTGACATGGGTTTTTATACACTACATACGTTTTTAAGTCTTTAGTACATTTATCTTTGAAATTAGTGACCTATAATTCCAAAATATGCCCAAAGATGGCGTTATCAGAACTAAAAGTTAAATTAAATAGCCAATGTAGTCTGGATTTATAAAGAAACTGGAATTGTTCAAGATATGTCATGTCATGAGTATTCAAGGAAGTTCTAGACTGTACATAACTGAATATATAAATTTTTCTTTCTCTTTTTTGGCACTTACTACCACATGCAAAATTATACAATATTAATTTTGTTCAATTAATATTGTATAATTTCTAAGTATCAACAGTTCTACGGATATTACATAAATAAATAATATACGGGTCAAGTTTCACGCTTGACATATTCTAAATAAAGATAAATATCTTTGAAAAAGGAAACAGATTCGTATTCCAAAACGTTAGAGAATTATATTATTATTTTTATGTCTCATATTAGTTTTCAAAAAAACACCCTCTGACTAATCTTCTGACTTAAAGTCACAAGCGCAGAGGTTTATTTTTCCAGTAACATCATGGGTAACTAACTATATTTTTTAGATAACGAAGAATTATTCATGTGGTAGTAAGTCCGAAAAAAGAGAAAGAAAAATTTAGGGAATGCCACAAATAACGTTCAGGCAATATAAGTATATAATATATAAGGCACAAAACGGGTCAAGGAATGCAATTCCAAATGAATACATTTAGAATTACGCGAATAAAAAATAAATAAGTTGGAGATTAAAGTGGTAATTTCTTAGTATTTAATTGTGGTTATAGTTATCAATCATTCATTAAATTATTATTACTGTTAATTATTAATTAGTTAATAAAGTCGTAATTGTTACCAGGAGTTTCAATCAACGAATTTATGGTTTTGGATGATAGTGACGATAGCAAAAACGTAACATTTTGTTATCGGAAGTCGATTGGAAGAGAATATTTCAGGATTGTTTGAGTAGGTTCTCAGAAATTTGTAATAATATAGAGAATTAAGTTACAGGACAATGTTTGATATATTTCCTGAACCAAGTAGTTGCTTTAAAGTGGATTTTTTAGAAGCTTCCAGAATATTCTGCAGATACGCGAGTTTCACCAGCGATAACGAGTTGTGAACTTAAAAACAAGATTAATAGAGCTATATTGAGCAACTTATACGTAGAGCAGTATATTTGGAGATAAAAGATATACTAGAGTTTTGTTAATAAGAAAGTATTGTGGACGTCAAAACAAGTCTACGTGGCTTTTTTGTGAAAATTCTAGAACATTCTATTTAGAAATCGTATGATTTACGTAAATTGTGTCAACGGAAACTTTTTTACAGATTATGAATAAGATTTATTAATGCAATTTTGGGTAATTTCTAGAACATTCTATTTGGAATCCACAGGAGATATGTGAATTCTATCTTACAGGAACGTTTTATGAATTCAAAACAAGACTTAATTGTGATATTTCGTGAAAGTTATAGAATATTCCATTTTGCAATTAATGGAGATATGTGAATTTCATCAACGGGAAAGTAATATAGCCTATAAATAAAACTCATTAATGCATTTTTGAGAATAGGATATTGACCTAACTTTTCTGAAAGTTTTAGCCATCTAAGTTCAATTTATTCAATTATATAGCAGTTTTACCCCGGATTTTCCTTGCGTCGCAAAGATCATTTGATAAAAATATATTTTTCAAGAATAATCATTGAATTTGAATAAAATTTTATATAATTGTTTGAGATACATTTTCCATTTTACAACTATTTTCCCGGGGAAATTCCCGGAAAGGCCTATTTTGACAACGTATTTGTAATCAGCGACCCCAAATACCCCTAGGTAATATTTTGTCGTCAAAAATCGGACTTAATATATTATGAAATCTCTAAATTATACAAAATTTAAGAAGAAAATTCAAAGTTTTCAAAATTAGGGTCTCAAAGATTTAATCCGACCGCCGAATTGTTTCTGATTTCAAAAAATGATGTAATATAACAAATGTTTTAAAAGAAGGTTTCATTGAAATTGGTCCAATTCTTTCTATTTGGAAACCACCGGAGATACGTAATTATGTCAACGGCAAACTTTTATAAACTCAAAACAAGACATTTCGCGAAAGTTCTAGAATATTTGATTTTTGCAGTTAATGGAGATATGTGAATTTCGTCAACAGAAAAGTAATATAGGCTATAAGATTAATTAGTGCATTTTTGGGAAAAGGATATGGTTGCAGCATTGCTATAATGGATGAAAGCACAAGAAGGAATACGACAGGAAAAAAAAGTGGAACAGGAAAGAAAACGCCAAGAAGGGAAAGTCGAAATGAAAATAAAATAAAGGAACAAGAAAGAAGACGCAGGAAGAAAAAAAGTACTAGAAAGGATACAACAAGAAAGAGAAGAATGATGAAAAACGCAATAGGCCATTTTTTTAGTCACCGAAAAACCAAGCAGGAAATTAAAGAAGAAGGTGAAATGTAGTTAGGTTGCTGAAGTCGAGGGGGAAGTCACTGAAGTTAAAAGAAATGGAAAATTTGAAGGAGAAATAACAGGAAATAACAACATTGATATTAACTTTCAAAAGCCAAGCATTAGACCTGTTCCAAGCAATTCCTGCAACAGAACAGCGAAACCTTAGTATCCTGGAAGCAATTGCTATCTCCAAAACTCAGATAGATAATCTGGTATGTTAATTTGGTGTGCCCTTGGACCTGCATTCGGGCCAAGGAAGAAACTTTGAAACAGGGCATTTCAGAAGATGTGTCACTCACTAGCCTTTCTTAGGATAAGAACAATAACCCTTCATCCCCAATCAAATTGAATGACCGAGCGATACAATAAAACCACAGAAGAACATATTTTCAAAGTGGTCCAAACGCATGAATGGTTGAGGAACGTCCATGAGACAGAATTGCTATAACAAGTGACAGCATGTAGGCTCGTTAAGATCTTAATATGACCTTAAGGTCATTTCAAGAAAGTCCCAGACGGGGTATCTGGTTTGGCTATATAACCCAAAATGAAAGAAAGGCAAGTACCCAAGCTTCACCCGTCTTGGGAAGGACTATACACTATCGTGACCAGAATCAAAGATGAGGATTGAGACTAGTTAAGTATGTAGGGAACAACGAACTGCCTAACCGAGATGTTCAGACTTAAGGTGTTACGCAAATGAAATATGTGGAATACAATTCTAATATGTGTTCAGAGATGACATTACCAGTACTAAAACTTAAATTAAATAGCCAACTTGGTCTGGATTTATAAAGAAGGAACTAGAATTGTCCAAGAAGGGTCGGGAATATTCAAGAAAGTTCTAGATTGTACATAGATGATATGTAAGGTATAGAATGGCTCAAAAAGCTCAGGACTGATTTGAAATTATGCACGTAAAGATGAAATAAAGTTAGAGACTAAAGTAGAGATTTTTAAATGTATAACTGTGGATATAAGTAGAGATTTTTAAGTGTTTAACTGTGGATTTGGTTGTCATTTAAGTTATTACTTTTAATTATTAATAAATTAGTAAAGTAGTTGAGTAAGTGTTACCCACAGTTTCAATCAACAAATCTACGGTGTTTGTAGGGTCAGCAAGCACGTAACTATACTACACTATACTGTATTTATTGTTCATTATTTCATATTCCAAAAAATAAAATGTAGTCAGCAGTCGCACCTATGCAATTGAGAATGATCACAGTTTTTTGTTTAATGAGGTACAACATTTTACATCAGCAAAATAATTTAGATAAAGGATTATTATAAGAGATAATGTATATCAACATCACAAATAAATGTATGAAATTAAGAACTGCCATTGATAATTTAAGTGTGTTATAAAATATATTCCGAATAAGTTTGTGGCTTTAAAATCTAATTTTAATCATTGTTGATTGCTTTTTCTATTCTTTCTATTTATATTTTTTATGTGTGTACAAAAAAAATCATCAACAATCAACAACTAAAATAATGTTGGCTTCCTATCTTTCCATTTTAATTGACAAGCAGAGTGAAGTGTGCATATTTATAATTATTTTTTATATGTGCCTTTATTTATGAAGGTTAAAATATAAAAGAAATTTTTTTTTGTTTATCGTTAGCATTTCAAAAAATCTGACATATTGTTGCTTCGTATTTATGCATATCTAGAAAAAAATAATAAAGTAGTTGTTGGGTATTACAAAAGCATTCATTCAAACCTAACATGATAATGACATTTTTATCTGAATGTGCTAGTATAAAAGTTTTAGGCATATAATGAATCAAAAATAACACTTCCAATACATTTTATTATAGAAACTATTAAAACAACTACTCAGTGTAGGAGCAAGAACTGCATTGAATTAAATAACAGTGTCCTTAGTATTAGAAGCAAAAAATTATTAACTCACCAAAGTGAAAAATTTTCTCACTCAAGAAATGATTTTCTTCAGTTACAATACAATACCCAATAATTATTTTATTATTTTTTTTCTAGAAATATATAAATACGAAGCAATAATATGTCAGACTTTTTGAAATGTACGAAAAGATTGGGCTTATTTAGGTTAGGTTAGATGTCATTAATGTCATTATGATTTTCGAAGGTACACTAATTAATCTAGATATTGTCATTTAATTTAAAATGTCAAAATAAATATGACAAAAGGTCATATTGTGAATTATCTAATTTAAATATTTTATAAATAATTTATATGCAGGGTAGCACCCTGAAGAGTTCAGAAGAATGAAAGTAGATAATATATATCGTACTAGGGATTTTCGTTTTTTGTATTGTAAATCATTTCTTGAGTGTGAAAATTTTTCCTTTTTAAGGTGAGTTAATATTTTTTCAATCTCAATAGTTTTTTGCTTCTAATAGGTACTGATGACACTGTTATTTAATTCAATGCCGCTCTTGCTCCTATACTGAGTAGTTGTTTTAATGTTTCTATGATTAAATGTATTAGAAGTGTTGTTTTTGATTCATTATCTACCTAAAACTTTTATACTAGCACTTTAAGAATGTCAGTATAAAATATAAAAATCTATAGATATTTATTATTATTTTCATGTTAGGTTTGAAAGAATGCTTCTGTAATATCTAATAATTATTTTAATATTTTTTTTCTAGAAATCGCTAACATAGAAAACCAGATTATCAGCTTGTCATTATATTTTCTCTTTTCGAGTAAATATTTCAGAGTAGTGTCAGTACTACAGAACAAATATTTTACATGCCTTTCAAAATGTTTAATGCCACATTAAAAAAATTAACTTATTCTCTTATACCTTACTAAAGAAATTATTTGTTTTAAAACATTTAAAAACTTCATGACAAATTCTGGTATGAGGTGTATTTTAAGTTGGTTCTACAGTAATACTGTCAGATTTTTCTCATTTTAAGAATTATACCAATTGTAGTTTACTACTTTAGAACTTTCCAAGCATTGTCGTTATCGGATTTTCGTAATAGCATTGATTACATTTTGTTAAGGGGCCTAGTTAAGAAAACGCCTCCGTTGACTGTGTCTCTCTCTAGGAAGTTCCAAAAGTGACAGACGTATATAAAATAAATGAACGTCGTGCAGAAAAGAATTTTGGTTCCAGAGTACGTGAACTAGCAACACATTACGACGGGATAGAGTAAAGCAATAAAATCTATTGTTCTGGTCGATATGTACACTCTGGTTAATAAATATAGTAGGAAACCAAGCTATCCGCGAAACAGATACTATACAACTCGAAATATAAACTGAAATATAGTAATAATTACTTTCTTTTTATTTATTATTAATTAATAAATAAAAACTGCTGTCTTTTTGGGTTTCGACCAATGTTACAGTGGAATTATTGACACGTAAATTATTAAAGAATAGAAATAACCGTCCTAATTATTTTATTTTAATTATATAATATTATACGCCATAATACAGTTTAATATTTAGTGTATGCAGTTTCTACTGGAAAAATGATTTAGGTAGTCCATTATGGGTACTATTACGTAATTATTTGATGGGTAAAGTAATATTGTATAAGTAATTGTATGTTGTGTGTTAGTTGTACCTCACCATATTCCACTCTTCATTTTTATCAATTTACATATTTCTCTTCTCATTCTTTAATTTTCATAAAACATTCTATAATCTATTCATTTTATATAAACACATAAAAAATTTAGATAGGTTGATCCCATATGAGTAATTATTCATGATAAAGGAAACAGAAAAATTCTCTTATAAAAATTCCTTTATTAATGTGACCGGTTTCGTGAACAAATTAATTACTTCACATCATCCTGTGTCTGATGATGTGAAGTAATTAATTTGTTCACGAAACCGGTCACATTAATAAAGGAATTTTATGAGAATTTTTCTGTTTCCTTATCAAGACATAAAAAATTGTTTACAAGGGCTAGCAGAGCAAGTTTCGCGCGCTAGCGAACCGTTTCAAACAGGTTCAAAAGCGCGGGAGTAGTCGTGACATCACACCATACAATTTACAAACGACGACGGAGATCCCAGCACTCGACCGCTTGATTTCAGATAAATTTTAAGTGTATACTTAAAATGGAAACAAAAAACTCCTTATTTTAAATATTGCATTGTACCGTTGTGTAAGAATACTACAATGAAAGTGCCAGATAAAGTATTTATAATATTGCCAGAAGATAAGATTCGTCGATCAAAATGGCAAAAAGCGTGTAGAAGAAATGAAAAAGACATTTCACAGACATGTAGGTCTCTACATGTGTGTGATTATTTTAATGTAAGTATATTATTAAATACTATATGTCTATCTACTAGTTTTCGCAGGCAGGCAATAAAATATTCCGAATTCCGAATTATTGAATTTTAATTAGGGTAGGATTAAAGAAAGAATGTGTATACAATGTTAGAAAATAAGATTAGTAGATAGAATATAATTTAGTGATACTAAGTAAAGGTAATTTACTGGTGCTAAAGTAAACAGCTATTTATTATTATACTCTTCGCAAATACGATAACGAAGAGTATATTGCATTTGATCGGGACATTTCTAAAATCGTTAATATCGCTCGCAAAGAAAAAATAATTTCGTTCGTCATCGAATTCTGAACAACTTTCAAAATGCCCGTCTGTTCATCTGTCCGTCCGTCACGTTTCTTGTAAGCACGATAACTAAAGAAAGAAAAGACCGATCGAATTGAAATTTGGGCTATAAGTTAGTGTTAGCTAGAGGAAGAAATCCATTGTTTTTGAAAAAATCAAATAGTAAATAAAAAAGTTATAGGACATTTTATTTAAAAATATGAATCTACAGAGGGCTGCAATTTTCAATGTGCTACTAAAATTGAAGTAATTTTCTATAGACACCAAAATGCTGTAAAATATACTACCACAAATTTCGCCTACGCAGTCGGCATCATCGAGAGATGAAAAAAAGTTGAAAATTAAATATGTGATCAATATATTAGGTATTGTAAGAATGAATCTTAGTTTATACTATAAAATATACTGCCCCGCATTTCGCCAATACAGTCGGCACCATCGGGAAAGAAAATTAAATATGTAGTCAATACATTAGGTATTGTAAGAATGAAGTTTATAAGACAAACACAAGATTCTTTTCAAAAAACTGCGAAGAGTATCCTACAGAATGTGCAACAATTATATAAAAGTTCAATAACACTACTGTCTGCGAAGAGTAAAATGTTTACCTCTAGTATATATAGTATATTGCAAATACCTTTCCCTTGCCCTTTAATTTATTCTATTCAAATCTTACATTTATTTATCTATTATGTGAATGATAACACGACACAATCACTTATTTCCCTTTCCCCAAAACATAGTACGAAAATACCTACGATAGGTAATTATACATTTGCGCAACATTTCCTTTGCAGCAAATGTCTTCTATAGACACCTTACACGTGTGTACAAAAAAAACATGAAAAATATAGAAGTGGCTGTTGTAAAGAATTATCCTAAATTCTTTCAAACATAAGACTAAGTCTGCTAAAAAAGCTTAGTTGCGACTAAGCATTTTGTAGTTATTTCATTTTATTCCGTGATCAAGTCATAACTATTTTATGTTTATAAATTATTACTAAAAGCTAAAAAAATACATACTTCTCTGCCTTGACCCCGCGGACCTCTCCAAGGGAAAAACTTTCACTATTTTGTATAAAAGATGCCACCATAAACATATCCATTTTAGGCAAATTATCAGATTGGCCCTTTGAAAGACCTTGTTCAGTCATTTTAAAATATTTGTACAACTACAATAAGCGGTACTATAAAACACAATTATATATTTATATCAGAACAGTCACTAACAAATCAACCAAAAGTCTAATAACACCATATTGTACATATGTTTATATAGAATGTCATACTTTGTTAATTTGTTTGTATTATTATTTTTAAGTATTTTATGAATGAATTGATTTTTAGTTTTCTTTTTCTGTATATAATATATGTATATATTAATATAAATTTTACTCTGTACCCCATACAAGTTGTAAATAATCTACTTAATTGTGAATAAAGATTTTAAATTGGAATTGGAAAACATCTGATTGTGTTGCTTCCCGGCGCGACGACTACAGAATATTGTATGGTGTGACGTCACAGTCAATAGTAGCTCGTTTCGGACCACTTTAATTTTATCGCTGTTTAGATCCTCCATACTGATCGCGTGGAATTAGAAATTTTATTTTTTTTATGAAGTACACGTTTTATTACAACGTTACGCTATGTTTTTTTAGTATTATTTTTATTTTTAAAATTATAGGCAAGTTCCCTATTATTAATGTAAAATTGTATGATATAAAAGTACATAAATAATTATTTATTATTTTTTCTATTATTATAATTACAAAATATAAACAAAATAGTAAGTAAATACATACTTAAAATATATATAGCAAATCAAAACACTATTACCAATTTCACGGAGGGTTTTTGCTGTTTTTATATATCCGCCGCTGAATAATTTTGCTCTTGACTATACCTTTACTCAAGCAGTTTATAGCCGGCTTAGTTACGGTGTGATTCCCAGTAGAGGCAGCACTTCCTTGCTCCATTTCTACTGGCAAAGGTACTTATTTAGAAAATTATTTTTAACGAAATGGTACGGAATAGAAATATGAAACTTGCTGAACATAATTATGAAGGTTCATTCTAGAAGCCTTGTATGAATTTTACCGATTTATGTCAATAATTATGGAGCTAGTCACATTCAAATTTTACATATATTTACAGTGTATATTTTTCCTACATGAAGTGAAAATTAATTAAAATAAGATACATGTATTCTCTAGTGCACCTTCATTTACCGCTCTTCCAAATTTGGTGTAATTTGACCAAACCGTATGGACGAAATAAATTTTGAAAAATTACCTTACAAACACAAGTCGGATAAGCCCTCTTAAATTGAGTCAAAGTTACAAAGTATCCTAGTAATTTTATTTTCTGAAAGTAATATGAGTTAATTTTCTGTACCTTGATTTGAATGTTTAATGATGCAAAACTATGCAAAATACTATTTAATCTCGGAAAAGGTTAGGATGTGCTATGAATAAATAATATTTATCCATTTAAGTATCTCATCTTACATTAAAACATTATAACTCTTGGTGCATCTGAGATGATGAGTGGAATACTCCAAAGAGAAATTGGGTTAGAGAAATACATTACACATACAGGGAAAACAATTCATATCGGTTACATCTTTTTTGATACATTTTATTAATAATCTATATTTGCAAACTACATCTGAAAATACTAGACATTTTGACGCATTCAATCGAAACCTGTAGTCCTATGCAGACGTCAATGTTTTCTTTACACCATGAGTTAAATTATAGTGAATAATCACACATAGGAATTGCAATGTTTATCAACAGTAAAAGCACAAGAGCTTTTTTTTTATCGGATAAATTTCTCTTTGTAACGAAATAATTTTGCCAATCAGTAATTTTATAAGAAAAACTGATATGAAAAAATCGCGAGACCGCAGGTTGAGCGATTTTGTCAAATGTCAGTTTTTCGAGCAAAATTACTGATTGGCAAAATTTTGAGTTAAAAATAAATTTATCCATAAAAGAAAAGCTCGAGTGTTTTTTAGCAAGATAAATTAACGACAGAATATGTGAACGAACAACAACAATAATTATCTTTAAAGTGACGTGCGACTACTAGATGTACTCTGATTTTGAGGAACAAGCATTTTTATCGGTGATAAAAAACGATGCACCTTTTTTTGTCGCTGTCAAAGTGATAAAAATGTGCTGTCAGATGACTTTTTCATATAGGAGTTAATTAATCGCAGTTATACTGCAGAACCTTACTTTTTATAGAACTACGAGACATTTTTTAAAACCTCAGTATTTTAAACAAGGGAATTTAGTTCTGCAATGCAAAATGCACGACTGTGCATGATTGATCTATAATATTATACCTCTATTTTGAAAGGGACAATTGCACTACTTTTTATATTTGACCAACAAAACACCTTGATGACAATTTGAAAACTTGCATTCGCTATATCTTCAGAAATAATGAAGATCATAAAAATCACTTGGAACCGTTTTGGACATATGAAGAAAGAACTTGAATATTGTAATAAGTGACACGCCCTCACCTAACCCTCATCCCGGTTACCTTCAAAAATCTTAAATGGCAACTCTCTGTTTGTGATACCCCATTGAAAAGCATTTGAAAATTACTTTTTAATTGTACCACAGAAAGTTTATTTTGGTTTAGTAGTTTTCGATTAATCAATGATTAAGCGATTTGAAATTTAGAAACGATTTATATACCTAATCTAAGTGTTTATAATAGCTATTCAAAATGATTTGCCCTAGTTAAATAATTGAATGATGTTCAGTATTATGACTTTAAGTAACCCCCTATGGAAAGAAGTCCAATGAAGTTAGATCTGGTGATCTTGGAGGCCATTTTATCGGTTCACTTCTGCCAATCCACTGATTTGGGTAGTGACCATGGAACCACTGTCTTACTTGACAGTACATAATGAGGAAGCGCTTCATCTTGTTGAGAATGCAGTAAATTCTCAGTTAATGAAAGATTCCTTTGAGCGCATCTGTGGCTTTTCCACTTATGTATTATTAGAGGTTTGATGGTTTCTTCCCGATCTCAGCATAAACATTGACAATTAAATTACCATTAATGAATAATGATATCTCCCAAAATATTTGACCACAATGTCCACCTATTTATCTTCTTAAGATACTGCGTATGCCCATGCGGATTATCATTGCTTCAATAACGACAGTTTTGTTTATTATCTCGGCCATTCAATTAGAAGGTAGATTCATCATCTATACAATGTTCTTCAAATGTTGAGGCGTAGTGATAATTATGTTATGTATGTATTTGTATCACCAAGTTCTTAATAAATTTGTATTTTGTGAGGAACGAATTTGTGAAGTTTCAATACTTGCTGAACCGACTCGTGTAATATCCCTGTTGTTGTTTCTGCTTGACGAGTCGACATTGTTGGATCAAGAACAAGTCTTAACTGCTACCAAAAATAGTCAAATATGACAATGAGACCATGACTTTTATAACCAGACACATATTTGCAAGACACCTCACATATATAATTAATGTAGTGCTGCACTTATCCCACTTTCCAGATAAAGAGAGAACATCCCGAGTTTATCCCATTTTTGAAATAGGTAAAAACAATTATTTGTCTCACTATAGACCAATTACTGATTTGCAACTTCAGCAAGATATTTGAAATTGTTTATATTTTGTAATCTGTGACCATACATTGGGCCTGATATTGCCTGACCAACACGGTTTTATGAAAGGTATATCCACGATAATGAACCTCGTATGTGTGAAGCAGTACTTGAGCGAAAAATTAGACCGCAAGTCAGGTGAACGTAATATACACTGATTTTTCAAAGGCTTTTCACGGACTTGATCATAGTGCTCTACTTTCAAACCTTGCCATCTTTGGATTATTAATGAATTTATTATATCTAATTAAAACATATTTGAAGAAAAGATAATATGTGCAACATTTTGGTTTCACGTATGTTGAATTCATCTTGAACTCAAAGGTGCCACAGGGTTCGGTATTGGGACCGCTCCCCTTTAACTTATTCGTAAACGATATTATAATTTATTTTGATGCCAACACGATATTGTATACTGACAAGCTAAAGTATTTCCAGGAATAAGATCTCTAAACAAGTGTGAACGAATATACAATAATATAAATAATTTGAATGTCCGGCGTATCATTAATAAGCTTCCCCCTTAATTCACAAAAATGCTATCATTTATCAAGAGACATAGCTCATTTATGTAGGATTACTATTTACAAGATGTCGTATGGCACAGGGCAAACCTTATTGAGGATTTAGTAGTTTACTTTGATCTGAAGCATAATATCATTAAACATATTGAGACTGTAACAGCTGTTGCAATTAAAAACCTAGGAATTGTAATATGTACTGCAAAGATTCAGTCTTGAGTATGCATCTGTTGTTTGCAGTTCTGTAATGTTCATATCAGTAAATTTGAAAAAATTCAATATAAATTTATTGAATCAGCTGTTTAAGCTCTTGATACAATACATTCACAAGCTGGATTATCTCACGACGTATTGCTTAAGCAACAAACGCTATGTGATCTTGACAAAAGGAGAGCAATTATTACCGATATAGTATTCTTGTATAAAATAGTGAATCATATAACTTATATAATGCCCAGAATTTCTTCTAGGAATAATATCTTGCTGCATTACAAACAAATAATAATATTATCAAGCCATGCCCAGTTTCAAACTTAGAAACTAGAGTAACTTGAAATGTAGACTTTCTATATTTTGCTCTAATCCTGCTAAAATAAAAAATGTGCTCCTCAATTTTAAAACACATATTAAATGTATTGTAAAAGTTTTTACCAGTATGTTAAATGACATAACTTTATCTTTTAAGCTAATTTTTGTTTTGTAGATTGTCTGTAATATAATGTGTTATTTCATTCCTTACTGTTGTAATAATTTGTTCTCTGTCTTCTTTATTCTGTAACTGGGCCTTGTACCTATTGGATATCGTATTAGATAAATAAATAAGCAAATGAATCTCGTCATTACCAGATTTTTAAATTAAATAGTGAAATACTTCCCTGATACCAAACTGAGTATCCTGTATAATGCGACGATCACAATTATACCTAGATATTTCATGCTACTTGTGGATGAGATTTCATTTCCATCCACAACAAATTCATTATAAAGGGGTAAATATTTTTTATATGAAGTGAAAGGTACATATTTAGTTTTTTCCCAATTAATTGTTAACAGATTGGCATTTTTTATTTTAACCAATGATTTTGAAATCATGGACTGCATTCCCCCCAATTATTCCCTTTAAAGATTATTACGGTGTCATCTGCATAGGAGATTAAATTCCCTTTTGTAATTAAGCTGAACAGATTATTCAGATATATTAGACAATACTAGTCCAAGCACCGTACCTTGTAGCACCCCGTACGTTATAATTCTTACATCACTAATAACATCGTCAATCACTATATGGTGTGTCCTCTTTTCCAGATAACTGCGAAACAATTCTAAAGTTGTACTTCTAATTCCCAATTTCTCCAATTTTTCTAGCAAGAGCCAATGACGCATCGTGTCAAAAGCTTTTGCCAGATCTATAAAAACACCTATGACTGGTTTCTTGTTATCGACCGCTTGGTATATTTTGTTTATTAAAGTTGCTATAGCATCTTGTGTACTTCTGCGTTTATGAAAACCAAACTGCCTGCCGTATAATATTTTGTTTTTTTCTTAATAACTATTTAATCCTAATACAATAATTCTTTCAAATATTTTAGCGATGTCGGATATTAGCGACATTGGTTTGAAATTGTTAATTTTGGTTCTATCTCCTCCCTTAAAAGTATGTTTAATAGCAGCTTCTTTAAAGTAAGATGGTACACATCCATTTTCAATTATATTATTTATAAGAAACGCAAGTGGATTAGATATATACACTGCATTTTTCTTTAGTATTTCGTTTTTGATTTCATCTAATCCAGGTTCCTTACCATCCTTTAACTTTAAGACAGTGCTATACCACATGATTGTTGGTAGGTGTCAAATATATTGAATGTGGAAGATTACGTGATGTATACAGATAGTTATCATTAATATTATTATTTTTTAGAATTTGATCTGCTAGTTTTTCTCCTGTCAGCAAAAAAGTTGCAAAATTCATTTGCTATTATCTGTTTGTCATACATTTCCCTATACTGTTATTGTAATTTCCTCACATTTTTCCACATTGTTAGGTAGCACAAGGACATCTTCCATGAAAAAACAATCCAAAGGACACGCATGTCTATTGATGTCTGAACCTTCGTCCAAAAACTTGAAGCAAAAAACGCAGAAATTCAAAAATTTCAACTGGGCTACCGGCTTTAGGATTCTACTGTAAAGGAATTGTGCCCAAAAACGTCCTTAGTAAAATGAAATGTATTGAATATCAACCTTTTTCACCCGATCTATTTTCAAACGTTTTAAAGCTAGGAAAATGAGACTCGGATCATTTGATAGAGAATTTTTTTTGTTGATAAGAATATCGCCGCATGAAAACCATATGGTTCTAAGCGACATTTTGTTCAAGACAGAGATTTTTATTACAATTTCTGTAAACATTTTTCTTCATCTTTCTGGCTAGGAAATTTTACTGTTGAATGAAAAATGACGCCATAATTTCCAAATGATCCTAAGTAACTATTTACTAATATTTTTTTGTTACATGTATCATGTCAGACAAATACAGGATTATTTCGTTCCATATATACAAATAGAACCAAAGTGACTTTTCTAGAGATTATAATCTAAAAATTAGGTCTCTTGTAAAAACAGTGCATCGTTACATAGAACCATGTAATTCTCATGAGACGATATAGCAAAAACCAATTTTCCCTAAAAGTGGACTTCCGCCCTGTGTAAACTATGACGGAGCAATTTTCTTACGAAATGATTATACATTTTATATACTTTGCATATCAATTAATCAAAGTTTAGTTTTCTTAATCTATTGAGGTGAACATTTCAAGTAGATTAATATGTTCTAGATTCCTAGAATTTAAAAATATCTGATAGATTTTTGAATAAATCGATTTTTAACTTCAGCATCTAAAATGAAATATCGTCAGTATCAACACACAATTTTATAAAATTTTGCCCTCTCTGTCATGTTCAGTAATTACCATAACAAAATCACACTTTCATCATGTTGACAGGAAGCAAATTTCTAATTCCTGTGAAAGTTATTTAAAATTCGTGTCAATTTTAATAAATTCATGTCATGTACTTCATTACAATGCAAATTACTCTGTGTACAGATTAAAAGGAGCAAGTGTATATCCTTATGTCTCACTAATTGTTTCATTGAGTACAAACATAACAATGCTTTGATGGGATATTGTAGGGTTTATTGAGAGTACAAAAACATGTTTACGTTACAGGGTGCAATGGTTTAAAATGACACTTCAAAGAAAATATTTTGGAACGGATTTCTGCAAACACTGTAATAATAGTATGAATAATGAAAAGGAGCCAATTCCATATAGTCTGCTTTATTTGTTAGTGAGTCATAGTTCACCGAATTATAACCATAATTTAGATATAAATATGATACATATGTCAGCATTAGATTAGTTTTAATAACCTCCAGATGATTCCAACTTGGTTGGCGAAACGCATGTTGAGTGCAGTATACAGTGTTTCGGTGATTTGTGGAAAACCATGTCAGTTTAGTTGCTCATCAAAGGTTCCAACCCGCATCAGGAATTCTGTTAGTAATTTCAAATCGTTCATAACTTTGCCTTTACAAATTGGTAAATGTAATTCTGTTCCGGAATTTGTAAAATACAGAGACTGAATGTTGAGGTTTTGGAAGGTGTCTGGAGTATGCGAAGAAATATTTTGTATATAGGGTGTTAATTAATTACATGCCAAAGGAGGTTATCCCTTACGGAATTTCAAAACGAAAAGTTCCTGTTAACATAATATGTCCTAATATGACTCGTTACTGAGATACAGGGTGTTGAATTTGTAACGGTCCATTTTTTTGATTTAACAATTGTACAAGGGTTATTCATTATAAATTGCACACCCCTTGTCATCGTCATTATTGCCTATACAAAAAAAAGTTTTAAATAAAAGTTGTGTGGTTATGACTGAATTTTGTTAAAATGCAAAAGTACAATAGCGTGCAAATTTCAGAGGATACAAAAAATAATATATTTTTTTAAATAGAATACCCTGTATATTATTAAACTTTTGGAATGGTCCTTTGTTCTTGATTTCAAAAATATACCATATGTTACCCCTACTGTATACCGTTTTTGAGTTATTAAACGTCGAATATCTTAGTTAAACTAGCTGCTGTAAATATGGAAAAGTTAACATTATTAAAGTGAGCTATGAAAATGACAACTATTATGTTTAATTTGTGACATTTCTTTAATGAAATAATCAAAATGGTTTACAGTGAAGAAGAAGAAGTCGAAATATTTACTTCTTATATACAAAATAACAAAAATAAACGTGCAACAAAAAGAGCATATAGGATGTTGTATCCAAATCGTCAACACCTTTAGAAAATCCGTTCAAAAGTATTTACCGAAAGGTGAATAATACCTCCAGTTTTAGTAGAAAAAAGCATGTAGTTCATGCAAACTAGGAAGAACAGCTAGATATACTGCTTCATTTCGAAGGTAAGCCCATCCATATTTATTCACGAATAGACTTTTTTGAAACATTGTATTATTTTTTAGAAAATTCTGAATGTAGTATAAATAATGCAGTCGATCAATTAAGTAAAAGTTATTCCAAAATCCAACGTACGTTAAGAAATAACAACTACAGACCATATAAACCGTACAAGTTTTAACAAAGGCTTATAAAGAAAAAGGCTGGACTTTTGCCGCCAGATGATTCAAAAGTTGGATGAAGATCCCGATTTTTTTATTAAAATATTGTTACGCCACTGGACTGTGTAGACTGGTTAGATGAGACTGGAATTATATGCGAACGGCCGGGAATATTCTGACTGCTCTAGATTGTGTGAATGGATGTATAAATAAGACACACGGTGGGCCGACACTCAATCTTAAGTTGAACGTGAGCGAGTAAAGAAGAAATAAGAAAGAGACTTATAAATAAGTGTTGCAAGTGTAATTATAGTTAAGACAGTAATTAATCTATTGTTGTTAATTGTTAAATAGTAAATAAAGTAGTGAGTAAGTGTTACCTTGACTTTCAATCAACGAATCTACGAGTATAGGTGTTTGTGTGGATAGCAAAAATGTAACAATATTATAGACTGATGCATCCTTTTCTCCTTTTTTATGGCAGGAGATTTTAATAGGAAAAATCGAAGGTCGTGGGAAAACAAGCACAACAGAGAAAGATTAGTAAAACAAATAAAAAAATCAGGAAGAAAAACTGTTAGCGTTTGGTGTGGAATTTTCAGAAACAAAATTGTTGGGCCCATATTTTATGATTATACTTTAACTGGAGTTACTTATCTCGAAATAGTTATCCCAGAAGCAGAAAATATTCTTTTGCAGTATTTTCCGGAAGCAGAACTTGATGATATGATTTGGATGCAGGATGGGGCAACTCCGCATAGTGTCCTACCCGTTCGAGATCATTTGAATAATGTATTTCCAATATGGATAGGGAATAATGGACCTATTAAATGGCCACCTAACAGTCTGGATTTGACTCCAACGGATTCATTTTTTTAGGGATTTCTAAAACATATTGGCAATAATAATAATAATAATAATAATAATAATAATAATATTCAGGTCATTAAAGGCAGGATTCGACTTGAAATAAACAATCTGAATGTAAATACTGAAGCCATTTCCGGTGCAATTATAAATGTAAGAATTATGCATTGATAGTAATGGTGGACACATCGAACATCTTTTATGAGATCATTTATTTATATTTAAATTTCTTAAATAAATCTTTATTATCTATTTTGTATAAATATTTGGTTTTTTTCTTCCTCACTGTAAACCATTTTTATTATTTCATTAAATAAATGTCACTTATCAAACATAATAATTGTCATTTTCATAGCTCACCTTAATAATATTAACTTTTCCATATTTACAGTAACTAGTTTAACTAAGATATTCAATATTTAATAACTCAAAAACGGTATATGGTAGGGGTAACATATGGTATATTTTTGAAATCAGGAACAAAGGATCATTTCAAAAATTTAATAATGTACAGGGTATCCTATTTAAAAAATATTTTATTTTTTGTATCCCCTAAAATCTGCAAGTTACTGTACTTCTTATAGCATTTTAACAAAATTCAATCATAACCACACAACTTTTATTTAAAACATTTTTTTCTATAGGGAATAATAACGATGATAAGGGGTGGGTATTTTATAATGAATAACCCTGTACCACATTCGAAGTAAATGAGAGTTAACGCGCTTGAATTCACCACGAGAGGTGCTAGTATACGGAAAGGTCAATGTCACCGAACGTTAATGTTTACTATGGCTTTTTAACGCTCGCTTTTAGTAATTTTTATAAAAATTAGCTGAAAAATATTTAACACAATGATGGCAGAAGGGCAAAGTAGGGATTTACTTGCTCTGTAGGGAAATTATTGTACTTATGAGAAGTATCTTATGTCATTAAAGTTAGGTTATATCATAAATGAGCATGATGAAAACAACGAATGTACATTATTACTCACAATTTTCTGTAGTAGACTCCTTTGGTAACGCATAATCATCAGGATTAAAAATGTTTCTTACAAACACATGAATGTTTCAAAGGAGTAAAGTTATCTCTATCAACCACCGTTTTAGGTGAGTTTTGTCACTCGGAAGCATATGTCCGCTTTTTGTTTCAGAACAAAATGGAACTGCACAACACAGGCACAATCAACAAGGTTTTTTTTATTTACTGGTGTATGAAATAATTATAATAAAACACTATAAACTTTTCCTGCGCCTTGCAATAACGTTTGATACGATCTTACTCGACCAGTGGTGCCAACTGGTGAGCCTGAAAACGTTAGCTCTCATTAAAGAGGAATGGTTTTAATAATACTGTAAATTCCAGGTTCGATTAGAATAACTTTGTGAACTATTGTAATATTACCCTTGTGCGTGGCGCTACTGGACCCCGAAATTGTAAATTATATGTTTTCGTACCGGTGCGCGGTGGGGTACGAGGTTTGGGGGCAGTCAGTGATTAAAGCGCGGAGCAGACTCTTCCGAGCCACGGCCGAGTGTTGTGGTCTCTGGGGTGATATGAATTGAGACATTTTACCTTACCATACTTTGTTACATTTAGTTTGGTTATCGTACCATTTTTTCGTTGAGGAGACGAGGTTGAGCCACGGTGGAGTGTGAATTGTATATTGCCTTACCTTGAAGTTACGTTTGTGAGACAATGCAGAGCCCCGAGCAGGAGCCGTCTAGCAGCGTGCAAAAAGTATAGCTATGATAAGTGGAGTTGTGTGAAAATAATAATAAAACAATAGTTGGCACCGGAGATATTAGTGGGATGCCTGGTGGTACTAACCGTTTGGTGAGCACAAGAATCACGCCCTTCTGCAAAGAAATGGAATGATCAATAAAGTATGTCGAGCTGTGGCACACAACAACCGGTAAGGCTATCTTTAATTTTTAATAAAAAACTAGGTACCTAGTACGGGAGGAACCCTGCCTGGGTTAACTGGAAGTGAGATACTGATGTGACTAACGTTGATTGATCGACCTGTCTGCTTAATGGAGTTAAGGTGTAAAGCCCCGTTAACTTTTTAAATTACAGATTAACTCGATGAAAAACTGTTTAAACACTTTTACCTCTTTTTAGTATTGCTGGTGAGTTTATTTCATCGGAACTTTGATAAAAACATTAGAAAAAGAGGGTGGTGTCTAACAAAAAATAATATACGAACTAGACGTTTTTATTTTTTTTAGTTAATTTGGCGATTGCCGACTGTGTTTTCTATTATGTATTTAGTTTCAAATGCACCACATTTATCTGGTCAATTACTCGCTCTCACGCCCGTAGAAAAGAGTGTGAATTCATGCTAATTTTAAATATATGTATTTGTTACTAGGTTTTGTTTTATTCCATTAAATAATGTGTCACTTATTAAATTAAATAATGGGGCTGAAAACCTCGTTATAAATTTTCACTTTTCATTTGTTTTTCCATGTACTTTATGCATTTTTTAAGATAATTGATTCAGATTTGATGTACATACTACTTGTTACAGTCTCTACAAGCAGCTTTACTGATTTTTGCAACAATCTGCAGGGTGATACTTTTTTAGGGATCATGAACCTTTTAAAACCTCCTGAACTTCTTTTTTACGGCAACGCTGTTTTTTTCACTTAGTTAACTTCCTTCTTCTTACTTAAACTTTTTTGGTATCTTGCATTTTTTTCGTATTTTGCATCGTGTAGGAGATTTTTGGTAAAATAGCGTCGTATTTTTTTTACCTAAATTACATTTTGTTGGCATAATAAATAATCCAAATTTTGTTGGCCAGTAATTTTGTATATTTGTTATGTAATATATACATGTTTAATTGTTAAATTGTTTGTTGTTTCATCATAAGTTTTAAGAGTTCTCATCAAGCGAGTTTTTTCAACAAATAATTTTAAGAAGTTAAAAATAATTATTATGTGAATTTTGCAAATACTGAGTTATCGGACATTCATTTTACATACGGGCTTACCGCTGGGAATTCACTTCAAGCTGGATATACCAAGAGCGGTACCCAAATCGCAGAATACCTAATCCAAGGACATTCACTACTATTCACATGTGGAATCATGAAACCGGAAGTGCTAAATAAAACAACAATTTCCAGACATTGAGAAATCCGTTTTAAACGCAGTTGAAGAACAACCTGAAAAAAACACTGAATATTAGTCATGTACTTGTTTGGAAAATTATACCTCTGTCACATTCAAAGAGACCAAGCATTACTCCCTCGTGACTTTCCATTACGTATGAACTTCTGCCAGTGGTTTCTTCAAAAACTTGCTGGAAATCCCTTATTTGATTGTCAAATGTTACTTACCAATGAATCTAATTTTTCTCGAAACGCTATTAGAAATTTCCACAATAATCATTTATGGGCAAGAAAACCCGCATACAATTATGTAGTCACATTTTCAGGAGCCATTTTCTGAAGTCATTGAGTAGCATCAACTGTAATGTAAGCCCATCCTCTTTATATTAAATAAAAATTGTTTATGTCTATTTTACTCCAAATTTGATCTTTGCTATTTGGTTCCTTATTGAAAAAGGGGGTCCAATTATTTTGTCACTGGGTTCTGAAGGTGGGAAGAGAAGTGAGAATAATCAGCAGCGTAGAAAATATATTTTTTTACTAATATTGCTATGTTTCGTCGCCGCAGGTATTTCGATTATGATGTAAGTGATATGCTCTCTTACTTTGAGGTATCTTTGATATCCGTAAAATTTCAAGATTGTGTTCAGATTTTTCAAAATGTATTCATGTATCTAAACATGAATTTGATAAAATATAGAATATACAATTTCAGCGATAGAATCAATAATATCTCATAAATAGCGTATTTCTCGAAAAAATCATAAATTACTCATTTACACTGAAAACACTGGAAATTTTTCCATTTGGCAAAAAAATGTATTATATGGCGTCTATAGCTTCGAAACAATATTTTTTCAAATGATACAATTGCCGCCACCACTGACTACAAATTCAACACAATAGCAACAATTCTGTTAGTCTTTATTAGCCAACTGAGATGTAAAATTTTATGAATATATCAAAGAGTTGTTAATGACGATAAGGTTAATTTTTTCTTAAACTTAACAACCTGTATTTCGAAAACAAGATGTTTGGAAACATATGTTTATATGAAGTTTTATATTTAGAATAACTTATTTTATAGGCCGGCGGAATTTCAAGTTTAAATACTGAAACACCCTGTATAATATAACTTTAGCAAAAATTCGAATTCTGGGAGATAAAAATTCTGCATTTTTAGACATTTCACAAACTTAGGAGTCGTTGTTATTTTATTGAATAAAATTTGATGTTTAGATTGGATATTTGTGTGGTAACATTATTGTAATATAAACTTAAAGCTAATTTTAGCACGGGAATATTTTATTATTTTTTGACAAAATACAGCGTAGGTGCGATCTGTCTCCTTTTCACATTTTGAGTGGGATGATATATCGTTTGTATTTATTTAAGTAATTGAAATATAACATATTATTGCTGTTCCATTTGGATTAACCATTATATCCTCGTGAGTCCTTATGTACACAATTTCCATTGGCCAGAAATAACACTAAATTGTTACAGAATTCTGTGCCACAGCTTTAACGAATAGATTTAAGTTTCTCTAATATACAGAATATGAAATTAACCTTCAAAAGTGTAGATGGCAGCACTGCTATAACAATGGCTACCAGAGAGAAATGCGTTTCTGTAAGTGCATTAAATAAATACGGTAAGTACTGGTATTTTTTCAATTAAAAACAAATGTGATTATTACAAAGTACACTTACAATACTGCATTTTATGATGCATGGATGGATTGAAGAGCTACCGTGAAAATAATTAAGTTTTTCGCGCGTTAATTCAGTTGCACATATTGAACTCCACATTTTTTAATTTATAATTTAAACACAAATGTGCATTCTAGTTCTTACGAGACATGTTTTTTTGATCTTCACAGAGAGAAAAAGACTGTTGACTGAAGATGAACTGTTGCATTTGCTCAATGAAGGCGATATTGAAGAATTGGAAAATGAAAATGAAGATGACTCTATAGTTGATAGAGACTATATCCCCGATTTTGACGATTTATCTGAAGATGACATGCCTTATCCGGAAGAATGACATCTTGAGGGTGAAGATGAAGCCAATGAAACAGTGACTGAAGAGATAGAAAATGACACCGAAGATAACCAAAACGATGTTGAGAGGAATGAAATAAATGTTGAACATAAAACAACTCCCGAAATGAGTACCAATGAACTGAATAACAACTGTGAAGGAATGCCTGAAGAATATAGCGAAGCTCTAGAAATTCGACAACCTATGGAACACTCTCAAACTGAAAATGATACCGAAAAAAATATAGATAATAACGCAAATAAATAGAAACGCCAAAGTAAAACCATTAGAAATGCATCTAAAAGTGCTACATAGAAGAAACGTCTATCCTCAAATACTTCTGAGAAATCCAAACCACAACAATAATTAAAGTGGGACAAAGAGCATAAGTTAAAAAATATCTTCCCGGATTTTGAAATTACTGCATTGGATGAATCTGATGAATATTTTGAAGCTTTCCCATAAAATATTTTTTATGAATATTATAATGATGATTTTTTTTGGTAATGGTTGCCTCAGAAACAAATATTCACTATCTGCAGACAACAGGAAATCTTTTTAGGTACTGATGTTAATGAGATAAAGCAATTTATAGGGATTACTATGGAAATGAGCGTGTTAAAATATCCACGAATTAATATGTATTGGGCAACAAATATTCGTGTGCCAGATACAATGACGAGAGACAGATACTTTTAAGGAGAACAATTCACCTTGTTGATAATAATGCAGTTTCTGGGGAACATAAAACTAATACACTTATAGATAGATTTAGAGAAAGAATTTTAAAATTACCAAATTACCACATTCTCCACACACGTCCAAATATCGAACAACACTGAACACTGAATCGTATCCTGAAAATCCTCTACGAATTTTGTCAATTTTTTTTTAATTTGTCTAGATTGTTTGACGTAATGGTTGATTCTAAAGAAATAATCAGAAATAGCGTGTAGACCTAATACAGTTTTCCAGTATTTAAAATTGGTCCAGATTTGTCCACCTTCCACTTTTTGAAATGTTTTTTTATGGAGCAACATCCCGAACATGTTTCAATTTCAATATATCATTTTGTTAATTACCAAACATTCTATAATAGCTCCTAAACATATTTTGTAAGGCCAAGTTTTACATCTCTTTCTAAAATTGATGAGTCGCTCATCCTGTCACAAATTGGACAAGGCTTTGTTTGTGTTTTGGAAGACCTGTTTCTTTGATTTCTCCCTAACTGGGTTCTTATTTTTTCTAATTATTTTGGGCGCCACGTGACTTACTGCCACAAAATAATTATAGCGGCTTAAGCTTTTTATTTATTTACTAGGGCGTGAACAGGGGATCTGTGCAAAAATATCTTTTCGCTTCCCTGCAAATGCTTTTAGAACTATGAAATCTATTCTAGTCGCTGAGGCCGAAAAATAATTAGAATAGAGGGTTCCTTACAAAATTGAATTTTACTAGTGATATCACGTGATTTGTGAAAGTGTAAAATTTATTTGACTAAGTCGTTAAGACCAAAATTAAAATTGAACAGGGAGTCCTTTAGATGAATGTAAAATTCACAATCACTTTAAAAATTTTTTTGAAAAATTGTTTGAATTCAGCAGACTGGACGGAAAGTTGACCTACAACTCAGATACTACTAGCCTGCCTAAAAGTTCGCACAAGATCTAATAACTTTTCTTAATAATGAGCGAATTGTAAAACCAAAAAGAAATTTTTTTTCAAAATTTTTCTGTGGAAATCGAAAAAAAAAATTGTTTGAGCAGTGTATTTTTTTATACTTAATGTTATTTTATTACAAGAAAAATAAATTGGAAAATTTATTTTCACACGACTAAGTCGAAAGTTACTGAAAATTTAAAAATTAATTTTTATATTTCCTGTTGGACTAACAAAATGATTCGAATGAAATTTACTTTTTTGTAAAAATTTTGGCTGCCGATCCTTCAAACTCAAAAAATTTCAATAAATCCTGAAACTTTCATGGCAACCTAGTAAACACCCGGGAAACCTAGAGCTACCCAATTTTTGTTGAATAAAAAAATTTTAAGTCAAGCGAAGCTTTAATTTTAAAATAAGATTTTCTAATATAAAACTAAGGTTCTAGAATTTATCTTAACAAACCTAACCTCGTGAAAAATAATTTTGAAAAATGATTCTAAGTTTCTAAGTATGTAATTCCTTACCTTGTCATCGGAGATTTCAGACGACGATGTTCTTTTGCATAAACGTTTAATTTTTTATTTTTAGACAACCTACATCCGAAGGAGCTTGTGGTTTTTTAAGTTTAGTAAATACAATATAGATTTTTACAGTAAAAACTGATGACGGAGGACTCCTCAAGCCAAAATCCACGGATGACAAAGGTTGTCGAAGAGTGCTTCTGATTCTCTGCGGTGAATGTTTCATAATTACTTCATAGATGGTGGACGCCGTCTTCGTGTCTTTCAGGCAACAGTATTTGTTGCCTGAAATTATTATTATTATTTTGTCTTAAACTATTTTACTTTGATAAAGGACTTCGCCCTTTTCTTTGTATACGAGTATTGTATATTACAATGCTCATGATTAAATAAAAGCAATTTATTATTATTATTATTTATTTTCTCGACATTGATTGTGTCGGTGTACCGCCGGGACTCAACAAGAGTCCTGAGGCTTTCTTTCAATTTATTATTATTATTATTATTATTTTTTTTTTTTTTTTCGGTTTCCCGATGCCGGTCAGTCCTCCCGTGGCCTCCGACGCCTCACGGGAGTCGCGCCGGCGCATCAACTACAGCCACTCCCCACATCTCGCAGGGTTAGTGACTGTAGATACCAGAATCGTGTGCCCTAAGCAGACGGAGAGAACCGAGAATGACCGCCTTCTGCATTTGACCTGCCAGCCACTCGGCTGGTTTTTAGCAGGCCGGTATGATCTTTAGTTCCGAGAGCAACGTAGGCTTTATCCCTCCGAGTACACCGATTATAAGGACGATCATTTTGACCGAGTAGCCTGGGTACAGCACTTGGAGCTCGTACCGGAGATCGCGATATTTGGTCCGTTTCTCCTCCTCCTTCAAGGTGATGTTTTCTCCGCTGGTGCCGAGAATTCGATGACATACATCACCTTGAGTTGATGGTCGAGGAGGACTATGTCAGGCTTGTTGGCTTGGATTAGCCTGACAGTCGGGAACGAGTAGTTCCAGTAAATCCGGCATTTCTCGTTCTCCGACAACGGACTCAATATCTCCGGGGACGTAAGGCAGCACTGGTGTCTGGTCTACCCCGTACGAGTGCCTTAGATGGTAGTATAGCACTCGTAACGCCGCATTATGCCGGTGGATGTAGGCCGAAATCGCATATATCGGGCATGCAGATAGTAAGTGCATGAGCGATTCCGGCGCCTGATGGCAGGTCCTGCAGTTGATATCAGGAACCTCTACACGCCACACGCGGCTACGGTAGACCAAGGTGTTGATAACACCATCTTGGCAGGCCATAATGAATCCTTCGGTCTCCGACTTAAGCCCTGCTGACCTTAGAAAGGCGAAGGTCAGCCTGGTCGATAAACCCAGTGTTTCGATGTTCTTATAGAAGACACCATGCTGGGGTTTATCGACGTGCTGCCGAAACAGATTTTCCTGTTCAGCAGCTCTAATTCGGGCTTTCAGACGATTTGGCTGAATTTCGGTGGCTGACTCAACATCAGCACCTCGCCGGCCTCCTCGCCTGATGTCAAATACGAGACCGAGTTCATCTGCGGCTCGTTTTGCTGCCTTGAACAATCCTGCTCCCACTCCTACAGTTTCGTGATGTTTTACGAACCGCAAGAGGGGATCTGAGCTCCTGAGTGTGTTACATGCCATACTCAGTACTACTCTGTCATGCGTACACTCCAGGCTCAAGAGTCCTCGGCCACCCCGTTGACGTGGGAGGTACACACGAGGAACGGACGATCTAGGATGAATACTTCTGTGAATATTCATCATCTTGCGGGTATCTCTGTCCAATTGACGCAGCTCATCTACCCTCCACTTTACTACTCCGAAGGAGTAGAGCAGAATCGGAACGGCAAGCATATTAGTTGCAGACACCTTGTTCTTCCCCGAAAGTTCGGAAGACCAAATCTTTCGGAGGCGGTGTCTGTACTTGCCGCGGAGAGAATCTTTTATTTGTGATACATCCTGGATGTGCTTTTGTTGCACACCCAGATATGTATAGGTCTCTCCGGCATCCAGATGTCTTAGGATGCTTCCGTCTGCGAGCTGCGCATCTTCATGAAATTCCCCGCATCGTCCTCTCTTGAGGTGGACGACTGCACATTTGTCCAACCCGAACTCCATACCAATTGCCCGCGTATATTCTTCGACCACCCTAAGAGCGTTTTGTAGTTCGCGCTCTCCGGAGGCATAAAGAGAGAGAGGACTCAGGGAGTCACCCCTGGAAAACTCCTCTCCTAAATGCCACCTGCTCTGTCGTGACCCGCTGTGCACCTGATGTTATGGTGAAGCGGGTCTTCCAGAGCGGCAGCAGCTGTTCGATGCATCTCACTAGTGGTGCTGGTACCGCAAGACATTCGAGCAAGTACAACAATAGCTCATGCGATGTTGTATCAAATGCCTTGCGGTAATCAATCCAGGCCATCGATAGATTCCGCTTGTATTGCACAGAATCCTGTGTAATACAGCGGTCTATCAGCAGGCTGTCCTTGCAACCTGCCATGCCCTTCTTGGCACCACGCTGTTCGTGTATCTGCTGGAAGACCGGATCAACAGACCTCAGCGTCCTAGCATACAAGGTACGTGTAAATATCTTGTAGCAGGAGTTAAGGCAAGTGATCGGCCTATAATTCCTCGGGTCGGAAAGATCTCCCTTTTGGGGATAAGCACAGTACGTCCCTCGACGAACCAGTCCGGAATCTGCTGCCCCTCGTTCAACCATGAGTTGAAAACTCGCGCCAGACGGCGGTGTGTGGAAGGAAATTTCTTCCACCACCAGTTGTTAATGCCGTCTGGGACCGGGGCAGCGAAGTTCTTGGTACCAACAAGTGCTTGTTGGACTTCCTCCCGTACTGATTGCCGGGCACACTTCTTCTGGCTCTTCAAGATGTCTATGACACAGAGCCTCGAAGTGTGCAATTGATGGAGTGTCGCTATTGAATGGACGCGTCGTTTCGTAGATTCCCTTCCAGACGGTTTCGACATCTTCTACAGTCGGCGGATTCTCGACAACACGCTGTGGCTCTTGAAAGAGGCGGGAAGGATTCGTACGGAACAAATTGTTTTGTTCCATACTCCTCACCCGCCTCTTTAATGTTTTCTTTATCGCCATGAGCGCTCGGATCCTATCTAGACAGTGCTGCTTGATGGTAAGCATCAGTGTCAGATTTAGAGTATGGTGTTGACGTCTTAATCCGGCAGCTATGCGCCGGATCCTGGGAGTAAAAACTCTACCAGTCGTCTTATATTCCACCACACTCTGGATCCGAGAAGCGTGTTGTCTGGCCGACTGTATCTTGCCTTCGATTTTTTGTACACGCCGCTTGGCTTTATCGACCCCGTGATTGGTTGACCTCTCACGGGGGACGAGTTGCTTCGCGGCGTTGTACACGGCACAGTTGATTTGCCAGATGTCTACATCTTCTGGAATTTCCTCATCGATGACCGCGTCCATTTTAGCCAGGTCTTGTGGCTTTAGGTTAGCCCTGGTGTTAAGGCTAACCCTCGTCCTTAAGTCTACACCGGTGAACTCTAAAGGATGTTCCCCATCAGCTGGTATTTACCGCGGTGGGACTGCGGCTGACAGTTCTTCCAGCTGATGGGGTGCCCTTACGTAACCTGTCCTGAGCAGAAAGGATACTTGATCTCTCAGATGTTGTTGAGAGAAGACGCGATGCTCTGGATGCATTTCGCACCAAAGTGCATGCATTCGCGCCATGTATCCCCTTCGCTCAGGTTCGCTACTCTCGCGGCAGGTCAGCAAGTCATCCCGAAGTTCCTTCGTCCACTTAAAGCGTCCATGTGCAATAGCATTGTCGTCATCGTTAGGACCGTCCGGTAAGGCCCCTCCCATCTGTCCTTGACCTCCATCCGATTGAGGTCGATTGTGAGGGGCCCTTCTAAGGTTGTATGGAACCATAGCAATAAGAGTACCAGGGTAGTTAGCCCTGGTACTCCCGGCCGGCATTAGTCAGGCAGAGTTGCCTCTGCCTGTCCAGGGTGCACCAACGTGGAGGTTGCACCCATTATTATTATTATTATTATTATTATTATATTAATTGTTATTTATTTAATTGCCTTTGTAACAATTAATTTTTAAGTGTGTGCAACTTTTAAAATTTATATGACAGAAATGCAGAAATTTAGCTTTTACTATTTTATAATGTCTTTGGCCTCTGATAATTATTTGCTTCTATCAACTACTGAAATTACAATTTTGTGGGGCCTCCCGCATTGCAGTAAAATCATTGAGACCGGCTTGTAATTATTGCTTATGAATGTCTTTATGAGTTTTGGCAATTTTAATGTTTGTAAGTGCACTGCGGCGCTCATCATCGCACTTATTCTGCGCAGCGGTTTTTTAATGAAAATAAATTTTGCTCTTTTGGCTTTTGGAGAATTAAGATAAAAAATTGCGGTTTGAAGTTTTGAATATGGTTTATTATTCGTTGTCTAATTTGCTAAAAAAGAATGATGTGAACATGTGATATTTTGAACCCGTGTAATTTTGGTCTCGGGCATTTTTTGAATGTTTATAATGTCTATGTGATCTGGGTGATTTTTTTGGTAACATTATTTTTTTCGAGATAATGAAATTTTTCGTAGAATTTTGGCACTACAACAATCCATTATACATCATAATATGCTTGATTCGGTTCGAGTCGTTTAGAAGTAGTACCGCGATACACCTTTAAATATATCTTTGGTTTATACCAAAGTATAAATAGTAAATTTATTATTATGTATTTGTTGATTTAAATTTTTCTATCGTCAATCTTAATACCAAGGATTTTATGAGCCATGTATTCCATAACTTTCGGTTTAATAATGTATTACACACATCAAGGAACTTCTCGAGTTAGTTAGTATTCGAAGATTGTTAGCATATAATTCAATCTATTTAACATCTAGCAGGTACGCCTTTAGAAAGTTAAGCGACCGTATTTTATAATAAAAGCTATTTAATCATGTTCCTTGTATCAGTGATTGCTACTAGAATAACTCGACTAAAGGCAACTTCAGAAACTATTACGTGTAACCGTACATCACATACAGACGGGTTAAGTGCTGGTATTATTGAAACTCTGGCCTCATTTACGATAAGAATCCTCCTGAAGCCGATCCTATTACTCCGAACTAGATCTGCCAATCTCTTCTTGTATCCTTCCTACTCATATAGACTGAATTACCGTAGAAATAGCATAGTTCAGGAAAAATCCTCGTATTATTTACCTTTTGTAGCTATAAAGAAGCTAAATCAATAAATCTCTGAAAAGTTTTCTCTAATAGATAGATAGATATTTATTGGTGCTTTATACAATGTAGTATTTACACAAGTCAATTATACAACAAAAAAGAAAAAATATAGAAAATACATAAAAAAATTGTAAAAATATAAAAATATAAAAAATACATCAATAAATATAACAGATACAACGATAATAATAAAAAAGTACAAACTAGTATGACTAGATAAATAAAAGTTGTAAGAGCATTAAAAATATAGACAATAGACACACATATTAAAATTTATAAAATTGGAAAATAAAAACACTGATAGGCAACAATTAACAATCATTAAAATCGGTAAAGTTTAAACGAAGTCAATTGAAATTGGTGAGTTTTGAAGCACAGGACTGTGCGCACTTAACTTGATATTTTGTTCTATGTATTTAGCAATGGTATCGAGAATCGAATGGTAGTTGAAATTGTGCAGGCGAGTCCAAGACTGGCAATGTAATCAGCCTGAATGAACCATCTACGACTGCACGTGTTTAAAGATAATAAAACGGACAGGCCCACTGGTATAAAAACCTCGTTAAATCGTTTCTCAGCAATCAACGTGGATTTGTGAGATTACGCCGGGATTGGCCTTGGTTTGAGGATGATGTGGCAAGACGATTGGCTGGGATCAGGATATTATTCGTCAGTCTGGTTGGTCGGTGGGTGTTTGAGTTATATCAGTAGTCAACGTGGACTACTGACTGATATACTACCTAGTTCTTTATAACATTAGTCCAGTGCAGTGCATAAATATACATATACATTGTTGTTGCTTAAATAGCGGCGACTAGTAATATGATACTATGTTTGAGATATCTTTTATGAAATATATATGTTTATTTATATGATACTATGTTTATGATATCGTTATGAAATATTATATTATTTTAACTAAATGAGTAGTCACGTAGGCGCCTCGGCAAATTCCAACAGGGGATTCAGGGGAATAAGTCAGGTGCTGATGTTTAGCTATCGCCAAACAATGTTTTAAATCGACTTTTATAAAATTAATTAACAGGAAGACAATTCTTGGTGAAATAGTGCATTTCTATTTTTATTTCTAACACCTGTTATTGTCGAAATAAATTTAGAGTTTCAAAATAAAGATTTACATGCACAAAGTCAACGCATTATTTTAAATATATGTATATGAACGTTTAAAAAGCGAAAAATCGTGAAAAATGTGAGAAAGAAATAATAGAACGTATTAACGAATTAACTAAAATATCAAAATCAACAATTTATCGTGTAATTAAAAAAGGAGATGTTATATATCACGGTACAAATAGGAAAAGGAAAAATATGAAATTAAAAAATATTTATGATACTACTAAAAAAGTAATACGGTGTATAATTTATAATATGTATAAATGGTTTTCAGAACAGCTTTACCAAATATTCCGCCTAAATCGGTAATTGCATTAGATAAATGCCTCTTATCACTCGCGAATATTAAATAAAATACCAAACATCAGTACAAGAAAGGAAGACATTTTAAAATTCATGAGAGAAAAAAATATGGAAACTCCTGTAAAAGTTCCAATAAAGCGCGAATTACTGAAAAGAATAAAAGAACAGAATTTCAAAAAGGAATATTGATAACTTATCTAATATACACGGTCATACACTTTTGCGCTTACCTCCGTACTATTGCATATTTAATCCTATCGAGATGGTTTGGGCAACTTTAAAAGATCGTTTGCGAAAATGTAATGACTCTCCAACGTTAAGCGCGGTAGTAGTTGATCACATAAGAGAAGTAATAAATGACCTCGACAATACTGATTTATGGAAAAATTGCGTTCAGCATGTAATTAATAAAGAAAATCAATATCTAACACTACCCCCCATTGCGCCGATTATAATTCAACCGGGTAATGATTCCTCTTCAGAAAGTGAAGATTCGGGACGCGTCAACTTTTAGCATTTAACTTTTTTAATATACATATATTTTCAGAACAAAATATTTAGCTATTATATTAGGTATTAAGTTTACTTTTTTATTGTTACATTTCTTGGAATATATTTTATTTAGTTGACAAGAAATTTTAATTTAAGTTACTTTATTCTAGACATATTTTACTTTTGTTTTTATTTGTGTTTTATCTAAACAAATATTTATTTTTGTTGTACTAATTTCTTGCTTTGGTTAAGAAACTTACATTTTTATTTTTATTTTAGAAGAAACTTTAATTTTATTTTTTACTATATAACATCCTTGCCCCTCGCTAATCTAACCTGTCCCATGCCCTCATCCTGGCAAGGATATGTTCATACCTTCTCATTGGTCCTTGCTAAGCAATAACATATTTCAATATAGTATGGGTTAACTTTAAAACTAAACCCAATAAATTTAAATATTTAGACTTTATATCTAAAACTGGATATAATATTTCAAAATATGTTATTGGCGAAATGAACAAGAATAGCCTATCTAATAAACAAAAAATAATAAAAATTAATACAATTTTCAAAAAAGTATAACATTTTCTTATGACAAGCATTTCTATTTACCTCCGCCCATGTACAATAAAGAGATGCTGACGGTTTTTGCAGGTTTTTGGTTTTTTTTACGATTTCAATTGACTTCGTACAAACTTTATTCAAGAATTC
>JANEYF010002117.1:0-11470 GCA_029963845.1 Rhamnusium bicolor
GGTAGTGTTGGCATATTCGATTTGATAGATATAGCAGTAATAATGATTATAAGACTCTTGTTCTCCAAATAAATATGTATTATAATAACAGATTACATTTATATTTATCATCATATAATTCAACTGACTTGTATCAACTTGATTATTATTTTAACTGAAAACTGTAAAGACATAACTTAAAAATTATTGAGTAGATACACTAAATCTTAGTCTCAACACGATTCACCATAAGAAACCAATGCAGAAACTGCAACAGCTCAAAACACCACCATTTGGGCACATGTATGTCATAGGTGAATGCTCCAGAAGCATCACTTTTTTGATTTTTTGCGCTTCCGCCAAATATTGAATTCCTGATGGTATGAATTTTCTTTTTTATATCAACTGCAGTTAAGTTTGTCAACTTCTTATTAAATTTGGTGGCAATTCTTCTACAGCTTTATTTCTTACGTTTCTATAATATTTGTAAAACAAAAATACAAATTTTAAGATTTTAGATTGTTTTGATGAACTATGCGAAGAAAAGGTTTTTGAATGTACAGCAATTAAGTTGGTAAGTCATAGTACTATAATAATTATTATTTACCGATCTCCTTTAGGCGATATAAAGTTTTTTTAGTAAGTTGTTAAACCTGTTAGAAAACTTCAGAAATCAAATGAGAATATTATTTTAGCTGGCGATTTTAATATTGATTTTATGGATAATCTAAATAAAAATACTAAACAATTTCTGGATGTAGTTAATTCATTTAATCTTTAAAATCAGTATAATGGAACCAACTAGAATATGTAATACAAAAAAAGTTGCATCGATAATATAATAACAAATATAGAAAACTCAAACATAGCTGTCAGGGTAATAAATCCTTTCTTTCTGATCATTTAGGCATAGAAATGAAACATACATACAACTCAAAAATCAACATATCTGATAAAAAAAGTAAGGCGAATAACAAATAGAAAACTAATTGAATTTAATAAAGATTTAGAGCAGTATGACTGGTCACCTATCTATTTATATGCAAATGCAAATGACACATTTATTAAATTTTTTGAAATATTTATTAAAAAATTCAATTCTTATTTTCTGGAAAAAAGTTTTAAACAAAAAAATAACAATGGCGGGGTCAGATGGTTTAACCAAGAACTGAGATCTATGAGGATTAGACTTGAGGCTGTATCTGTAATTAAAAATACCATACCTTCTGCAGAAGTACGCATTTGGTACAATGAATTAAAAAGCCAGTACCGAAAAGAAATTAGAAGGCCAAACAAACAGCAAACGCAGATTTTATAAAAAATGCAACTAACAAAAGTAGAGCTACATGGAAATTAATAAATGCACAAATAAATTCAAACAAAATACCTGAGGCGAGCGTACCGGCGGAAAATTTCAATAACTTTTTCATTAATGTTGCCAAAGAAATTGTAAATACTTTACCAAATTCTACAATTGAATTTTGAAAGTTTTCTAAAAAAATATCACGTTTCTCCAACTACCTCTTTTTCATGGCACCCACAGACGTTCGTGAGGTCGAAGAAATTATAGGAAAATTAAAAAATACAAGTAGTGCTGATATATATGGTTTAAATTCGAAGACATTGAAATTTATAAAAAATAATTTATTAGAAATTTTAACTTATATAATAAATAGATGCATTGAACAACACATATTTCCGGATTTACTCAAAGTAGCTAAAGTTGTACTGATATATAAAAAAGGAGACATGGATGAAGTCAGTAACTATAGACCAATCTCTATATTACCAATTTTATCTAAAATATTTGAAATTATAATAAAAAACCGAATAATTAAGTACTTTGAAATAAACAATTTATTTGCGTCAGAACAGTTTGGATATAGGAAAGACAGATCAACAACAAAAGCAATTATTAGTGTTATTGAAAGTGTCCTAGACGCCATGGACAACAACTTAATAACAAATGTAACTTTAATTGATTTAAGCAAGGCATTTGACTGTGTCAATCATGATTTTCTAATAAGGAAATTGGAATTTTATGGAATACGGGGTTTAGGACTTGAATTATTAAAATCCTACTTGTCAAACAGGACTCAATATGTGGAACTACCTACTGGTGAATGTTCTTCAAAACAATCAATTACCACTGGTGTTCCACAAGGTTCAGTTCTGGGACCTATATTTTTTTTAATCTACATAAATGATCTACCGGTAAATATTAGGTCAGATAAAACAGTATTGTTTGCTGATGACACAACTTTTATAAACTCAGGTACAAGGAACGAAGTTTTAAAAAAAGAAAACTGAGAATAGTGTAGAAGATGCTGCCGGATGGTTCGAAGCAAATAGACTAAAAATGAATGATGATAAAACGCAAGATATACTATTTCCAAATACAGATAATGACACTGTTAAAATCCTAGGTATACACATAGATTCAAAACTCAACTGGCAAGAGCATACAGACCAATTAGCAAAAAAACTAAACAGAGTAGTATATCAAATTAGAAAACTAGTTAATCTAACAACACCAGACGCGGCATTAACTTTTTATTATAGTAATTTTTACAGCCTCATTACTTATGGCCTCATTTTCTGGGGTGATTCATCTGACTTCGAAAGAATATTTAAAATACAGAAGAGAGCTGTAAGAGTTTTGGCTTCAGCACGGTTAAATGACCATTGCAGGCCAATTTTTAAAAAATTAAATATTATGACTCTTCCAGGTATTTTCATTCATCAGTGCATAATGTATGCAAAAGAAAATAAGATGCTACCCAGAAATTCTAATTTTCATATGTACAACACCAGAAACAAAAATGATTTTAATATCCCATATCATAGGCTGAAAAGAACTCAGCAGCCAGTAAATTATCTATCTATTGTCTTGTATAACAAACTTCCATATTATCTAAAGGACATGACAACAAACCAACTAAATGTAGCTCTAAAAAAGATTCTAATTGATAATATATTTTACAGTGTACAGGAATTTTTCGAGTATAATTTTTTATGAAAATTAAAAATTCGTACATTGAACTATCTTTCAACTATTTTTTCGCAAGTTCATTTAAACAATTAATTGTTGATATGGATGCATGTGTGTATATATGTGTGTCTACTGTCTACAGTTTTAATGCTCTTTCAACTGTTATTTATCTAGTCATATATATATATTAGTTTGTACTATTTTATTATTATCGTTGTATCTGTTATATTTATTTATGTGTTTTTTATATATTTTTTACATTTTTATATTCTTTTACAATTTTTTATGTATTTTTACATTTTTTCTTTATTACCGTATACTTGACTTGTGTAAATACTACATTGTATAAAGCACCAATAAATATCTATCTATCTATCTATTACGATACTCAGGTATGGTGGGCAAATAAAGATACGGATACTCCTCGTATAATTAAATCAACAAAATAGTTGCCTCCCTATTCCAATCAAAACTATTTCTGAAAAACAATTTTTGTTTAGGTTTCTCCATAAAATTAAAACTAATGACTAAGTAATAATATCTAAAAATGAAATTTACCCTTTCTTACAAGACATTTTTCACTTCTATACTATTTCAAAAACAAAACGGTGAAATTCAACACTGCACTTTTATCGTCTATAATCTCTAATCGGGCCATGCGACAGAAAGTAATATTCTACTACTTCTAGTAACTTTCTGTCTGTATTGGTACATGGAAATCACTAATTTTTCCACCAGACTTGAACCAAAGTTGCAAGAAAAATCGAGCAAGATGCATCTGCAAGATGTTGAAATGTGCAACTAAATTGCACATTTCAACAAAAATTATATTCTTCTGTCAATGCCTCATGCCCAGATATAATCCAATGTAGGTCGGGGGTATTTGCCTGCTGAGTAGCTGTTTCGTTCAAATCATATTTAATAACAGTAGTATAGTTCACCTGGACTAGAGGTCGCCGCTCTCGGTACTTGCTTCGTAAGTCGCTATCCGCTACAGAGACATCTATGATGTCTGTCGGATAGTAGCATTTGGACCATATGAGAAGATTCACATACATCTCACCACTACTCAATTTACCTTAGTCAATATATGACTAGCAGGTTGGCCACTATCATTTGTCTGTTCCATAACCTATGGCATACTGAGGAGAACTAATAAGTTCGAAACCGGTCTATGTCTGGTTAGGAATTGACAAATGATATTGTCTACCGATCTATCATGATTTGAGGGTAAAATCCAACGCAGATCGGGGTATTTGCCCGCTGAGTAGTTGTTTCGTTCAAATCATATTTAATATCTATAGCTAATATTCCTGTATAGGAATATTTAGCTTCTTGCTGGTTTAAAAAATCATATTTCTTCATTTGATTTACAACATATGTGTATCTAAGGTTACCTAATATATGAAAACGTTGCTCTTATTAACATTTGGTCATGGCAAATGTTAAATAAGATTATAATTGGTTTATAATTTTTTTACGTCGTTGGGTCTACAGTGTCAGTTACATACACATTCACCATATACACAAAGCCCTCCAAGAAGTTTTTTGCTATCAATGTACATTACAGTCGGCGTCATGGCATTTACGTCCGATATACTCTAGTGACTTTACAGTATCATTGTTTATTAAATGTTCTAGAAAATAGGAATACTCAATTAAATAGCTGTAAATCTAATCCAGTCTATTTTTTTTCCATTACCTCATACACGAGGTAGTGGAAAAAATTAAATTATTTGATAATATCTACCACCAATAAAATGTTAGGATATTTGGGAGACCTCAATGCTAGATCAAGCACCAAACCGAACCAAAGAAGGAATAAAAATGAGTCTTTCGTATATTGTATGTATAGTAATACATAATATTTACAATAATTTATTTTGTTCATAGCTATGGCCCTAAATGAATATAAAATGAGAAAACGAATTTGTTTAATTTTTTTATCAATATTTTTTAAATAAAACAATATTTATTTTAATATCTAATGACTCATAGTAAAAAGAAAAATGTGCTCGTTGTTAAAATATAAAGTGAAAAGTAGTTTTTGTAATAAAAATAATATTAATTTCGATCAATGATCGACACTTAAAACTAATAGCAATTAATAAGCACCATTATTATAATGTTTCTATTTTTGGCCTGACCTAGTTCGTACTAAGGTCCGTCCTGTCTGGCTTTGCCCAAAAAATTTTTGACAAAATAGAACTTTTCAGGTCCATATACAAAATGAAATAAAATATTTTTTCATGCAATTTAAATTTATTTAGTAGTTTGATGCTATAAAAAAAATTAATTAAAAAAATACAGTATTTGTATAATAGAATATCAACAATTCATTTCACACACACAAACATGAATTATGAGAACAGTGTCCTTTTCGTGGGAAACACTGAGCCAAACAGACCACGCCAATACAAGTGACTCTCGACTCCTGGTTGGGTACATCCTTGGCTGGGGTGCCTGTAAAGTAAAATTAATGTCTTAATGTTATGGCATGTTTTTTTCAATTCAAATTAATCATTATTTTACTATAAATGGCATTTCGTTGTAGAAGATTTTACTAATAGACAATGATTTAATTGACTTTGCCGTAAATATAATTACACTGGGTGTCGTAAGACCCGAAAACAAAGATAAACCGGTAATACTTACAAAAGAATCGTATAATAATTATTATAATATAATAATCAAATAATTTGCGCATTCCATCTTAAGTTCCTTTTACAAATGTAAAAAAATAAACCATGATATATCGCATTCACTCTGTGTGGAAATTAAAACGACTACTTGTTTTCTGTAAAATGTTTACATGATAGGTACTTCGGTAAAAAAACGCACTCTCTAGAAAATTGTTATTTCGAAAAAAAAAATTGTTCAAAAAGTATGTGTATACTCGAAAATGCAAAATTTTTGATGGAAAATGTTTTTTTGTTTATGTGCTAAGACGTTATAATTATTTATTTATAAAAGATGTTTGCAACTGACCATATTTAATAAAAAAAAAATGGTTTTCAGAATTATGTTTTTATGTATGTCAATATGGCGTCATCATTCTATTAGTAGTAGCAAATGTGACGAATGACGTCACCTGGGCTCGCAGAATGACCCTCTGTCAACCTTCAGTCGTACATAGTTCTCTAGCATAGGCACGTTTGATTACTTTGAAAACACTTTTTTAGACACACATGTACAAATTTACGAAATAAGTACAGGAAAGCTTTTATTTTTCTGTTTTAAATGTATACTGAAAAACATTAACCTTTCACTGCTTGTCCTAATTTCTTTGGTAACTTTTGGTAACTAAAGGGCACAAAACCTAACATTGTTGCAAGTAAAATAACCAGAAGTGTGCTCATATTTTTTTGTATATCTTGTACTTAAAAGTTATGTGTACCGATATGAACTGTTAAATTCTATTTTCCTGCACTTTTATATAAATCAAGTAATTGTTTACTTCCTAATATAAGTCAAACAATAAATCATAAAACATATAATAGTCCACGATTTTTACATATTCATTAAATATGAAAAAATAGTCACGTTTTGTGTTTTATTGGTTTGTATAAAATAAATTTTCATCAGGTAAAGGCAAAGTAAATTAATTTTGACTAAGAATGAATTAAATTTACTACCGGATACAAGATCGCAGTAGATATATGATTTTGATAGTGATAAGATTATTAAGAAATAAAAAATAAAAATAGACACCTGTTATTTCTCAGTCACTATCAGTAATATTTCTTATCAGTTATCGCTGTACTGTTACAATAAAAGAAACAATGCACCAAAATACACGGAAAAAATCTAAACTATATTTAAGACTACAATTCTTAAATTAAGACATTATTGTACTCATATTTCCGCAAGAAAAGATATTTTTCCATCAAGGAAAACGTTATTCTTAAAAGTCATTCTCTTAGTCTCCTTCTTTTAATGATAACTAATTATTAACTTTAGAATAATAATTAAAGAAGGCTATATCAATAATCAGTAGAAATTACAAAAAAACAGTTTGACTGTAACCAGATATTTGTAAATATTTTGTTCACATTAGCAATTTTTTTGGATTAGAGAATTACTAGTTTTTTTTTTTAATTCACGATAGGTAACTATATTATGTCGGCGTGTTACCTATGTAGGTCGGTACCTATATAAACAAAATATCGATCGACATTGTACGGGTGATCCAAATAAGCCTCCCACCCCCATTTTCTCGGTTATTTGGAAAGATACGAAAAAAAATTAAAAAATGCTTTTTGTAGGATTTTTAAAAAGGAATCTAGACACATTAACAGAAAAACAACTCAACATCAAATAAAAAAAGATGGAGGCCTAAGTTACTTTTTTTTAAATGGAAGTACCCAAATATTTTTCCATATTTGAATAGGACGTCTTATTCTGATTTCAGATATATATACTATTTATATAGTATTTTCAGTAAATATTCCGATCTTTCGATTTTTTTCAATATAAAATACGTTACTTAACAGATATTAAGAAATACTATCTAGGTGGCTGTGATAGTAAAACAAAAGTGTTAGTTTGACAGTTTGACTATTATAACTATTAACTTTTTGCCTAATTTACCTATGTTTAATTTCTTTTTATTATCCTCATGAAACTATGCTCAATTATTAGTTAAATTATTATATTGAAAAAAAAAATAAATAAATAAAAAACGCTTATGCTGCCCAGCCAGCTAAAAAAACTACAAATATAGAAAATAACTAAAGAACACTATTGAAGTGGTAGATAATTTATTAAAAATAATATTATCCATTAAAATAAGAGTGGTAAATGAAAATATTTAAATTCTTTAACGGCTACAGAAATGTAGTAAATTAACAATAATTTATTGCTAGTTAATTAATAATAAAATATCACAAAAAAATCTCTATGTGCCTTCCATTGTGTTCTATACACAGAACGTATCGTTTTCTTAAGTTTTCCATTACATTTGCCATAACAGCGTTGTTATTATTCAAATTTCGTATTTCTGTTCTAATTTTTCCTTTATTTCTTCCAAGTTGTTGCTTCTTTCTTTATAAACAATATTTTTTAAATGGCCCCAAAGAAACGTGTCTAATGGAGTTAGGTCCGGACTACGAGGTGGCCAAGCAATAGTTCCTCGTTTTCCTATCCATTCTTGTTATGTTATGTTTAAGTAATTTGTAACATCATTAATATTATGTGGGGGGTGCCCCGTCCTGCTGCCAAATAACATCGAATTGCAATTGCATTTCTTCTAATAAATTATTTACATCATTTCTTAACATATCCCTCTAAGGGAGCCTTCGTGAAAAATAGGCCCTATAATTTTTTTATATATTATTCCACACCAAACATTTATGGATTTCCTTCCTTGGAATTGAATCTCTTCAAAAATATGAGGATTTTCGGAAGACCAAAAATGTGAATTTCTTCTGTTGAAGATACCAGATGTGTTGAATGATGCCTCATCGGTCCAACATAATTTATTAAATATATTATTATCAATTCATACCTGTTGATCATATTTCTACAAAATTGTTGCCGCTTTTCATTATCTTAAGGGAATAATTTTTGAACAGGCAATATACTATAATCCTTAAGTTTATGTTTTTTTAAAGTTCTCTGTATGGTTCCATAAGAAAAATTCAAATACCTCATTGTGTCTCTTATTGAATTTCTTGGATTCTCTTGAAAATAGAGTAAAATACTGAATTCTCTATCTTCGTTGACTATTTCTCGTTTCTTTTTATTTTGAATTGCTCCTGTTTGTTTTAATAAATTATCTGCCAACTTAATAGTTTGCCTGTCAGGCAATTTCCTATTCGGATATATTTGTCCATATTCTCGCTGGGCAGCACAAGCGTTTTTATTATTTTTAAAATATAAGTTTACCATATCGTATTTTTTCTCCTAAAGTATAATGATTATTCATATTGGTTATTTTTGGCCAACAAAGCAACGTTCAAAAGTAACAGTTGTTGGCAAACTGTTGAATTATTAAATGAGCAAAACTGTCAAAATATTAATTGTTGTTTTGTTATCACGGCCACCTAGAAAATATTTCTTGATATCTGTTAAGCAACGTATTTTCTTTTGGGAAATAATCGATTATCGGAATATTTACTGAAGATACTATATAGTGTGGAAATTAAGTAACGCATAAATTCAGTAATTCCGTTGATATTAATTTTTTGGAAAAAATCTCGAAGGGGTATAGCGATTTTAACTTCAGCAAATATTTTCAGTCTATTTTCAGTTTCTTATGTTATTTATTTTTTAAGTTATGACGTCATCGACTTTTTTTTTAAATGACAACATATATTATTTTTTTTATTGATTTTGGTAGTAGTTTTTATTCCGGTTCCGACCGTATAAAATTTTCAATATGTTCTTTTTTGAAAAAAATTGAGAAAAAACAGTCTTAAAGTTCAAATAATAAAAATTCATTAAATTGAGAATATTTATCTAGTTGCCTAAGTTTGACGGAAAGTTATCGACGGCACATTCGTTTTTATTTTGAAATTATACAAATAGTTGAAAAATTGAACTAGAAATTTATTATCTGCTCAATTCATAGTAATAAAACTTCGTGAGGCAAACATTGGTATAAAAAGAAACTAAATTGATTAACCAGAAAAAAACTCTAACAATATCATCAAACACAAAAATAAGCACAGAAATAACAGTTGTTAAATTACATTTACACTAAATGTTCAAATTGACGACCCTGTACAATTTGACAATAACCAGGACCATTATAAAATTCATTTCTCACATTCTGAATAGTTTGAGGCGATATTAACCTAATCTCATGTTGAATTCTTTGCCTGAAATTGTCTAAATTATTGTGTCGATTGTTGTACACTTTATTTTTTAAGTACCCCCATAAAAAGAAGTCTAATGGCATTAGATCAGGAGACCTAGGCGGCCACTCTATCTGACCTCTTCTCCCTATCCATCTTGCTGAGAGAACTTGGTCCAAGTAGCGTCGCACAATAATTTCGTAATGAGGCGGAGCGCCATCTTGTTGTAACCAAATTGTATTATTTGGTAGGTCAGTGTTATTTGCATTGGGGAATAATGCAGCTAATGCAGGCATCAATTCCAACTGTAAAAATTGCAGGTATCTATCTCCAGTCAAATCGTTTTAAAAAAAAGAATGGACCTATAATTCTGTCACCAATAATTCCTGCCCAAACATTAACTTTCTGAAAATATTGGGTATGACTTTCCTGCATCCAATGGGGATTGTCCCTAGCCCAATATCTACAATTCTGTCTATTGACATGGCCATTTAAACAAAAATGTTGCCTCATGCGAAAATGAAACACGCTGGGAAACATTAGATCGCGGTTGCAAATTTCCATCATTTGTTCACAAAACTCTTGCCTACGATCAAAGTCATCATCTGTCAACTCATGAACCAAGTGCACCTTATATTGGTGGAATTTTTGAACTTTCAAAAGTTTTAGAACTGTAGTGTGGTTCAAAGCAATGCTTCTTCTAGTTGAATGTGGATTGTTTTCAATTTCTAGTAGCACATCAAGTTGTGCATCTTCATTTAATGTCGCCGGACGTCCAGTTTTTGGAAGATTCTTTACAACGCCCATGTTCCAGAAATTTTTTTCAATCCTACTAATTGTTGATTGATTTATGGGCTGATTCGGGTATTTTTCTTAAAAAGATGACACACTTCTTGATGTGCTCTAGCTCTATCGCCATAACCAATCATTATGAACACTTCAGTTCTCTGTTTGTCGCTCAATTGTACCATTTTTATTAATAAAATAGTTTTTCTAATTCAGAAAAAGCAAAATAATAACACTTATTCTATTGTGACATTTACAAATTGTGTAATTCTGACAGCCGTAACTAATGTGATACACCGGCAACTAGATAAATTTACCCAATTTATTGAATTTTTATTATTTGAACTTTAAGACTGTTTTTCTCGATTTTTTCAAATAATAACATATTGGTAATTTTATACGGTCGGAACCGGAATAAAAACTACTACCAAAATCAATAATAAAAATTATAGGTTGTCATTTAAAAAAAAGTCAATGACCTCATAACTTAAAGAATAAATGACATAAGAAACTAAAAATAGAATGAAAATATTTGCTGAAGTTAAAATCGCTATACCCCTTCGAGATTTTTTCCAAAAATTAATATCAACGGATTTACTGAATTTATGCGTTACTTAATTTCCACACTGTATAAAAAGTATATATATTTGAAATCAGAATAAGACGCCCTATTTGAATATGGAAAAATATTTGAGTACTTCCATTTAAAAAAAGTAACTTAGGCCTCCATCTTTTTTATTTGATGTTCAGTTGTTTTTCTGTTAATGTGTCTGGATTCCTTTTTGAAAAACCCTACAAAAAGCATTTTTCATTTTTTTCGATCTTTCCAAATAACCGAGAATATGGGGGTGGGAAGCTTATTTGGATCACTCGGTACATTGCAAGTACAAACGGTATGTAAATCTTTTTAAAAATG
>JANEYF010002118.1:0-2500 GCA_029963845.1 Rhamnusium bicolor
AAAACTGCACATGTGAGAAACAGGTGGGTGATAACCCATGAAATATTCACTGATACTAGTAGATGATTATGGAGCAGAGAACGTAGTTCCATTGACATATTTCTGTTACCATATTTAGTGACTTAACATTCAAACTTCAAAAAATATTCAACTCTCAAAATATAAAACTCGCTTTTACGAATAGACTTACAATTAGGAATGTTTTTTTCAAAACCAAAGACAGGGACGACATACTAGTCAATTCAGGTGTCGTGATTCACACGCGGCAGCTCTACACCGCAAGTACATGTCAAACAGATAGACGATTAAAAGATCGTATCACAGGGAAAATACTGTTCACAAGAGAAACTTTGGGAGTATTGATTCACATCCATAACGAACACAACGCGTTAAATTCCTGAACAGACATTGAGGGAGCACATATTTATACCTATCTATTACGCAGTCAAGCATAACCATCGAGCTAATGATTCGAACACCCAGTATAGCAACAGTAATTAAGTTGTCACTCATGTCTTGTGAAATGTTGGTATCCCTACAGAACTAACATTCCCTTGCAATTGTCAAATTGATTTTATTTTAAACAGTTTTTTAACTTCGACTGGTAAGAATTTTTAATCACATTTGTTAAACCAATAGTGGATTATCTGTGTTTTATTCAGTTTTAAATTTAAACATTTTACCTTAATGATTACAACTCGTGTATAATCATCTACTAGTAGGTATCAGTGAATATTTCATGGGTTATCACCCACCTGTTTCTCACATGTGCAGGTTCAATATAACCTTAACTTACGGTAACCTTTAACTTTTTACCTTTAGTACGATAATTATTGTTAACAATATTTGTAGAGTCTCTGATGAAGAGACTACAAAGCCTCGAATGCTCGAACAGGAAAAAAGAGACTTCCTTATTTCTTGCTGCTAGGACTGTTACACACAAACTAAAATTTAAAATTTTGTTCTATGTATATGTATATATATATATATATATATATATATATATATATATATATATATATATATATATATATATATATATATATATATATATATATATATATATACAGGGTGAGCCACGGTGGTGGAGTATTAGAAGTATATGGAGAATGGTTCAACCGATTGCTTTGAAATTTTTGTTACCAAGATAATCGAGTATGATCTCTCCAACTAAAATATTTTCGAAAGTGCGGCGTTGCCACATACGTAAAACAAGCAACATCTTCGTTATTTTAAATGGAACACCCTATATATTTTTGCGTTTTTTGAATCGTCGTCTCTTTCTGAGTAACTTTTATTAATATTTCCCTATACCTATCTTTCGCCGATTTCGAGATAAATAACTGTTTTCTGAATTTCTATTTGCCAAAAATTTGATCTCTTTCAGTAAATAAAATTTTTTCTCCTATCAACGCAGTAATTAAAAGATAATTTTTAGTTGTGGCTAGCAAGGCCTGGGGGCATCTCCTCCATTAATCAAATGTTTCGAATATCAAACAGGGTGAGTTAGAGAACGCTTTCTACAAGTGACTTAGAGAAATGCACGAAAGTCAATTTTTTTAAATGGAATGCCCTTGTATATTATTACTGATTTGGAAAAGGCGATATATTTACCTATTTAAAAGCAGTACCATACTCTCTATCTAATCGCACACCGTTTTTAACTTATGGGCACTTTTCTGTAACCTTTACTTTGAATATTAGTCTTTTGGTATATCATAACGGCTGGGCCAAGGAAATTTTTGTTTTGTCATTTTGTAATGACAACAGATGTTATTTTTCTAAATAAATTTGACGTTAGTGATATTTGCACCTAATTCGAATAGCTATGTAGCACAAATATGGCAGAAAATAATTATACAAACACGGCTTTAATTGATTTGTTTATTATCCACGGAGAGCGCAATAAGAATAACAGAAAAACATCAGAAGAAAAAAAAAAGGGAAAAACCCGAAAAAACGGCGAAAAAACAACAAGAAGTTTTTACGAATTCAGAGGAATTTTATAAATTTTGGTTCGTCATTAAGAGAAGCAAGAAATTTACCTAAACCTGTGACATCTGACGAGGTAAATGAAATAAATGTGCTAGCATATTTTCATGCAAATCCCCACTATTCCATACGCTGTGCTGAGGCGAGATTTAGCATTGCCATATTCATCCATTCGAAGAGTACTAGCAAACCATAAAATGCATAATTACAAATTTACAAGAGTCAAATTTCTCATGCCTCAGGATTATCTACAGAGAATAGAATTTTATGAAATGTTACTTGTACGTATGCAAGAGGATTCCAATTTTTTAAAGAAAATTATATGGACTGATGAATCAAAATTTATTAGGAAGGGATTTGTAACACACGCGAAATCGTCACCATTGGGCCACAGACAACCCCATCGTTAATAGAGAGGCTGAAATAAAATATTACATATACGACGAAAAATTGAATTCCAGAAAACATATTTAGATATAATTAGAACAGTTGTGGAAGACTTCCTTTG
>JANEYF010002118.1:7500-11000 GCA_029963845.1 Rhamnusium bicolor
ATTACTGCAAATTTTAACTGAACAAAAAAATTTGTATTCAGATGGAAACTGAGGTTCGGGGCAAACTGGGTTTCCGCTCTGCCCACCATCATTAACAAATCGACGTTGGGGTAACATAATTTTTGCAAATTATTTCTTATTTAAAAATTTTTCGCCATTAGTTCTATGTTGACTCAGTAGGTATAGTTGGAGTTACAACGAGCGTGCTGTTTTCACTTGAAATAAATTTTGGTTTAAAGCTAACCTCTAATCATAGACCAATTTTTCTCATTTATTTATTTAATTTAATCAATTATCCCACAGTAACTTGGCCATCAATTACGTGGATAGAAACACAAACTATAAACAAAGAAGTGCATTCAAATATCTGCTGATAGTTGTATACATACCACATCAACATTTAAATATTTGTTTTTACAAAATGATAAGTGTAGAAAACCAATGAAGTCGGGTAAATTCCATTAACCTTTAAAATACATGTTGGTTCGTGAGTGAAAATTACGTTGAATGTTTTTGATACTATATGCAAAGAGCAGGTGTTCGACACCATACCGGTTATTGGCATATTCCAGGCAGGACTTGCGATGCGTTATGCACAGAGTATCACTGTGGTGTGCCAGCAAAAAATCTTTACTATTTTTTTTTTTACAAATCCAAAATTTTTAAAAAAAAACAAATGATAGGAAGTTAACACGTTCATTAAAAGACAGTTTACTATCAAATATAATCTTTAAGATCTTTTATGAAGCAGGACGAGCCAAGCACGCAATTGGCCATTTGATAAAGATTAGATAACTGCAATCGCCTATTGAACGACATCATATTGCATTTCTTAATTCTAAGAGGTGGGTTGGCTGGCAATACACCAATCATTTCCAACTTGTTTTAGTACATCCTAGCCGAGCGCAGTCATCATATTAGCTGATTTTATAATAAAACCCATGTCAGGCAGCATACATTATCCCGCTGATATTGAGAGAGGATGTTATGGCATCTATAAAATATGACAAATATAAAAGGACCAAGGATGGAACCTTGCGGGACTCCTTAGAGTACATCTATATTATTAGACTTATAGCCATGATATTGCACTCTCTTGAGAGATAAGATCTAAATAAATTCATGACATCTGACGATATTCCATATTGGTCTGCGTGATTTATTAAAATTGTATGGTCTAAACGATCAAAGGCCTTGGAGAAATCCATATAAACAACATCAACTTGGTCTTGATTATCTAAAACGTCTGAAATGTATTGCGTTATACAGACCAAATGTTGTAGTTAACCTAGCATTCAGCGTTAAAGGTCCGGTAAAGCAAAAGAAATCATTCATGAATCCATGTTGATGACATCAATTATATTTTTTACATGATCATATATTATGCAACATTTATGATATTTTTAAACGCAAAAATACTACCCCAGAAAATACCAAAACAACCCCGAGAATGGCTAAAAAAAGTGGACATCATCCAAATCTTTTGAGATAACAGTGACATAAATTTCAAAATGACGTCATAATATACACACAAAAAAACTATCGCGAACAAAAGCAAACTGGTATAAAGAAATTCAGGATGATTAATTAAACGTTTGATGTTCTGTATGGCACATAATTTTTAAAATCCACTTTTAAAGGAAAACTTTACAACGCAAAAATAGGGGGGTGCTTTTAGAATTTCATAATTTTATAAGGATTACGTGAACATCTTTGTACCATATATTTTTTGCTCGCGATGCGATAGTGCCTAAATTATAACGACCAAATTTTGTTTTTTTAGCCGTTTACTTTCGATTTCACAAGGGCTCGACCAAATATTTGCCGCACACTGTATAATAGGTATTTGGCCAAAAATGACGACATTACAAATTGTCTGACAACACCCTATGTATTTCTGCGTATGCTTTGCTTAACAATATACAGGTGATCTCATAAATAAATACCATCCTTCAAGGGGATGATAGAACAAGAACAAATTCGCTTGATCTTTGTATATAAACATTTGCCTTAAATTAGTTCATAGTGTAGCTACAACCCCTTAAAAGGGGTAAGTACAACATAGTTATCTGTCGATAAATCTTGAAATGTTTTAAGTTGCAAAAATTAAATTTGAACCATTTATTAATTTCATGTTACATAATTTTTTAAATTTTTATATAAATAATAAAAACATTTTGGGTAGTTACAAGGGGGTGAGGGTGAATTTTCTTTTTCTGTTTTTTTTGAATGGTGTCGAAACGGGAAAAAGGCGCCAATGTTAAAACTGTATAAAAAAGGTGCTCTTACTAAATTTCGATAGGTCCATCCTTTTGGAATTAATTTAAAAATAATATGAAACACAGGATAGGTATGTAATAATAGAAGGTAACTCTACAAAATAATGTCACAATATTTTCAAGTATTGTTTTGTAGAGAAATTTAAAATATTGCTTTACGCAATGAAGCATGTGATTTATGAACAAAAAAATTATTTACAATAATTTTCTAATTACTATTATTTTAAGTTTGTTTCTTAAGTTTAAAAGATGATCAATAGTCAAAAAAATAAATTGGTTATTTACAAATATTTGTTAATTTATATTCTTTATTTTCTACATGGCGATATTTTAAATTGATATACAAAATAGTTGAAAATATTGTGGAACTATCTTTATAGAGGTATATAATTACCTTATTGCATACCTATCCTGTATTGCAATATTAAAATACAAATAACTCCAAAACGATGGCTCCTATCGAAATTTAGTAAGAGCACTCTTTTTACACAGTTTTTAACACTGTATGTGCCTTTTTCAGCTTTAAGTGCTTTAAAAAATAAGAAACAAAAATTGTAGCGAAAAATTCAGCCTCAATCTCCTGTAAACCACCGGAACAAATCATGATATTTAGATAAAAATTTGACGAAATATGTAAATGGTTCCTAGGCGATCCAAATTTAATTTTTGGAACTTAAGATGTTTTATAATTTATTTGCAAATAACTATGTTGTACTTGTTTCCTTTAAGGGGTAGTAGGGCCCTTATGAACTGATTTAAGGTAAATGTTTATATACAAAACTCAACTTACGTTTTTAGTTCTATCATCACCTTGAAGGATGGTAGAATAATTATTGAACACCTCCTTTATACTATATAATTCTATATTTATTGGTTACCATATACTATGTAACATAGTATATTATATTATTCAAAAAGACATGTGCAAAAATGCACAGTGTTGTCAGAAAATTTTTAATGCTACTATTTTTGACTAAACACGAAAATTGATAATTGGATTATGATGAAAGTGTATGATATGATAAAATAAAAAACTCTATCGATTTCCGTAATACCATAATATTCCAAAATATGCCTGGTGTCAACGAGATCATGTATCAGCCCACGATTTTTTTCGCTGTAATAAATTTTTGAAACTTGATATGCATTATAATAGAAGTGAATTTTAGTATTTTGACATACGTATATTCCTAATAACACTTTTGGTTTCACCGGAAGTAC
>JANEYF010002119.1:0-39284 GCA_029963845.1 Rhamnusium bicolor
AATTTTAGAATTAATGTTATATATCTTATCAATTAAACCATTATCATAGTAATTGTTTGTTTATTCCAAGACTAGTGATTTATACAAACTGCACGTTTCCATCATTTGACTAAACATGGTTGCCGTTGTCTTCATATATTCACTATGTAGTTAGGACTATAGGGAAGGTGATTGAACTTTACATTAAAGGTATCTTATAAATATATAGTTATGTATTACTTCATCGGTTTTACTGTGTTTTGACACTTCCAACACCATAAACTTACCCAACATCACCTCTGCTTTGTTTGGAATCTCTTCAATGTCGTCAACTATGATTTGGATGTGAATTACGTTATAGTGTTTTGTTTCATTCTATCACACGAATCATCATGGAATAGAATAATATGCTTGGGAAAAGTTATTATTTAAGCAAACGTCAAATAAAACTAAAATTTTAAATTTTGCTGTTACAGAGCTACAGAACTACTAAGAAAATCATGAATATTTCTTCAGAAGTACTTACTTTACATAATTCTGAGGATGGATCTTGACGATTTTTTTTTCAGTAACAATATATCCTAAATATTAAAAAAAAAGTTTTATTTGAGCCATAAATAATCAGCCACATTGACAACCCTCCCATGTCAACAAAGTTATAGCTGAAATAGTCATTTTGGCTAGTGCTGCTAGAAAAGTAAATGGTAATCAACAAACACATATTTATGTTGCTAATAAATTTACCCTTTGATACATTTATTCGCAAAAATGAATGAAATACTTCAGGGATTTACGGTGGATAACAACAAATTCGCGAAAATTTCAATTGGTCAAAGTTGACACTTTTATTCATAATATTTATCCCTGTCATCATTTTTTCAACATATCTGTGAATTTTGTATTGCCAATATAACACTGCATTTTATGAAATTACGTGGTATTTTTCAAGTTATAAAACTAGCACAGACATTTATTTTTGTACTTTATGTAAAGTTACATATTACTGCTAAAAGGATGCAGTACTTGGTTAATATCCTCGCAAAATAAATGTACTCACACAGAAAGTAATATAAAAGGAACATTTTTAAACATATATACAGAGTGGGGGACAACTTTATCAGATGATTCCTCATGATACATGAAAAAAAAGTTAATACAAAAAAATTATTATCAAAAAACTATTCATAAAGAGAGTATAGCCGATCAAATATGAAGTCTGAATGATGGGTATCTTTTTTTTACCATAACGACGTATGTGTGGACAATAATTTTTCTGTCGTTGCGCAACCAACGGCCTATTGTACTCGGTGTAACTACAGTGGAGAAATAATAACTCCAGGGTTCATTAAGAAATTAAAGATCGTAAACTTCAACTGAACATAGTTTATTCACAATCATTCCATTTGCAGTATCAAAAATAAATAAAAAAGAACAGTAAATTCATTTAACTAATACTGACGTAATTGGAGGAGATAATTTTGGGGTAAGGGTAATGTACTGATGAAGTGGGAATGTAGTCGCTTCTAATACAGATTAGCAAAATTAATTTCGGTTGTCAAAATAACATATTATACTTGACGTCTGTCACTGTCAAATTGACAGTTAATAAAAATTACTGCAGTTGACTTCAAATGATACTTGACATCTGTCATTATCAAGTCACAGTTAATACAAATTATTAAGATTGGAGTCAAATTATACTTGACATGTCACAGTCAAAGTGACATTTAGGCAAAATTACTACTACTGAATTCAAATGATACTTGATATCTGTCGCTATCAAAGAGTGACAGCTAGGTAAAATTCTGTTAACTGAGTTCAACTTATAATTGACGTCTGTCACTGTCAAAGTGACGCAACGCGTTTGGACTAATGACTGAAGATAACTTCCAGTATAAAATAATGATTGTCTTTCAATTTACGATTACATAGATCAGGACAAACTCTATCTTTTAAAAAACTAGTATTCGGATAGACTCAAATATTTAGTTAATACCGTCTCTCAATTTAGGACTAACTCTATATTAAGATGTAGAAAGTATCAATCAAATATTCAACTGATATTTAATTATAACCTAAGTTATATTTGAGATTATTTTCGGATGGGCTCAGGAATTAATGTGCGTCTGCATCCCGTTTTATATTAAATGGTTGCTAAATTTGTGCCCATAAATACAAACAAAGTAACTAAAGCACGTAAATACAAACAAAATAGCAAAATGTTTATAGATAATCAATTATTTATTTGGGATAGTTAAGGTGATCTATCTTTCCAAAGAAACTAACTATACATATACATATCTAGCTCCTACTAGTAATAGTCTAAGAGCTGGCTACATAAAAAAGCAAGGTATAAGGTACATGAAATGTGAATAGCTAGAGAGGTTCCATTAGCGCTCCCGAACACCGAGTGGCCAGTCTGTCAGCGCAATTAGGAAGATTAAGGCAGGGGCGGACGGTCAAAGATGACAAATTTGACAATGAAAGAAATTATAATGCTCATGGATAAAAATTATTGGGAAGTGAAGTATTTGTTGTTCATGTACCTTATACCTTGCTTTTTTTATGTAGCCAGCTCTCCGTCTATAAATTAAATGTTGAATATTTATTTATATAAAATTTTTTAACTAAAATCTATCGTTACATTACTATAAAATTCTAATACAATAACCATTATCTTCCCAAGCAACATTATAATGTAACAACGTCACCCAAAGCGTCCTCACGTTGCTGGACAACGTCGGAACAACAATTATCCGACCCATTTTTGCACCATTTCGGTAAATAAAATCAGGGTCGCTACAATCTTGGCATGCGACTGACAGTAATAGCTAACGACATAGTTAACGTTGTGCGGAAAATCAACTTTTACACCAAAATTAGAGAAGTGTCATAGTATGTTTTTCTAACTAAAAAAGTTACTGCTAGACTTTTCATTCGGCCATTTGTATTTACTGGATTTAACACTACAGCTGTTCCCAACTAAACTTAAAATGATGGAAGTAGAGCTTCTCCGTCTGTGTCTTATTGTGATGTTTTCAGTGGATTTTGAGAACTTTCTGGTATATAAAAATCAAGTTTTTAGAAAATAAAAAATATTTTTTCTTGGATACACAAATTTAAGTGATTTAACTGTCAGCACAATGTAATGATTACTTCGCGGTTTTAAACTCAAAGTAGTATAATTATATTGACGAAAATCTCCTGAACTCGCACTTTCTTTTTCACCTTATTTATCAACATTCAAATGGCGGACAACAGTATGTACGTTCGTCCTCGAGTTGGGTTTGAAAAAAGAGCGCAGTTGTGTAACACCGTGTTTATGTATAATTTCTTCTAAAATATGCACTTCTTAACTGTAAAAAATGGATGAATGTTGAATACTTGAATGACTGGTCTCTCTCTCTCTAATGATACTGAGAAGGGAACCCTACAAAGAAAATCACTTGAATAATAATAGAATAACACAAGAAACTTTTATAGGTCACATATTTTTTTAGTTCTTCCTCATTATCTACCCTCTTTATCAGGCACGCATCACACCATGATGCGTCGTCCGTAAAACGTTAAAGAATGACCAGTTTATACGTTAACGACTCAGTTTTATGATGACGTTTCCGCAACGTCAATAACAAACCGAAAACCTACACCAGTCGACCAGACGTTGTTAAAACGTGTCTATTTTACTTTAGTTACAAAGAATTGATAAGCGACGTCGTCTAGTCAGATAGAGGTTATTAGTGACATGAGGACAATTTTCTACATCCAATATAACGATAATTACGGCGCAAATATGGTCGCAATTCTCAAAATTGCTGCTTGAGGTAAATACCGATGAAACTATTAAAATTTTAATTCAAGTACCCATTATAACGATAGAAAATAAGAAACTGTATAAAAAATTTATATCAAAAATATATATAAACTGTATTAATGCTTATAAAAAATGTTTTTAAACATTATTTGGGTCCCAAATTGGACGAAGTGAATGATAGAAACATGGAATAAAACATAAATGTATTTCGAATTTTTTTGTACAAATTTATTAGAAGATGATATCAAACTGAATGTTTTATCGGCTACGGAAGAGTCTCTGTGCAGTATCATTTGTTAGGTTGGTTTGAATCATGATATTATTATTCCTTTCTCTTCTGTGAAAGAAGTCTTAAAAGTAGAAAGGTGGCATCCTTGAATGATGAACTTATAACAGAAACTATATGAAGAAAATCCAAAGCGAGATGATCCAAATCGAGATGATGAATATGTGCAATGGTGGTCCGCAAACATTTTATTTTCTGACGAATTTGCTTTTCAATTGAATGGTGAAGTCAATCGCCAAAACTGGCGAAATTGGGTGTGGCCAATTTCTTACTGGATGCAGGAATATCATCCTCACTATCCACGAAAGTAAATGTCTGGGTACCGGTTGTTGGAAACAGGATAATTGGACTTTTTTTGAAGAACATCTTACTTCAATTTTTACGGGAATATATATAGAAGATAGATGGATTGATGGGCGGGGAACTATTAAATGCCCACCAAGATTTCCAGATCTTACCCTACTATATTTTTATCAGTGGCCATTTACGAGTGTTGCTTATAAAAACAATGATGCCAATAACATCGAGACTTGAAATATAGCAACCAAAAATACCCAGAAATAATAAATAGGGTTTAGCAATAATTTATTTCCAGTTTGAGACATTGTCAAACCCAAGAAGGTCTCCTTTCGAATATATTTTGTATTTTACATGTTTTAAATAAAAGACTATTTGATTTCTACGTCCCGTTTTCTTTTCTGAGGATCTCAGTATGAACACTTAAGTAAATTTTTTTCACGATTTTGATGGCACTAATATAAATAAACCCATAGAACCTCCATTATTACTCTATTCCCAAGAATAGAAAATGTTTTTTCATAAGTGTCACCTTCACCCGTGCAGCTTCGGCTTTGGAATCGAAGGTTGTCTAATTTCTGTGGTTTTTATAAAACATTATGTGTGTATATATACATTCGAACTTCTATAAGTCGAACTTTCTATATCTCGAAACTATTTCTAACCCGAATATGATTCTATGCCCTTGATATGTACTTCCCTTTTTAGAAGTTTTTTTTAACACAAATTTTTTCTAACTTGAACAGTCTCGGATAGATTTAGGAGGTTCGAGGTAGAAAGGTTTGACTGTATTTTGAATGCTCGAATTTAAGTTTCTGCCATGACTCAATTACTTTTTTCGATATTAACCGTACTATTTGCGATAGACCCATCAAATATGGTGTGGTCGTAATCGGAATGAAAATGGCTATGCAATTATGTAAAAAAATTGAGACTTTTTTATTTATTTAAAAAGAATTCAGTCAACAGATCTCGAACGGTGATGATGCCATCTACAAGATAAGTACAGAAGCACAGATGCACAGAAAATGATATAAATTATGTTAAAGAAAATTTTTAAATATAAATAAGCTTCCAGTAAGTACCAGATAAATGTATCGATGAGAAAAGTCCTTTAACGTGAACTCCTTTGACATGTTGTATACTAAATTTAAATTTAAATCTCTTTAAGCGAGGATAAAGTAATATAAAGCAAATATATTGGGTGCCTTACCGTTAATACTTAAACCCAAGTTAAACCCTTGTAAAGTAAGTGGGGTTATTTTATGGGTAATTTTTATTTAAGGTGATCGAGCGTGCGAATGGACCCAAGGCAACTACAGGGTTAGAGCCGTAGACTACTGGGAGCGTCCTGGAAAGTATTCCGAAATTATTTCGTATCCCTAAGTGCGACATAAAATTGAGAAAACCCCTGCTAGGTGCAACTTTAAAGTAGAGTTGAACGTAAGTGGAAGTAGTTGATGTCAGGATTAAGGCAATTTATTAGTTTATTGAAATCCTTATATTTAGGTCAGCCACGTCCTCACCTGGAGACATTTTTGCATAGCTAATAATGTGTTTATTCTATTCTTAAAATCATTTACTTACTGTCTTCTGCTTTTAATATTAAAATTACTTAGATAATTGGCTTATATTTTTAATTGTCTTTTATTGTATTGGGAAAATAAAATTATAATTTTTTGCTCTATTTTCGATTTGTTTTTTAATATTCTCTAATATTCTTTAGTACCTACTAAAATATACAATATGATATTTAGAACCTATTATATATGGAAATATGAAAAGGTAATATAAAATATTGCAGGTAAGTAGATTTGTTCATGTTACTATCTTTCGAAAAAACATGTAAAACTGTGTGGCTGCGATATAAACACGTTGAATATTCTTATCCACTGATAAAAAGTTGCTTGGCAAAATTTACTGGTTAAATGTTCCAGTTTAAATAGGCACTGATGAGCTTATCTCTTGGCGTCGGAGACTGACCTTGGTGGAAGAAATAAGCCAATGTTAAATAAGTGAAGAAAGACATCTCCTTTTAATTGAGGGTCGTGCTGTCGCGTCGTGCCTGTGTCGGGCACAAATGCATAATCATGTCTTATTTGACAGCCTTTTCTGATAAGTTAATAGCCAATTATTTAACAGAAAATAGAATTTACAAGAGACTATGGCAATCGTTTAGTAGGCGGTAAATCTATTATGTGATCACCGAAAAATGCTTATTTAAAGAGGTACCTAATCACGAAGTGTACCTTTCTGGCACCCTAATCAAGTCATTTATTTATTTATTATGTTTTTTTACTAGGTAAATACGATTAGTTTACAATTTTCAGTAGTCGAAATAAATGATGTACCTACAGGAAAGAGGTGAAAAAAATTGTGTGTTCAAAAATGTGTAAATAGGTGACTCATTATATCTCAGAAACTAAAAAAGTTAGAAAAAATATACTTTTACCAATCAATAGTACAAATAATTTTCTTGTGTGAGTAGTGAATTACTGACGGTTCTGGATCACCACTCGCCACTCCTATCATTGAGTGGTAATCTTGCCCTTAATTGACCTCGACCTTAACATTGATATTACCTTTACATTGATCTTGGGTTGATTTTGACCTTAACCTGAGTTCGGCAACAACTTTGGTCATATCCATGGCAATGGCCTTATCCTTGAATGATACTAATTGGTTGTAGATGTTTGCACAAAATATCAACGAATATTTTAGTACATCATTCGTGCTTATATAGTTAAGAGTAAAGAACGTTAATATTCGTCATTGAAACCAGTGTACTATTTACTAAAGTTAATTATTTATACAAAAATTCACAGGAATAAGTTAGTTTAAATAAAGCTTTTCTGCATATATTCGCAAATCAATATATCTTTCATATAAGAAAATTATTTTTAACTAGTCAAAATTACTTCTCTTTTGATATAAACCATTGTAACTTGCTTTGAGAAATAATCTCTCATTCTAATAAATATTGTTTCAATCTGATTCCTTCTACTTCTCAATAACATTTATTACTCAGTTTGAACATATAATGTATTGAGCAAAAGATTTATTCCCACCCAAGCATTTAAAGTAATTTCTCAGAGGTTAGGAAAAAACATATGCAGTAAATTACCAAGTTCTCATGCGCTGACCGAGTGTGAATCAGAATAGTATTTAAATAATCGTTTATTATTAAACATAAATATTTTTTGAAAACTGTATTATTGGCTTTACTCTCTCAGTTTCTACTGTAGGTTTTACGTCAACATCTAGAAAAATAATTGTGTTACTATTTATACCGCAAGATCAGTGATCAACGGCTAATAAGAATACTGATACTAAGAATACTAATTTGCTCAACTGTTTAATACTAAACAATTAAATCTCCTATATACTTATTGTTAATCTCTATCTCTTGTTTTGATTCTGCCCCTGCTCTTATCAGGAGGCCTCAAAACAGTTTCATAAATTTCATTGTTAATAGAGAAGGGATGAGAGAAAGAAAACATCTCTGAAGCAGTTATAATATTAGACAATGATTGACCGAAGGCAACTCCTGTGGTGTTAACAAGTTACCTTCTACCAATATTTTCTCTTGGCTCTATATAGTTGGTCTCGGTCTCTGAGGTGAAAGGCAAAGTTGTTTGAACTTTCTTCAAAATTTGGTACATTCCTTCTTTGCCTATTTGTCAGTTGGTAAAATAACTTTTTTAATTAGATATGTTATTGTATTATCAATACATGTTTATGTTATATAAATGAGTTTTTAAAAAAGATTTATTTAATTAAGAGTCAACGTTGACTCTACAGAAATAATGATTTGAATATAAATATGTTTATACATGATGAGTATAAAACTGAGTTAACAAAGATTATGGAGCTAATTTATAAGCTTTCTAATTATGCTAGATAAGCGTGTATAATAGTTCTCAGACCTAGATCAAAGCAAGTGATGAATAAGCAATTTGTAATTCCAAGAGATAATTTGTTATCTGCAGCGTAGGTGCAATATAATACTATGAGATATTATGTGAAGCCAAAGTCGTGTATAAGTTAATATGCAGTGGTGTAGATTTTATATAACAACTTCCCTCTTATTAAAAAAGGTGGTGTTTACGCAACAAATTTTGAAAAATGAAAAATATGGTATGGAAAACATGAAATCAAAAAATGGTAAATATGAAACAAATGATAAGTAAAACTATACATTTTAAATGCAAAATATGAAGGTATGTTATAAGCGTAAATGTGCAAAAAATAGCAATATGTAAAAACGTACATTCTGAAAATGTAAAATAATATAAAACATAATAAAAATTAAATGTAAAAAGTAAAAATGTAAAACACTAGTATACAGTACTAAACGTTATAAAATAAAAGTTATTAAACTTTTTAAAAATGAAATAAAATTCACTGAAGTCAATAAGATTCACAATGCATTATTGAGGTCTACAATAAGGCACATAATACACAAAAAGTCTTTTTAGGTGAGTTCTATTGCTTCATTGTCCTCTTCTTCACGAATTGAAGGTCGTTTTCTTGCAGGGAGTATGTTTGTGAAACTACTGAAAGCTTTACTAGGTCGCGGTGGAGGTGGAGGCGATATAGTTGTGTTGATGGCTAAACTGCATCTTTTTTTTTTTGTTTTACACTTGTAAAATACGTAGAGGAATAGTAGTCCAAAAATTAGTGTTATTATGAAATATGTGAACCAGGAGATGTGTTTGGAAATAAACGGTTCGTTGATTAGGTCGTCCAAATCCTTCGAGTATTGATCCAATTTATGCTTGGTAATCTCGAGATCGTCTGTGTTTAGATTGCTTAGTTTCAGTGGCTTTAATTTTGGTAACTGAATTTAGTCTGGAATCTCGTTACAGCACTCATATGGGATTTGGATAGGATTGGTGTTATCCTTAACATCTAATACCTTGTTTGAACTTGCTTGAATTTTGGTTATACCAATTAAAGCGTAACAATTGGGTTGTAATTTGTTAATGGAGTTTTTGGTAATGATTTCGGTTTTTGAATTTCTCTTTGGACAGTTGATAGTAACATGCAGGGTTCTGCGTTGATGATTAACCAGGTGTTTTCCTGAAGTTTTAGAACATTGTCACCTTGACTTATAATGAAAAAGGTTTTGCAGTTTTCAGGTAGGAACCTAAGATGGCAGTGCTGTCTATCGGGTAGGCGAACAAGTTTGAGCATAATTTAGTTCCAATGTTAAGTTGTCAACATTCTTTCTAGTCCGGAATGGGTATAAACATCAAAGAATCATCATCTCTCGCGATATATTTTTGAGAGACTGACAAGATATGGTGCAACCGAGTTCTATTATCCAGGATTGGAATGGGATATAATTGATAGGCTGTATAGATTTGGGGGTCTACCAATGGTATGTGTAAAACAAAAAATTAAACTAGAATCAGTTTGACACACTCGCAGTTCGATAATATCCAAGTATTGGACAACTTTTCATAATTTTATCGAAAGTGGCAAATTATTTTTCTGCAAATTTTGTGAAATTTCCTGTAATGAATTTATTAAGTGATCTGGAGCAATGATAGAAGTATGAATAATTTTTAAGCGTGAAAATTTAATGTTATTGAATTTAGAATATCGTCCAGATCGCTTTCAATGTATACAAATAACTAGCCATTAAGTGTTTCTTGAAATTTTAATTTTGTTCTAACTATTTGTATATCATGTTTCGTATTTAAGATAGCATCTTCAATTTCTTTGATACCATCGTTAAATGTTTCTTCGTCGTTTCTTCGGCGTCTAAGTTTCCCGGGAAATTAATTTAAAAATTGTATCTATACCGTTTAAAATTCGGCGTTCGTAGCGTTTTGTGTCAAGATGAACTTCGTTTAATTTTGATCATATGCTTTTGGACATTTGTGTTAAAAGACTAAGGTGAGTTTTAACTTTGCTAAGGAAAGTGTTCATATTATGAATAGCAGGGTCGAGGGTGTTTATGAGGGTGTCTAAAATCTTGTCATTTTTGTCAAAAGCTCGTTTTAAAGAAGAAATGTTTTTGTGTACCAATAATGTCTATTTATCGTTTGTCACTGTTACTTCGTTGAGTTTTCGATAGTCAACTACAACGTCATTTTTGTGTGCCAGAATCATCAAGTTTTTTGGAAACTATCCAAACAGGAGAGGACCAGGGTGAAATTGAATGTTGAATGATACCCTGATTTAACATTTTTGATACTTGATATTTAACTTCTTTGTGAATTTGGGGATATCGATATGATTTTATAAAAATAGGTTTAGAATTATTAGTGTCAATCGCATGTTTAATTTCGTTCGTGAAAGTCAGATTATCTCCTCCTAAATAGAATATGTCTTGGAAGTCTAAATAAAGCTGCGTTATTATTTCATTGTCCTCTTCTTTTAGATGATCCAAGTGTAATTAATTTTTTATTTGGAAAGTCCTGTCCATCTGCATATATGGGCATCAACATTTTGAGTGTTTCAATTAATAATTGCTTTAAATTTTTTGAACTGGTTCGAGGTTTAAATTGCAAAAATTAACTAAGGTTGTTACAAATTAGCCTTTCTCATTTATTTTTACCACAGTATTAGGTAAGCGTACCTTTTCAATTTCCTGCAATAGCAATATATCGCCAGTGTTAACTAAATTACATTTTAATTTACATAATTTCTCTGTGCGAGGTTCGATCAAAATTTCATTTCGGATAGAATTTTGAAATTTATTTCAATATTACTTGGAAATTCCGGGTTCTGGTGAGTTTTTCGGCTCTTACGATTTGTCTAGTTTTGATTCTAATCCGGTTAGCAATGTAGTTAATGTCATATTCTCGATTAAATTAGTTTGCGCGATTTTCCTCAAGACTGAGACATTGTTTCTGCACAGCGGCGTGCATTTTTGCGTTGTAAATTTGTAATCTCGAAATGAAATTTAAAGCGATCTCATTTGGCAATTGGTGAACACGTTGTTAAGTCTGGATTAACGCGGTCAAATCGCGTGGATCATCAAAATGAGCATCGAGTAATGCCTTGATTTCTCTCCATGAATTTGGGTTTCGTGAATTTACTAATTCTGCGGCTATACCACAAAGTTTATTTTTATATGTAACGTTAGTAAAATACGTTGATCGTCTACAGCCATGCTCTGGGCACGAATGCAGGCATTTATAAAAATTTGTAAAAACATTGGATTGCCATCAAATTCTGGTACAATCGAGAAAATTTCCTTAATTTGTACAGTTTGCTGCTAGTGCTTTTAGTTGTGAGAGACATGCTGCTCGATATTCCAGATTTCATCGATTATTAAATCAGATAAAGTAAAATAAAATAAAAAGATTAAAAATAATGTTTAGTTTGCTATAAAAATATGTTTTTGTAGTGTTAATATTGATTGTGGTAGATATTTAGTTTGCAATATAATATGGGACTTGGATAATAGAAATAAATACGCACTTATATTAAAATTAGTTTGGTCCTTAAGTCGGACTGTACTTCACGCTCACCTCTACACACATATATGTGGTGAGTGGATACAGTTAAAAATATCAGAGCCAAATCAAAAAATAAAAAAAAAATTAAATTGAAAGAAAATAATAATAAAATTGTTTTTTACTTGATACAAATTAAAAATGATAATACGAGATGATTCTTAAATGGTCTTACGTAAATATTTTCTTCATAAGGTTTCTCCGTTAAGGGATTTGGATACGCCAACGTAGTGAGGAAGCGCTCCCTTTTTCTCGTAGGCTCACTTTCACTAGTTAGATGCCTTCTGCAGATATCTTCTTTGTTCTAATGCGTTGCACTACCAGTTAAGCTTCTTGTTCTACGATGTTAAATGGATCCTACTGACTGCGCCATTTCTTATATTTTGTTTTCATAAATGACTTTTTAAAAAGGTTTATTTAATTAAGAGTCAACGTTGCCTCTACAGAAATAATGATGTGAATATAAATATGTTTATTATAATATGATGAGTATAAAACTCAACACAAACAGATGGTGCCACAGATTCAGGATCCTTCTTACAGCCAAATAGTTAGAAAAAATAAAAACACCGCAGTTCTTTTAGTAGAAGCAAAAAACCAATTGCTTCATTTAAATACATTTAAGAGCAATATAAATCCTGTTGACCTAGGTCCGGGAATAACACAAATTAGAAGGGCAAAAAATGGTAAAGTACTAGTGGAATATTTAAAATCGGAACACCGTAACAAAATTAAAACTAATCTAGAAAAATCTGTAGGTGAAAATATAAGTGTATCTATTCCAAAAAAATATTCTCTTAAAATTAAAATATATAATATAGAACAAACCGATGTAAATGAAGATACTCTCTCGAAAAAAATTGCACAATGCTCCAATCAACATTTTAAGGTTGTGCAAAAAATCTATTTGATAAATTTACTAAACAGGGTTTTATATTTGTGAGATATGGCAAATGTTCTATATATGAGCACTTTAATATGATTAGATGCTACAAATGCTGTGCCTACGGACATCTCTCAAAAGATCACAAAAGAATGAACTGATATGCCCAATTTGCTCTCAAAATCACAAAATTGAAAATGCGATAGATCTTCCAAAAAAATGTACAAATAACAACACTCGTCTTAGTACCAACATTGACAAAAACCATTCCTCAAAAAACGCTAAATGTCCAATGGACCTTAGACAAGTTGAATTTTTGAAAACAAAAATAAACTACAAAGTCACATAGCCATTAAAACTAGGACAGAGTGGAAATATAAATTCTAAAGTTAATTTTAAAATATTACATCAGAACATGCCATGCCCCAAAAACTAAACTGAGGAGTTAGAAGTGTTTTTAAGTGCCGAAGAACCTGATATGATGTGTGTAACAGAAACCTGGTGCAGCGATGGTGATATTGATTATGCTAAAGTTGTAGATTATTCTATAGGAAGTTATTTTAATAGACAAAATATTCTATACGGTGGAGTAATGTTGCTTATTAAAAATTCCCTTCAATTGATTGAAATTACTGAGTACGTAGATTTAACTATTGATAAAGCATTTGAATGTGGTGGAGTTACGGTGACGAAAAATAATGAAAACATTTGTATTTTATGTATGGCGAATTAGATGTATTTTTTGGATAAATTTGAGGAGTGTTTAAATTTAATTAGTGATAAGAATCAGTTTGGTAAAATACCTATATGCGGTGACTTCAAAATTAATTATTTCTCTGATTTGCAAGATAAACTCGTTGAGCTTGTAAATTCATTTTATTTAAATCCAGTATTCAAGGAAGTCACAAGAATAACAACATCAGTAAATGCCATTGATTATATTTTTACAAATTTTAATAACATTTTAACAAACAAACTTGTAATTCATAATGGCGTATCTGATCATTCTGTGCAAGTAATTTCATTCCTTATAACAGAAGAACATAGAATTTACTTCATATAAAAGTAGATCCTTTTCAAAAAAAATATAAATTTGTTTATAAATTATCTTAAAAATAAATACTGGCATGCAATTGATATATAGATGAAAAATTTTGTATATTTATTAATATATTACAATATTACTATGATTTTAGTTTTAAACTAATTGAAAAAATAAAGCACAACTTTTGCACCAATAAAATCTGATTAACAACAGGTTTAAAAATATCTGCAGCCAAACTTAAAGAGTTATTTATTATGCAACAACAAGGGCTAATTACTTTAAACTACTATAATACTTATAAAAACTTCTATCGACGTACAGTTAGACAGGCCAAACAAATTTATTATAACAATCTAATATAATATTCGGAGAACACATCTAAAGCTGTATGAGCTCTTCAATAACAAATTTTAAATTGCAGACGAATAGTAGTAGAGTTATAACTGGTGTTGAAATTACAGAGAAGAAGAAATAGCCAATGCCTATAATAATTACTTTGTAAATTCAATTCAATTTTCAATTCAATTTATTCAAAGTATGGGTACATAATATATACTTTGACATTGTATTTTGTTGTATTCTGTAACCTATTTTATACATTACTATCAAGTTGGAGACGAAAACACCTAAGCACAAAAAAGCTTGTTTTGTGAATTTCGTATCAACCTGAATTGGAATAATATGTATATAGTTATTTAATGTTTTGTGAAAATTACAGAATGGAAGAGATGAATGTTAATTTATAAAAATATAAATTGATAAAAATGAAGAGTGGAGTATGGTGAGGTATAACAAACAACATACAATAGTATATAGTAGATAAATAATACAGATTATGTCACAGGTAAGTGGATCAATAATATTCATAGTTAGATCAGTGATAGTAAGTCTAGAAAGTAAGCTAAATTGTAATGATCTAAACATATCGAATACAAATATATTCTCTAATAAAACTATATTTCAGTTGATATTTTTACTTTATGATATTCATTATAGGATCAGGATTATCTAAAACAATTTTTTTTTATTTCATTTTTGTATTTATTATATTTTTTTACGTTTTTAGGTGGATTGGTAATAAATTAAATAATTTGGGGCCAAGATAGAAAACAAATCTTTGTGTATGGCTTTTTTTAACAAGTGGTATCTCCACAGACTTATTTTCTATGAATCTAGTTTCATATCTAAACTGAACTGATGGGGATTTTGTGTCAAACATATGCAATAAGCAATGATACGCAAAGAGATTTTTTATGTTGAAAACGTTTGCTTCTTTATGTAATTATGTAGAAGAGAAAAGTTTTCTTTTTCTTAAAATTATTTTTAAAATGCTGTTTTGAGATGTTTGTAGAATTTTCAATATATTATTATATAGTCCTCCCCATATAACCATGCAATATCTAATCACTGACTCTACAAGGGACATATATATAGTTATTAAATTTTGTTTTTGTAATGTCCCTTAAAATAAAAAATTTATGCGTCAACTGTCTAATTAAAATTTATATCAAAAGATGATATAAATTTTACAAACAATATTTCTTGAAGCAGTTACAGAATCTGAAATTATTGGCATAATAAATGATTTAAAAATACAAACTCTTCTGGTCCCGATCAAATTTCTACCTCTATTATAAAAAATATGCAGCTCAGTTAGCTAAACCTCTGTGTTATATTTATAGGTAACATTTGTATCACTCAAGGTTGTTTCCTAAATATGTTAAAATTTTTTAGTTATTGCTTAACAAAAAAAGGAGATCAAAATCTATTATGTAACTATCGCCCAATTTCTCTCTTGTCTGTATTTTCAAAAATCAGTGAACAAGTTTTAGCTAAAAGAACTACAAAATTTTTAGAGATTAATCATTTGTTAGCACCACCCAACATGGTTTAGGGATAAAAATCGACGATGTCCGCCTTATTAAATATCTTGCATCTAATATATAGACAACTTGATAAAAACAACAAAGCAGTGGTACTTTTTGTGGATTTATCAAAAGCCTTCGACTGCGTTGACCATGAAGTTCTATTGAAAAAAATTAAACTTTATGGTCTACGTGGAAAATGCATCGATTTATTAAGATCATACCTAAACAATAGAAAGCAGTTTGTCAATTACTCAAAATTGGTCAAAACTCTGACGAGCTTTCTGCCGACGTTGGTGTACTACAAGGAAGTGGTTTAGGTCCTTTGTTGTTTTTAATATATTGTTAATGATCTAGATGAGTACTTTTCAATTTCTCACTGTGAATTTGCAGATGACATGACACTAGTTGCTTAAAATAAAAACCAAGATGAGGTAATTCAGCAATTATATAATGTATTAACAATATATAACTGTATTTGCAGTATTCATTTAAAGGCAAATCAAGAAAAAACACATACTGCAATTTCATCCACTTAATGCCAATTATATAAGCAGCCCTCTAATAAAGTTAAAAGGTAAATCAATTGAACAACTAACAAGTTTCAAACTGCTTTGAATACACATAGATTTATTGTTAACGTGGCAGGATCATGTAAATTATGTTCGTAAAAAATGTTGAAGCTTTCGTTTTGTATAAAACAGGGTTTTTCACTAGCAAAAGTTACAAAACTTTTTATCACCAATTTCGAAACTGTTATAAGATATGGAATTATTTGTTACGGATATTCTTCGGCAGCTAATAGAGTATTCATAATGCCAAAAAAAGCCATACCTGTCACATGACTGCAAGCCCTGTATTAAAAATTAAAATAATATATATATATATATATATATATATATATATATATATATATATATATATATATATATATATATATATATATATATATATATATATATATATATATATATATATATACATATATATTCGGGTTTTCGTTTTTGTATTGTAACTGGAGGAAATCATTTTCTTAACTGTAAAATCTTCCTTTTCGGTGAGTTGATATATTTTAACCTCAATATTTTTTGCTTCTAATACTAAGAACACTGTTATTTAATTCAATGCAATTCTTGCTCCTAGACTGTGTAGTTGCTTTAATAGTTTCTATGATAAAATGAATTGAAAATATTATTTTTGATTTATTATATACCTAAAACTTTTATTCCTAGCACATATAGATAAGAATGACAGTTTATACTGTCATTTAAATTTAAATTTTTTAAATAATCTATAGCTATGCTAATTACTTCCACTGTAACAGATATTTAGATTCTTATATGGGTTATTCACCGGAAGAATTTCTTTAGGGATCTGCAGGTATCAAATATTTTGGAAAAAATATTAATATCTCGAAAACAATAAATTTTAGGAATAAGGTTTGTTATACAAAGTGACCTTAAAATTTTGTAACCTATTAGTACTGATAAAAAAACATGGGTGTTCCATTTAAAATAACAAAGTTGACATTTGCTTCCGGTATAATGAGAAGTGATAGAACTATCAAAATATTTTAGTTGGAAAGAACATAAACTCTTTACTATACATACGTAATTTTACAAAAAATTTTTCAGTAGTTTTCGAGATATGGATCGTGTAAGCTCCCGCTTGGACACCGTGTATATGGTGTTAGCAGTTACGTAAAAATCACATATTTTAATGTTATTATTTAACAAACAGGTATATTTTTTAGTCACCGAAATGTATATAATAGGAAGACATGTTTATATAACGGAGATATATTTGGTAATATGGTGTATATTACCTTGATAATCTTTTTGATATGTAACAGCCATATGTGTGTTTATTGGAAATGTGCATTCGGTGGTGACGGTGATATAAATGAGGTATCTATTCTTTTATTAATCTAACGAAATTTAATCATCTATACTGCTTGTTTTGTAATCATTTAATATAATAAATGCTGCCAGGAAATTTCCTTTTTAATAATTTTAACCCATTTCAAGGTTTTCCAAATTTTATTAAGTAATAAACAATTTATTCCTATTAATAGACCGAAATGCTACCAAACTTAAATAAGAGTTTGTAACGCGAAAAACATATTACCTCATGATATAATGAACATAAAATGTTTATAAAATTCATGTTGGAAGTTGTTTATGTGACAGCTATGTTCATCGTTACTATTTTAGATATACTTTGCATTTGAATTTCTCTCACGAAAATGTAATAATGGGGAAAATGTTTAGGGGAAAATGTCGTTCTGTGTTGTGGTAAGAGCGGTACGCACTTGCTTAACGCTGTCACGAAGGGAAATAAAGTTACATAAGTCAGGATAAAACGGAATAAACTTCGTTTCCGAATGTAATCTGAATATATAGATACATATTATTGTAAAAATAAATAATGTTCTTATTATTCTCTTAAAACTCCCTTAGGCAATTTAGATGGATAACAGAACTAGGAAATTATACTAAAATATTTTTCTTTTTATATATTCTGTTGTAAAAGTTATACAGTGTATCTCTGGATGGACTAACTTGTAACTTTTTAAGTTTTTTTAAAAAAGCCATTCTTTACAAGAAGTTTTTATTTTGAAAAGATCTTAGCCGAATTCAGAATTTCGATATATCATACAGGGTGGTCAAAATGAAGAAAAACTGAAATTATATAATGTACAATGTGATCAACTTAACGTGTTCATATTTTAAATCGAATTTAGAAAGTTTTTTGAAAAGTTGAAAAGAAGATCTTCGAAAAAGCAGCGCAATGTTGAAATGTCACAATAATTATTTTCAAATACCGTAATTTAACAGTTGACATAAACTGGATATAACAAATAAAATTATCCAAGCTCTTCAACAAAATACAAGTACTTATACATAAAAATCATTAATTTCAAATGAAAATATTAACTCAACACATACATTCTGAAAATTGCTTAACATTACAATTAATTTCTTAAATATTTAGTGACTTGCTATATGTTATAGCTTAGCAATGAGTCAATCAAAACAGAAAAATTATTTTTTTAATTTAGTCGATGTTTCGCTAAATTTAATAGCATCTTCAGAACTAGTTAAATTATATTTTCTTGTTTATAAACAATGATAAATTAAATAAACAAGAACTGGCACAAAACATAGGTTGAAGTAAATACCACATAAAACACACAGACGGTCTTTACTTTCTCAACGATACAATTCGAAAGGATATGGACCCGAACAACAGGGATCCTGGGTTTCAGTAGATTTTCTGAAATTTTTTGCACAATATATTATGATCCAGGATGACACTTGTATATGCGGGAAAATTTTGTGAGCCTACAGGGTGTACCAGAAAACAAGGTCCGATGATTCCTTCTTTTGCAAAGTTTAATAATATTATTTTTCTATTTGGATATGAATATTCTTTAAAAACTCGATTATTATAAGGATTTTTGAGGTATATATTATTTATTTAACGAAGTCTCCTATAATCAAAATATAAAAGAGATGATTGTTAATGATAAATACTAACTTTTAAAGTTAGTATTTATTTATTTATTATTTTTATTTAGTAGTACGCTCTACATTATATAGTTCCATTGTCGTATTAGTTCTGCCTGTATTTAGGAATATCATTATTTGATCAGTAGTTTTTGTCGGAAATCTTAACGTAGCCTCACTTATTATGGCACAAATATATTGAAGCGATCTTTCCTGTTAGTAAAATGTCTTGGTTTTGGTTACCACTTTTAATTGGAGTAAGGATAATGCATCTGAAGCTGAAACATGAACTGTTTTTCACAGTATCCATTTCACATTAAACATCAGTATTCTCATTGTAAACCTCTGCAATCTAACTAATAATTCACCCATTGGTTCACTTCCCACTGTCGGAATCAAGAGTTTATGAACTGTGAGTATCGAAAACTATTTTCCAGTTAGATCTTGCTGAAATCGTTCGTACGTAATGATAATAACAAAAGTTTCCTTCTCGATTTGAGCATATCTCCTTGGGGTTTCACTTAATGTCTTGGAATAGAAACACATGATTTTTACTTTCATTTTCCTGTTGTTGTTCAGTAAACCTCTGATTCAGTACGATGAGGAATCAGCCAAAATTCTAGTATTAAGTTTGGTATTTATACATCGCGTTGTTTGTGTCAGAACACGGCTTGTCACTTACTATCTCTCCTGAGTTCGAGTCTCAGTTGCGGCATAAGGCAAATGTCTCAGGGACATTCATATAAACAAATCGTTTCAAATAGAAAAAAATAATAAAAAAAATTCAATTACTGAGAACACCTTACCTTAATTTTTTAATCTTATACTTAAATATGCAAAATTTTATAGGACCCTATTAAAATGGTATATTACCATAAAGCAAACCATATAATTTTCAGAAAAAGGGACTACGCACTATTTAAAAAATAACATAGACAATATAGCATCTCAAAATCCAGCAGAGCAAATAATGTAAATAATGTAATGTATATATATATATATATATATATATATATATATATATATATATATATATATATATATATATATATATATATATATATATATATATATATATATATATATATATATATATATATATATATATATATATATATATATATATATATATATATATATATATACAGGGTTATTCACGGAAAGCGGGTATTAGACGTTTCTCGGGATCTGTCTAGTTTAAAAATCTGAAAATTCGTATATAGAGGTTTTTGGGTATGGCGAATTTAAAGAAAATATTTTTAACTTTATGTCACTTCCCATATACCGGAAATATCAACAAACTTTGTTATTTTAAATGGAACACCCTGTATATTATTGCATATTTGGATTCCTCATAAAAAGTTTAGCTTGGGTTTATGTGTACCATAATGCAGCTTTAAACCTACTATTTTTCCGAGATAATTAATATTTTTGAAAAATTTTGACAGTTTCTATCCTTCGGAAAAAAATCGATATCTTCTATCATGTTACAGATTAAGAACTTTTCTTTTCAAACTCATACAAGTTCCTTACAGTCTAACTAAAAGTGTCCATATCTTTTTACAATTTTATACAGGGTGTTTATTTTCACAGTCAAACATGTTTAGTTCAAACGTCAAAATATTTTTTTTAAATGGAACCCCCTGTATATTTTTACAAGAATCAATAGATTATTGAATTCTGCATCAACTGATATTACCATTCCCTATACCTATCTCTCTTGGTTTTCTCTTCCATAGACGAATATTTGTAAAATGTACGTACATCAGCACTGTTTCAGCATGTCATCTAGTAGGCTGCAAATGTAAAAATGTTTGGTTTTTACCAATGTCAACTCCATGTTATTGTTGTGTGCGTAGCGTACACTTACGCGAATAGAAGTGGAAAATAATGGCAAACGTTTATACAAATGCTGTAATATTAGATTTGTTTTCCATTTATGGAAATAATAAGGAAATAGTTAGTAGAACGTGCAGATAATTCAACGAGAAATACCGACAATTACCACCAATAACAAACAATAAATTCCGAAGAATCAGGTTAAATTTTTTAAAATTTGGCAAAGTTAAAGCCGTAAAGACAATACCAAAGCCAGTTACAGATAACGAGTAAATTAGATTAATGTTCTAACGTACCTTTGCACAAATCCGCATGGATCTATTCCTGTGCTGGTTGGGATTTAGGAATTTCATATTCGTCTATTCAACGAATTCTAAAGAAGCATAAGATGCATAACTTTCTGTACCAAAAAGTACAATCATTGAAACCCGAAGATTTTCGAAAAAGAACTGATTTCTGTGAACAGATGATCGTACGTCTTCAAGAAAATCCAGTTTTTAAAAGAATTATTTGACTGATGAGGCTAAATTTTCCAAAGAGAAGGAATTTTTAAGAGGCAAGAATTTGCACAACTGGACACAACAAAATCCTCATGTGGTACAGGAATCGAATTTCCAGACCAAATTTAGTTTGAACGTTTTCTGTTAAGTAGATAACACTTTTAAGTATCATATCTACGAGGAAAATTTAAATAGTAATAAATACATGGAAATCTTGAGAACAGTAGTTGAAACGTTTATTGATAGTTTGCCCCTAAATATTTATAATTCTATGTATTATCAAATGGATGGTGCAGCCCACATATTACACGGGAAGTGTATGACGAATTAGTAGCATTGTTCGAAGATAGTTGGTTTGGATACCGAGGACCTTGGAGATGGAGCAAAGGCCCCAGATTGACCCCTTTAGACTTTTGCCTTTGGGGTACAATCAAAAGTATTGTTTATGCCACCCCGGCTACTTCAAAGAAGATCTAAAGAATAGAGTATGGGCTGCATTCCAACAATTAGATTCCCACGAAATTCGCCGAGCCACGGGAAGTGCCGTAAATGGCAGAGAATATTGGCTTGTTTGGAGCAAAATGGAAAAAATTTTGAACAGTTGCTGCATTAAATATTTATTCAATGTATTCATTAATTTTGTAAATTTTGTTGCAAAATATTTTTTTTATAAATCTAATAATAAAATGATCTTTTGTTTTTGATGTTTATTGATTTTGTTTTCTTGACCACTAACAAATAATTATCAACTATCCACATGATTACACTCCTTTATGATAAGAAAGGAAGAAAGTTATAACTGGTGTTGCTTAGTAACAAACAGTGCTTTGTATGTTCATTTAAAATATTCGTCTATGGTGCGAAAACCAAAGAAATAGGTATAGGGAATGGTAATATCAGGTATTACGAAATTCAATAATCTAGTAGGTTCTGTAAAAATATGTGGGGGGTTCCATTTAAAAATGACTTTTTTTTGACGTTTGAATAAAAATAATGTTTGACTGTGAAATAAAACACCCTGTATAAAATTATGAAAACATAAGGACACTTTTAATAGACTAGGGAACTTCCCGAGTTTGAAAAAAATTTCTTAATCGTGTAACATGATAGGAGATATCGATTTTTTCGAAAGAATAAAGTCAAAATTTTTCAAAATAATAATTATCTCGGAAGTATTAGGTTAATGCTGCATCCTGGTACACAAACCCAACCCCAATGTTTATGATGAATCAAATATGAATAATATAGGGGTGTTCTATTTAAAATAACAAAGTTTGGTGTTATTTCCGGTACAAACCGAAGTGGGTATTTAAAGTTAAAATATTTTCGTTAATTCGTCATACGGAAAAACCAGCTCATACGAATTTTACCAGACGTTTAAACTCGCCGAATCCCGAGAACGTCTATACCCGCCCGTAATAGTATATATATATATATATATATATATATATATATATATATATATATATATATATATATATATATATATATATATATATATATATATATATTTAAAAAAAAAACTGGTAGACGTAGTGGACGACTAGTTAAAAAACAAACAGCTTATTTTTTATTAATGAGGATGCGGTCCAAATTTTGTTGGGTTAATAAAGAATACTCTTTTCTACTTTGCCAAGCTTTCGAAAATATTTTATTTTCTTTCTCAAGACTTATGCCTTAGTAAGTTGAGGTTATAAGTTAAATCTAACATCGTTACACATTAAAATTTCACTATGCAATGTTGACATCTACTTTATGTTATTTAACACATTTTAATTGTTGCATAATGACCGAAGTTAATCGAATAATAAGTAGGGATTCAACCCGTAGTGGATGTGCTCCACTACTCTAGTACATGTCAACGTGCATAGTGAAATTCTAATGTGTAACGGGATGGTAGCCCCCTTAACTTGTAACCTTACTTACTGGCCCCCGGGAGTCCGCAAGAAAAATAAGATAGGTTCGAAACGCGGCAAGTTAGAAAGTATTCTTTATTAACCCTAAACTTGGACCGCATCCTCGTGGCTGTATATAATAAATATATATACATATATATATATATATATATATATATATATATATATATATATATATATATATATATATATATATATATATATATATATATATATATATATATATATATATATATATATATATATATATATATATATCTATATATATATATATATATATATATATATATATATATATATATATATATATATATATATATATATATATATATATATATATATATATATATATATATATATATATATATATATATATATATATATATATATATATATATATATATATATATATATATATATATATATATATATATAATATATATATATATATATATATATATATATATATATATATATATATATATATATATATATATATATATATATATATATATATATATATATATATATATATATATATATATATATATATATATATATATATACTAAAGAACAATGACAGTAGATGTCAACCACTAGATGTCTTATATTTAGGGACATTAATTATTATTCCATACTATACAAGGAGTTTTTCATCAATGTGGACATTATGGTTGAAATGTAGTGAAGTATAAATTATGCTTAAGTTGTCAATATCCTTTCTGGCATTAATAGTATTTGGTTCTTTGAAAACGTGACAGATTTCAAAAAACTACGTTTGTGGAGTTGATTAAAAAATCTAATATTTGAACGTTATTATAATTAACATTCTGATTATGTAATAATGCGTGATTGGCTAAAGTGCAAGACTGTTTATTAAGTCTGATGTCACTTTTGTGGGTCTTTAACTTTCCTTCTAGTTTGGTCAACATATTGCTTGTTACAATCATCACATGGTATGTAATACACCACATTGGACATCGCCAAAATATCGTCTTATCTTTTAATTTTTGAAAAAAGGTTGTTAATTGTTACTTTGTTTTTAAAGGCTAATTAGATATTATTAAATTTAGAAAATGTTTTAAATCCGTGATCAAGTGGACTGATGTGCGGAAGTGAGCAGTAAGTGATTTGAGGCAGGTTTTGTTTCTTTGAGGAATCATTATGTATCGATAATAATTTTTTATTACCGGTGGTGGGTAACCACTATATCTATGAAAAATTGGAAAGTTTTTTTAAATTGTGTATTTTAAGCGATGTGACTTGTAGCTATCACCCTATTTTTTTACCAGTCGCACCTTTGTGTCTTTCACTTGGAAGGCTTTGTATGAGAGCGTCGACCAAGCATCGCACACGCGGGCATCTATAGCAACCTGCGTGGGATTCCGGACCCAGGACAATATATAAGTACAGAGAAGGAAGTTAACGTGGGTTTAATTACATTACAGTAAAAAACAATATGAATCGACGAGTTTACTGATTATTGTTTTTTTCTTTATCTAATTTGCTGAAAAAAAGTGATTAAACATTTGATACTTTGAACCCGTGTAGTTTCTGTCTCGATCATTTTTTAAATATTTCTAATGGCTGAGGGCCTTTTATGTAATCTGAATGATTTTTTGGCAATATCAATTTTTTCAAGTTTATTAAATTTTTTGTAGAATTTTGTTTCTACAACAATATTATCATAATTCTCTTTCATTGTCACGAAATGGGCAATTGGTATAGATGATTTTAAATTTCCGTTATGTAGTAATATAGCTTTGAAACTATATTTGGAGGAATCTGTGAATGAGCGCCACTCAGAAGGGGAATGCTCGATATTAAGTTCCTGCATTAAACCATCTATGTCAATACACGCACATAGTGAATTTTCCATATTATAAAATGCGGAAAATGTTGCATTTTATAATATGGAAAACAACGCTTCTGTGACCTTATCAAGGCTTTTGACTGTGTCTCGCATGATAGGTTAATAACAAAAAATTGAACGATACGGCATAAGACGTTTACCTATGTTGTTGATAAAGTTCTATCTTTCGAATCGAAAGCAATGTGTTTCTTTCAACAACTTGTCTTCAAATATTAATGTAGTCAATCATGGCGTGCCCCAGGGATCTGTCTTGGGGCCACTACTTTTTGTTATTTATATTAATGATTTTGTAAATTATATGTCTCCAACTAAGAGTGTATTATTTGCTGATGACACTACTGTGATAACATCTAATAAAAATTATAATACTTTAACTGAAGAAACCAATTTAATACTAAATAAGGCAGAAAACTGGTTTACTATGAATAAACTTAAATTAAATGATAATAGAACCCAAGAGCTTTTATTTACTACTAATACCAATTTATCAATACCAGGAAACGCCAAATTATTAGGCGTTGTCATAGATAATAATTTAAACTGGTCAGGACATGTTGACTATATTAGCAAGAAATTGTCAAGTATCACTTTTTTAATTAGACAATTAAAACTGGTTTTGAATTTCAATACATTAAAATCTGCATATTTTTCTCTATTTCACTCCCCATATGACTAACGCTATCATACTGTGAGGTAATTCGTCGCGCTCCATAAGAATTTTCAGACAACAAAAAAAGGTGATTCGAATATTGGCAAATGCAGATATATTAAAACCGTGCCAACCTTTATTCAGAGCACTGGAAATTATGCCCTTACCATCTATCTACATTTATCATAACCTTCTAGAAATACACAATAATAAAATCAGTTATGATACATATTCGGATACTCACAATTATAATACTAGATCTTCAAACTTACTTAAACCACCACGTTTTAGACTCACAAGGTCAGCAAAGAATTCACTTAATTTAAGGTTATTTAATATTTTGCCAGAACACGTAAAGCAATTGAATTATAATAAATTCAAAGTTGTAATGAAAGCATTTTTTTAAGATATTGTTTCTACTCTACTGAGGAATATTTAAATACTCCCTACATATAGTTTTTATTTAGGTACTTTAATATACTCACAGTTTTTTTATTAATTTTTTTTTAATTGTTTATACAATTGTTATACTATTTATATTTATTTTATTTCTATAAGCATTTATATTTTTTATTTGTTTCTCATGTGATATTGACTTGCCATAAATGTAAATCCTTACGTAAAATGGTTAAATAAATGCTATCTATCTATCTGTCTATCAATCTATCTGTCTATCTATCTATCTATCTATCTATCTTGTTCTTCTAAAATTACCGACTCATCATAAATTTTATTACCTGGCAATATAACACGGTCTATTGTGTTCAAGCAAAAATGGTACATATTAATACTTGTTGGATATTTCTTCAGTTAATAGGGAGGTATTAACAATATAAAAACAGTAATGTGAGTTATGTTATGAAAATTGTGTCGGCCAGTAATTTGCAGAGCTACTTTTTATTAGGGTTGTCTGCCTATAAATCTATATTTTTAGCAAAATTAAGTTTATCCTGGACATTTCGAAAACCCTGTATAATATTGCATAATTTATTATATAAAAAAGTCAGCAGATAGTAAATAAAAAATCACGTGATTTGTTCGATACATTTGTCACTACTGACACGAAAAGCCCTGTCCAGATTTCTGCTGCGGAAAGGTATTTTAATTGGATTTTTGGGAAACTTCGAACCACCGACATTGTGAATTTATTAACTCGACCATAAAATCAGATGAACAATTCGCTGAGCAATCCGATTTTGGTTTGGCGATTCAAATAAGCTAGGGAATTATATGGGTTCGATATTTAGATCTATAAGCTAGTAACCGTTGCTGGTTTTGCCTTCTGCTCTAGACAGCATCGGCCATCCCTTTTCCTATCTCCAACTGTAAATAGGTCGTTAGGGATTTTCAAATCAATTATGCCCTTTGTTAAGTTTCCTTCTTTGTTAAGTCTGGTGTCCGGTTTAGGCCTAATTATACGGGACTTCCATAAAAGCACAAATAAAAGTTGGCCAGAGGAAAAAATAAACTTACGTGTATTCTAACTTGCGAATATAAAATTTGTGAGATAAGAATTCGTGCCATTTTGTGTATTAGCAATTATTCAATTTTATAGTGTATATCTTTGTATATAAGGGTTAACGAACATAAAACATTTATAACTTTTATGTATTTTCTATTGCAAACGTAAATCCTAAACGTTAATATGTTAAAATTTAGTAGGTTTTTGAAGATTTCAAATAATGTGATTTTAGCAATCAATTCATGATTAAATGAATACATTTATACAGAGTGTTTCAAATTTAATGTGACATATTATAATGGGAGATAGAGCACACTTAGGTGAGTTCAAAGCACCGCCAAACTTACTCCTGAATGTTAACTGGTTTTGAGATACAGCGCGTTTTATGGTTTTAAATATTTGGATAACATTTTGTACAAATATTATACTTAGTTTAAATAACCGCATAATTTACTTTGGAAAAATTCCTGGACCGGATTCAATTTTAATAATGTTGAAGTAATTGCCGATAATATGATTCTGTGTATAATTTTTTGTGAATGTTAGTAAACGTTTGAAAAGTTAAAGGACCCATGTATAAAATAATGTCATAATATTTGATGACAAAATTAATGATTCGTGCAGGGCTGGAGTCGCTTAAAATTCTAAGATTAAGTACATTTTATTTAATAATAATAATAATAAATGTCTCTTATTTTTTTTCATCATTTTACAAATGTATTTACGTTATATATATATATATATATATATATATATATATATATATATATATATATATATATATATATATATATATATATATATATATATATATATATTCTTGTTGTTTTTTCTTGGGAATGTGGTTTTTGTTTTAATAATTCATTTTTTAAATTGTGATGGAATTCATTTATTATTTTTTTCCGTATAAACGTTTCGGTATGGATTTATACCTTTTTCAATATATTCTTAAATTTAGATTCTTAAATGTGGCACTAAACTACTTTATTAACGTCTTTCTTTTAATGGTTCTTGTACACTTTTAGTAATATTTCTTTTTGTATATTATTGTTCTGTTCTCTCTATGAGCACAAACGATGAACTGTATGTATGTATTTATAGATGTTAAGTTTGGCGCTTATTGAGCCTTTTTATATCCTAAGCAGTATTTATAAGTTACAATATTGTTTATTCCAGTTGTGATATTTTCTTATATTATTACTCATTACAACTGCTGTTATAGATATGTTCATCCCACGCTGAAATATCTTAGGATATTTTGTGGTGTATTATGTTTATTTATGTAGTATACTTCTTCTTGTTTTTAATACGAAATTGTATATTGTTGTATGAAATAAACATTATTATTATTATTTTTTTTTTTTCGGAATATCCGATGCCGGTCAGTCCTCCCGTGGCCTCCGACGCCTCACGGGAGTCGCGCCGGCGCATCAACTACAGCCACTCCCCACATCCCGCAGGGTTAGTGACTGTAGATACCAGAATCGTGTGCCCTAAGCAGACGGAGAGAACCCAGAATGACCGCCTTCTGCATTTGACCTGCCAGCCACTCGGCTGGTTTTTGGCAGGCCGGTATGATCTTCAGTTCCGAGAGCAGCGTAGGCTTTATCCCTCCGAGTACACCGATAATAAGGACGACCATTTTGACCAAGTAGCCTGGGTACAGCACTTGGAGCTCGTACCGGAGATCGCGATATTTGGTCCGTTTCTCCTCCTCCTTCAAGATGATGTTTTTCTCCGCAGGTGCCGAGAACTCGATGACATATATCACCTTGAGTTGATGGTCGAGGAGGACTATGTCAGGCTTGTTGGCTTGGATTAGCCTGACAGTCGGGAACGAGTAGTTCCAGTAAATCCGGCATTTCTCGTTCTCGACAACGGACTCGATATCTCCGGGGGACGTAAGGCAGCACTGGTGTCTGGTCTACCCCGTACGAGTGCCTTAGATGGTAGTATAGCACTCGTAACGCCGCGTTATGCCGGTGGATGTAGGCCGAAATCGCATATATAGGGCATGCAGATAGTAAGTGCATGAGCGATTCCGGCGCCTGATGGCAGGTCCTGCAGTTGATATCAGGAACCTCTACACGCCACACGCGGCTACGGTGGACCAAGGTGTTGATAACACCATCTTGACAGGCCATAATGAATCCCTCGGTCTCCGACTTAAGCCCTGCTGACCTTAGAAAGGCGAAGGTCAGCCTGGTCGATAAACCCAGTGTTTCTATGTTCTTATAGAAGACACCATGCTGGGGTTTATCGACGTGCTGCCGAAACAGTTTCTCCTGTTCGGCAGCTCTAATTCAGGCTTTCAGACGATTTGGCTGAAGTTCGGTGACTGACTCAACATCAGCACCTCGCCGGCCTCCTCGCCTGATGTCAAATGCGAGACCGAGTTCATCTGCGGCTCTTTTTGCTGCCTTGAACAATCCTGCTCCCACTCCTACAGTTTCGTGATGTTTTACGAACCGCAAGAGGGGATCTGAGCTCCTGAGGATGTTACATGCCATACTCAGTACTACTCTGCCATGCGTACACTCCAGGCTCAAGAGTCCTCGGCCCCCACGTTGACGTGGGAGGTACACACGAGGAACGGACGATCTAGGATGAATACTTCTGTGAATATTCATCATCTTGCGGGTATCTCTGTCTAATTGGCGCAGCTCATCTACCCTCCACTTTACTACTCCGAAGGAGTAAGAGCAGAATCGGAACGGCAAGCATATTAGTTGCAGACACCTTGTTCTTCCCCGAAAGTTCGGAGGACCAAATCTTTCGGAGGCGGTGTCTGTACTTGCCGCGGAGAGATTCCTTTATTTGTGTTACATCCTGGATGTGCCTTTGTTGTACACCCAGGTATGTATAGGTCTCTCCGGCATCCAGATGTCTTAGGATGCTTCCGTCTGCGAGCTGCGCATCTTCAGGGAATTCCCCGCATCGTCCTCTCTTGAGGTGGACGACTGCACATTTGTCCAACCCGAACTCCATACCAATTGCCCGCGTATATTCTTCGACCACCCTAAGAGCGTTTTGTAGTTCGCGCTCTCCGGAGGCATAAAGTTTAAGATCATCCATATAAAATAGATGGGTGACCTTATGCCTCCGGTCGCTGGGTGGTCCAGATTGATATCCGCGGGTTTGGCGGAAGCCCAACAGACAACGGCAGCAGTGAGATGCAGAAGAGGAGAGGACTCAGGGAGTCACCCTGGAAAACTCCTCTCCTAAATGCCACCTGCTCTGTCGTGACCCGCTGTGCACCTGATGTTATGGTGAAGCGGGTCTTCCAGAGCGGCAGCAGCTGTTCTATGCATCTCACTAGTGGAGCTGGTACCGCAAGACATTCGAGTAAGTGCAACAATAGCTGATGCGACGTTGTATCAAATGCCTTGCGGTAGTCAATCCAGGCCATCGATAGATTCCGCTTGTATTGCACAGAATCCTGTGTAATACAGCGGTCTATCAGCAGGCTGTCCTTGCAACCTGCCATGCCCTTCTTGGCACCACGCTGTTCGTGTATCTGCTGGAAGACCGGATCAACAGACCTCAGTGTCCTAGCATACAAGATACGTGTAAATATCTTGTAGCAGGAGTTAAGGCAAGTGATTGGCCTATAATTCCTCGGGTCGGAGAGATCCCCCTTTTGGGGATAAGCACAGTACGTCCCTCGACGAACCAGTCCGGAATCTGCTGCCCCTCGTTCAACCATGAGTTGAAAACTCGCGCCAGACGACGGTGAGTGGAAGGAAATTTCTTCCACCACCAGTTGTTAATGCCGTCTGGGCCCGGGGCAGCGAAGTTCTTGGTACCAACAAGTGCTTGTTGGACTTCCTCCGTACTGATTGCCGGGCACACTTCTTCTGGCTCTTCAAGATGTCTGTGACACAGAGCCTCGAAGTGTGCAATTGATGGAGTGTCGCTATTGAATGGACGTGTCGTTTCGTAGATTCCTTTCCAGAAGGTTTCGACATCTTCTACAGTCGGCGGATTCTCGACGACACGCTGTGGCTCTTGAAAGAGGCGGGAAGGATTCGTACGGAACAAATTGTTTTGTTCCATACTCCTCACCCGCCTCCTCAATGTTTTCTTTATCGCCATGAGTGCTCGGATCCTATCTAGACAGTGCTGCTTGATGGTAAGCATCACTGTCAGATTTAGAGTATGGTGTTGACGTCTTAATCCAGCTGCTATGCGCCGGATTCTGGGAGTAAAGACCCTCCCAGTCGTCTTATATTCCACCACACTCTGGATCCGAGAAGCGTGTTGTCTGGCCGACTGTATTTTGCCCTCGATTTTTGTACACGCCGCTTGGCTTTCTCGACCCCGTGATTGGTTGACCTCTCACGGGGGACGAGTTGCTTCGCGGCGTTGTACACGGCACTGTTGATTTGCCAGATGTCGGCATCTTCCGGAATTTCCTCATCGATGACCTCGTCCATTCTAGCCAGGTCTTGTGGCTTTAGGTTAGCCCTGGTGTTAAGGCTAACCCTCGTCCTTAAGTCTACATCGGTGAACTCTAAAGGATGTTCTCCATCAGCTGGTAATTGCCGCGGTGGGACTGCGGCTGGCAGTTCTTCTAGCTGACGGGGTGCCCTTACGTAACCTGTCCTGAGCAGAAAGGATACTTGATCTCTCAGATGTTGTTGAGAGAAGGCGCGATGCTCTGGATGCATTTCGCACCAAAGTGCATGCAATCGCGCCATGTATCCCCTTCGCTCAGGTTCGCTACTCTCGCGGCAGGTCAGCAAGTCATCCCGAAGTTCCCTCGTCCACTTAAAGCGTTCTTGTCCGTTGCGGTTGTTATCATTGAGACGTTCCGGTGAGGCCCCTCCCACTTGTCTCTGACCCCCATCCGATTGGGGTCGGTCGTGAGGGGCCCTTCTTCTTAGGTTATAAGGAACCAGAAGGGAAAGGGGTACTAGGTGGTTAGCCTTCGTACCCCCCGGCCGGCATTTGTCAGACAGAGTTGCCTCTGCCTGTCCAGGGTGCACCAGCGTGGAGGTTGCCGGTCCTTTGCACATTATTATTATTATTATTATTATTATTATTATTATTAATTGAAATATTAGTTAATAATCTGCAGGTGCCATCTGTGATTCTCTTCAAAGAAGAATTCAACATCTCGAGAAATGCTATCATGAATTTTCATAACAGTTATGTATGCATGGGCTGAAGGGCACCTACATGGCCTAGTAGAGACACATTTTTATACAGTTTTGGGTGAATGTATAGGATGGAATTGTTGGTAAATTTCTCATTGTGCCCTGCTTTTTTACGTGCATGACGCACCGATAACTCATATTACCAGAGGTCGGATTTACAGATCGGATTCCAGAGATGACTTTTACAGATGATATAATATATTGTAAACACCTACTGAAACATTTCCAAATTACAAAAATAAAGTCATGCAACATATTAAATGCATTTTATTTAATTTTACAATGTTAATGCGTAACTTAATTTTATCGGGGAATGCACTATATTAAATAATAAAAAACGTAATACGTGTAACGTATTCGGGTCCACAAGGACCTGACGACTCAAATTTAAACAAGAAAACACAATAAAAAGGTAGGGCACAGAGGTTGGATAATAATGCAAGAATAACTAAAAAAAATAAAACTTTATAGGTTTATTACAGCAGATTCTAGTGCAGGTAGCTATGAAGGCGTGGAAGGGCCACAAGAAAAATTTTTTTTTTGTTACAATTCTGAGTTGTAACTCAGAATTCTAACTTTAAAGTCAGAATTCTGACTTTGAACTCAGAATTCCGACTTTAAACTCAGAATTCTGACTTTGAACTCAGAATTCTGAGTTTGAACTCAGAATTCTGACTTTAAAGTTAGAATTCTGACTTTGAACTCAGAATTCTGACTTTAAACTCAGAACTCTAACTTTGAACTCAGAATTCTGACAACAACGGATAACACATATGCATTGTGTTAGAGTGACGTAAGTAGAATTGTGGCCGTTTGCTTTTGTCAAGAATATGCGACTGTTCTAATAAAAGCTTCTTGGCCCCAGGCTCACGTTTGCATTGTTATGGTTTACGTGCTTATCTGCTATAAGTACATGTAAATTGTAAAACTTGATCAAACAATCGATTTTAAAGTTGTGTTTTAGTGAAATAATTTGGGACACCCTATATGTATATTTTTGAGCCTTTAATGATATAAATCTGATTGACTGATTAAGCACACCTTGGTTAGTTGAAACTTCTATCTAACCTTACAGTTAGCGAGATTTTTCAACCTACTAGACTTTCTTTATGAGGTTTATTTGATTGGTTAAACGCAAGCAAATGGGGAGAATCGAGAATTGACGTCGGTCGTTGGCATAAGGACTATTAAGAAGAGAGAGGTCATACGTCAGAGAACTGGTGATCTTAGAAAATATAGTATAATAAATGACATTGTGAGGAACCGTCACAGAACCGAATTTAACTGTATGCAATAATTACATTTTGCCATATATCCTACAACGTGTTGCAACGGTAAACAGTGGCGTAACTACAATTTTTGGGCCCCTGTGCAAAAAATTGAAATAGTCCCCCCTCCCAACAGATGTTCAGGTTACAAAAAAAAAAGATTAATTACAACGAAGCGATACGCGGCGAAAGCAAATAAAAAATCGATTGAAAATGGTCCCCTAACCGTGCGGGCCCCTGTGCACTGCACACCCCTGCACATTGATACTTACGCCACTGACGGTAACACAACTGAATGAGGTCTGGCGTATTAGACAATCTTACCATGTATGTAAAGATCGTCTCAGTCGCGTGCCACAATCTATCGTGCTCGCTTTAATGTAACCGGTGTAAAAGACGGCAGATGTGATTACCTGCCCTCATTTCCCGTATTACCCCGAATGATTCCTCACTATATCCCTTTCTTATACTACACTTAGTATAGTAAAATATAGAGTTTTAACTGGCAATTTTTACTTCCCTCGCCTCACGCGAAGAAAGTATTGTTTTCGTGAAAATTTCAGATGAGGTTGATTACGAAAATGAATGAAATGATTTCCGTCGGTCTATCTGTCTGTCTGTCTGACTTTGAAGTCAGAATTCTGAGTTTAAAGTCAGAATTCTGAGTTCAAACTCAAAATTCTGAGATAAAAGTCAGAATTCTAACTTTAAAGTCAGAATTCTGAGTTGAAAGTCAGAATTCTGAGTTCAAAGTCAGAATTCTGAGTTTAAAGTTAAAATTCTGAGGTCAAAGTCAGAATTCTGACTTTAAAGTTAGAATTCTGAGTTACAACTCAGAATTGTAACAAAAAATTTTTTTTCTTGTGGCCCTTCTACGCCTTCGTAGGTAGCACCTGCACAAACCGTGAAAACAAATAATTAATAAAAAAAAGCACCTGCATAACAATAGAACTAGCATACGTGATTCTCGCATCAGGTGCGAAGCCTCACTGCCTCCTCGCTTTCCTCGTGGCGCGACCCGTCATCACACACAGTGAATTATATGTTGCTGAAAGAATTGTGAATAAAACGTATCAGAATATACTTTATGTAACATGTTTAGCACATGGGCTTCATAGGATTGCTGAAACTATTAGGGGTGCTACCCTAATGTTGATAATTTAGTATCTAGTATAAAGAAAGTTTATCTTAAAGTACCAAGTCCTGTACGGTTATTTCATGAAAATCTTCCAGATACTTCATTACCTCCAGAGCCCATTATAACACGATGGGGGAACTTGGCTAAAAGCAGCATAGTACTGTTACTGTCATTTTGAAAATGTGAAATCCATAATACAGCAGTTAAATATAAATAACATGGTAGTTATGTCACAGGCGCAACAGGCAGTTATGGACCCAAGTGTTCAAGAAAATTTGGAGACTATACAGGGAAGTTTTTCACAAATTGCTGTGACCATACGGGACCTTTAATATCAGCCAACATCAGAATTTACTACAGTTGATGCCGTTTATTGCATTTTACTACAGTTGATGCAATAAACGTTGTGTTCGATTTTCGACAATATATTTTTCAATTACAGGGAGAAATTGCTGCGAGGGTACAAAAATATAAAAAAAAATCCCAGATTTGTTACGATGACAGGTGTAACAGACCCTTTAAACGGCAAATAAGTAGACTTTGCTACACCGGGAAGTGGTGACTTTGCGAAAGTTTACATATTTTAAGTACGCCCCAGTTACATCTATCGACATCGAGCGGCCCTTCTCGCAATATAAATGGATTTTCAATGAAAAGCGCCGAAGTTTAACTCCAAAACATTTAGAACAGATATTAATAATATATTTTTATTCCTGTAATCAGCAGTGAAAAGTATTTGTGTGTGTTAGTTTATTGTTAAGTACATCCGCCTATACCTCTAGTTCTCTTCGAGTGAGTGCTTATAATAAATTGATCTTTTCAACTTTGGATAATACGGAATTCGCTAAAAAAATTCAAGGTAATATATCGTTTCATATTATATGCACCTAAAGCCAACCCTGGATTTTCGTTATATCCGATTAATAAATCCAACCTCTGCATATTACACACAAAGACAGAAATACAAATGGAAAAATTTACTATTTACAGGCCTCAAAACGCCATTATCGTCATGTTTGGAACTTAATTACTTTTAAGAGGCAAATATTTTCCCTATATACATATAGATAGATGAGAAACTTAAACCCTTAGTATTATTATTATTATTTTTATTATTAAAAATAACACCCTTATTAAAGTTACATAATTGTTGCCTATATTCAACATTTCCCTCGGAAATATTTTCGACCAAAAGATTATATGAACTTAAACAGCCCCTTTAATATATAATCACTCTCAGAAGTGTTTAATCCATTTCTGAAAGTTCCTTAAAAGTCCATCCACCATTTTCAGACCCTTACAGAGAAGTTAAAAGGTATTTTCGTACATGTGTTTGCTAATCTCTGTTTTATTTTGAACCCTCAATATTTAGCTCTGAATTAGTTACGCCATGTCGTGATTACAGTCCGTTTCCTCTTTACAATTTACGCCAGAAAATACGTAATTTATTTATATTTAACAATTTTAAGGGATATTTGTGTTTAAACCAACTAAGTATACTTCGGCTACGAACGGATGAAGTTTATTTAAATATTTAAATGGAAATATCAAATGAAATTACAAATATTTGTATATTATATTATTTGATGTTAGAGTAGTGGATCTCGTTCATCATTAATAAAAATCATTGTTAACATCGACCGAAATAAAACAACAAAATCAATGATTTTCGCAATTTTTTTTGTTTACATATTTTTATAAAATATATCAAGATATAACAATAAATTGTTTTGCCAACACTCTAGAAAATAAACCTGGAGTGTTTAGTTAGACTGTAACGCTTTCCCTGGAGTTTATATAGGACAAACTGAAGAAAATGTTAAGAAAACACAGAACACAGACGAAAACAATAAATTTTTGTAGATGTTTAGTGATGTGGAAATCTTTGTTTTATCACTTATATGCCTTTTAGTATTGCTTTGGGAACGCCTTAAAACAGGAAAAATATAAATCGTCGTCGTCTTGGAAATTCTTCCAATTTATTCATAGACTGTCTTAATATGGAGATAATAAACACCACAGGTAGTACAACCCTCTGTATTCCTGAAGGTACGTCAATGTACCGGGTTACACATTTAAAGACAAAGGACACACATTCAATGTCCGACTATACTACGATTAATTTCTGGGTGAGAGGCAAGTGTCTTTGTCACTTCACCACGAAGCCACACCTACAATTGTTTTTGACATTTTCGGAACCAATGAAATTTTGAAAATTGCAACGATTTCATTGTATAATACAAAGTCTTCTATTGCAGTTTGACGTCCTGGATAAACCAGTTGATTTCTGATAAAATTGCAAGAAAATCTTCAACACTGCATCTAGATGTCTCCTATTGTTTTCAAGATATTCTTAAAATTACATAAGAAAAATACATTAGTTTCATCTGGCCAGTAGTTTATTTTACTGTTGTTTAATTGTCATTGTATTAAACGAAATATTTAATTTCTGTTGCCGTCTAATTTTGTGAGAAACGACTAATTATCAAGCTTAACATAACTTCCAATGAATTTAGCCGAAGATGCCATTTCAAATAAATTCTTCTAGTCTTATAAATAAATGTAGTGAGTGGGATACTGTCCTATGCTGAAATATTTGTATAAATATTAGAGACTATTCAACTCATCTGTCATCTGTAAAAATTAACCGATGAAAATTTAGAACATTTAATTTTTGTCCAATCAAAAAGAATTATTTTGACTATTTTTGCTTGTGGGTATTAAATGGAATATACCACGTGTGATTCAAGTGAATATTTTATAAAAAAAGAGATGAAATTTTAATTTTTTACAGTATATACTTCTGATAATTAGAGTCATGATTAATGTAATAAAGTATTTATTTTAGCTAATAATTATTAGTTACATAAAATTTACATAAAATTTATCAAAATAGGGAACTCATGTTTTTTGTGTTTCAAAACTTGGACATAAATGATCATATCCTCAAAACTGTTGTAAATAAATATCAAGTATGAAAGGTCGTTTGAAAGTTCTTGGAATTCTCTAATCGAATATAAAATAACATACAGGGTGTTCTATTTGAAATAACAAAGTTATTGAGGTTTTAAATCTTCAAATTTGACATTATATTATGGACTTCCTGTAGAGAAAAATCTAAAACCGTATACATGGTTTGAAAGCTCTTTTCTACCACATCGAAATATTTGAATGCATTTCAAATTAAGTGTACATTTGTCAAAATTTCTAGATAAATTCAAATATTCCTGAACGGCTCATAGAAAGTATACGTTATGGTAGTTCATTGAAAAGCTCTTGATATTCGTTAAACAAATATGCAATAATATATAGAATGTTCCATTTGACTCTACAAAGTTGACACTACACAGCAAAAAAATACCCCGTATGACTAAAAATATTTTAAGAATATGCAGTGGTGAATACTGAACAACTTTTGCTTTCACTTTTTTGTCCATCTATAATAGTTACAGAGTTATGGAACAAATACAAACTAGTGTATATGTTCTTCACTAAAGTCCATGTCCTTAAATTGTAATTTTTAGTTTTATTTAGAAAAAAACTTGCCACAGAAAAGTGTAAAACTGTATTTTTAAGCAACTACTTTTCCGTCTATTTGTCACGGTGCTTATAGAATTATAACATAACATGCACGTTTAAATTTATTCTAACCCCATTTTATGAGGCTAAATGTGTAAAATATTTCAGTTTACATTAGCTTTATTCAAGTGCATAGAAAATATATTTCATTGGCTTGATATAGTAGACATGATTTATAATCTTTCGTCAAGAATATATTTTTTTGTAAAGTCCAATACAAAAAAGTTTGGGCCACGGCCAATTTTGCTCATCACCGAATTTTTCATTGTCTTTGGCCTTTAAAACTAGTGCACCAAATTTGAAAGCTTTATCTCAAAAACTGTGGTTGCTATCGCAATACTACAGACATACGGATAGTTTTTTTCCATAAAGTTATGTTTTTTCATTATAATTCGTCGAAATTCATCCAGAAATGCAATACAATTTTTTTTTTTTTTTCCGAGATTGTACCTTTCTTCTTCTTTCATTCATTACGTCTCATCTGGTGGTACCACATTCACCAAATTTAATGTGTCACCTAAAATGTTGAAAATCTTAACTGCCAAATTTGGAAATTCTCCCATTAATATTTAGTTATCGCTGATACACACATACACACACACACACACACACACCATCACACATTCATACACACACATACATCCACACACACGCACCGACAGACATCATTCAGAAAATAGTGAGAATGGATTCAGAAGGGTTCAAAACGTATATATCAATCAAAATCTCGAGGTCGAAAAATATCACGAAT
>JANEYF010002120.1:0-119646 GCA_029963845.1 Rhamnusium bicolor
TATCCGTAGCAAACGTTATTTCAGCTATCACGGCGCATCATATTTAAATAAATTCCCTGCGTTAATTCATATAAACAAATGTTTATAAAATATTCCAAAGCTGCGAATAGCTTTGTCATAATTTTTATACTATATTTCCGAAAAGGAGTAATTTAAAACGGCCAAGTATCAATATTTAAAAATAAATTAATTAATAATTTATTCGGTAAATCATTAAACAAAGAGAAATATATTTCTTTACCATGAATAAATAATTTCAACTCGCTTTGAAATCAAACTAAATTAAATTAAAACTACTTTCCTCTTGCTTGATTGAGTACCAACACAAAATAGATTTATCATTAGAATAATAAACAAACTAAGATTACCCTGAAAAGAAACCGGTTTGAAACAGTTATATTAGAGAAATAATTGTTATTTCCACTGAACTTCCAAAATAAATTTAACTTTGGTTCAAAACGGTTTTAAAAGAAATATTGACACAAGTTATCGTATACACGGTGTACAAAAGTGAACGAAAACAACATTTAGGTCTGATTAAAATAGGAAATTAGTAACGAAAAAATCACTTCGTTACAAACGAAGGACACGTTTCTTGGAAGAAAATATAGAAACTGTTACTTATGAAAATGTTCTCATGTGTTCTCTCTGAGCATTTGTCGTCTGTAGAAGACAGTTGAGAGGTAAACTCTTTTTCTAAACACTGCGTAATATCTACAATTGTCATATTAACGAATATGACCAAATAAGGTGATGTAATCGAAAAATAATTGCATCGGTTATTTGCATATACACTGGCTTACGTCTGATACCACCGAATTACTACAGAATTTGGCCCAGTCTAGTCATAACTTAAGGTTTTAACCAATACTTCTGAAGTCATTGGTTTTAACTGGTAAGAACAATTAAACAATATGGTCTAACCGACGTCGACCACAGAAATCAAGATAATCTACGAACATTTAAACCAAATAAAATTAAAACTTGACTTATTTCAAATTTAATCTTCTGATAGTTAATTTCAGGTAACTATTAAATATTGGTTGTTAGGTATCAACTTGATTCCAATTTCCCATAGCAAAACAACAACTTGAAATATAACACGAACAGTCCAAGAAATTAAATTCCCCCATTATAACTTATAACTACAATTTACAACCTACGTTCAGACTTGGGTAATGGAAGTTATTTTTACAATCGAAAATGAATAGTTTTAACTTTTGACTGCATTGTAAAAATACGTAAACAAAAAGAAACACCCTAACGTTTCTTTACAAATTATTTTTTCTCAACTACTGGAAAACATACATATTTAAACAAACCTAATGCCGTGATAATTAATATTATCATTACTACGAAAAGTGAAAGAAACATAATTTTTTTTATTTAATTTTTATCATAGAATTTCGCGTAAAAATATTATTTAGGGCTACACAAACTTAAACTTACTTTACTGATTAATTTACTTTGATTCTGGAATTCTCAATAATTTCTTCTACAGTTCTTCTACAAACAAACGGATAAATTTATTTCTTAAGGTCGCGAAATATTACTTTAACGCAAACTGAAATTAAATTGATAAAAAAATTTTAAATATGCCAAGTTGAATATTACTTAGGAAATGAAATCACACAGTTCCCTTCAATCAATCAGATTTACATTTTCTTTCGAAAAGAAAAAAACAATTTGATCAGTCACACATATAAAAAATGAACTGTCATAGCAACTCTTATACAAAAGAAAAAACGATGTCAGTTAGTCAGAGTTAATATTTTTTCCACCATAAATATTATTTTTCAATGAGAAATACGGAGGGATTCAGAAATTAGAATAAGAATGGAATGAAATTTTAAAATTTTAGTATGTCTACAGAATACTCCACCTAAGATTTGCAGGGCTCATGTATTAATGAGGGTTAACGCGTTTTGATTTCACCACGAGAGGTGCTAGTGTACGGAAAGGTCAATGTCATTGAACGTTAATGTTTACTTTTAACGGTAGCTTTTAGTAATTTTTGCAAAATTAGCTGAAAAACATTTAACACAATAATAGCAGAATGGGAAAGTAGTAATTGACTTGCTCAGTAGAAAAATTATTGTACTTATCAGAAGTGTCTTATGTCATTAAAGTTAGGTTATAATAAGAATGAGCATGATGAAAACAACGAACGTACATGATTATTACTCACGATTTTCTGTAGTAGACTCCTTTGGTAAAGCATAATCGCCAGGATTAAAAATGTTTCTTACAAACACATGAATGCTTCGAAGGAGTAAAGTTAGCTCTATCAACCACTGTTTTAGGCGAGTTTTGTCTCTGGGAAGCATATGTCCGCCTTTTGTTTCCGAACAAATGAAATTGCACAAAACCTCTGAGGCACAGTTAACAAGGTTTTTTATTTGCTGGTGTACGAAATAATTGTAATAAAACACCATAAACTTTTCCCCGTGTCTAACGATAACTTTGACACGACCTTACTGACCAGTGGCACCAACTGGTGAGCCTGAAAACGTTGGACCTCATTGTTTTAATTCAAATAATTTCAATTAGCAAAATAACCATAATAAAATTAGATTTTTTTTATGCATGCGGAATATACAAGGTGAGTTATAAAGAATGGGTCATAGATTAACTAGAGATTCTTTGACTCAAAATATGAAGATCGAACTAAACATGTTTACGAAAAATGTGCCCAGTTAATGGTATACAGAGTGTTAATATAATTTTTTAAATGACTTTTAAGTGCAACTCAAAACTAATTGATGGATTTAGTTCTAATCGGTACTAGTAAGTTTCTTGTAGTGAGAAATCATAATTTCATATTAATTTTGACCTATGTTATACAGGGCGTACAATACAATACATTAAATAATAATCATGTAATCTATCTTTTTTCAGAATAGCTGTACGGAAATTGCTAACTGAAATTACGATGTAAGTACTTACTACTTCGAAGTAAAAAGGTATACTTGTCTAAAGTCGCTAAAATCAAGCGCTTTTGAGATATTTAAGGATTAAAAGTTAACCGAATACTACACACGACACAGTATTTCATTATTTGCACCAAGTAGGCTTATTTCATTACAGCGAAATATTAGTTATTAATTTTATATTGTTCTTTTGGAATTTACTTTTTGTTACTTTATATTTTCTTTCCACTTTTAACATTTTTTTTTGTTATTTATAGTTTAAGAATGGGTAGTTTATTGGAACAATATGTTGTATCTATTAAAATTTGTAATATTACAAAAAATAATAAAAATACTGCATAGTGTGTATTATTAGGTCAATTTTTAATCCTTAAATATCTCGAAAGCAGTTGATTATAGCGCCTTCAGACCAGTATACATTTTTTTACATAGTATTAGTAAATATACCATAATTTCAAATAAAAATGCCCGTATAGTTGTTCTAAAGAAAATAGACACATTTTTATAATTTAATGTCCTGAAGTGGGTTGAAACCTTTCCACAAAACTCCAAAATACCATATACTGCACTCGACATCCTGTTTTGCCAACAAAGTTGGCATCATCTGGAGATGATTAAAACTAACTTTATGCTTACAACCTACCCTATTTATACCTAAACTATTGTCACGGTTCAGTGAACCGTGACTCACTAACCAATAGAACGAGCTATTTGGGATTGGCCCTCTATCGCTATTCATACGATTTTTACACTATGTGATTTCCAAGCTTTCACATGCATCCAGCTGTCTAGTATTTGTCACATTCCTAATTAATCTTAAATTGCTAATATCTGTTTTATGGATGTTCTCAACCGCATGTTGGGCAACACTAGACTTATCTAGTAAGTAAATTTTGTTGACCACGTTTACATTTTCTAAATTTTACAAAATGATTAAGTTTTAAATGTACATCTAGATAAAACAGTATATTTGTGTGTGTGTGTGTGTGTGTACAACAAATAGCTTGGTATAGCTTTCATTTTAAAGAAATAATTTTTACACATTAAATTAAATTTTTATTAGACTATAAATTTATATAACAAATTGGATATAATTTACGATTCTGAAATGTACTATATACCACTAGTCCTGTTAACTAAAAAATAATGTAAATTTGATTTGCTTATTAGTTTAATAAATCTGAGATGACAGTCCTATCCGAAGTCAGGAAAATATTTTTTTCTTTTGAATAAGTTTAAGTTATTTAGTTGCTTTATTTTATATTGTAAAAGGTTATACAGTTAGATGCAAAATAATTTATAAATCTTTGTGTTTGCATTTTGTTGGTTTTAGGTATATTTGTATTTAAGTTAAGTTTGCCTTGTGTATCATGAGTATGATCAATTGTATCATTTAGAATTGATTTGTGTTTATAAGAAAACATGAGTACGATTTGGCATATAATAATTAAAGATTAAGGATTACAAATTCTTTATAAAGTAGATTTGTAGGATATCTTTTATTTTTTGATAATATTACTTTCATGAGGTATTTTTGAGTAACTTTTATTACTTGAAGATTAGAAGGATAGGCACTACCCCAGATTATTATTCCATAACGAAGTATTGATTCGGCTAGGGCATGACACAGCGTCTTCAGTATGTAATTTGGTAATATGTCTCTTAAATTATAGAATTTCAGAACTAATAACCGTAGTTTTTTATTCAAGTTATTTATATGTTCAACCCATATGAGGTATTTATCTATGGTTAAACCAAGGTGTTTAATATGAGATACAAATTTTATCTCGTGTGTACATGTACAATTTTTATCCGTTTTATTTAGAATACAGTTATAGTTATGCACCTAAAGTTTGTTCATTTCTGGGAGATACTTGTCATAGATGCTAAAACACATAATTTTGTTTTCTCCATATTAACTGTTAAAAGGTTTTCAGAGAGCCATTGTTATACATTAGAGAATTCAACTGCAGTGTGTTTCATCACTTCCCAGCTGTTACCTTCCATAAGGAGAACTGTATCATCGGCATATGATATAATTTTACAGTTAGTATTTAAGAATAAAAGTTCATTGATGTATATTAAAAATAAAGTTGGTCCTAATACTATTCCTTGGGGTATGCCATCTTCTAATTGTTGTTTGAAAGTACTTAGCTCCCCCTATTTTGACACACTGTTTTCTGTTGTATAAATAACAAATAATTTGTTGCAAAATTTTACTATCAAAATAAAATTAATATCACTGCAAATTTTACATTGAACTCTATAAACGTTATTAAATATTCATAGTCCTGTAAGGCGATTTTAGCAGGAACACTGTAGTTTTGCAAGAATGTTAATAATATGTTTGAAATATTTGATGCAAAAATGTTAATTATTGATAATTAATTATTATGCTCGGGTCATAAGGTGCTGCAAATGTAGTTTTATATTTTGATTATTGTAATACAAATTATATCAAATTTGCAGCGGTGGTACATTTTTGTTTGTCGAGATATTGCTTAATTTAATTTTTCGCGATATTAACAATGTTGCTGACCTAGAATCGAGTTGCAATATTTTATAGTTTTCTTTTGGTTGGTACTTCAACAGATGACAAAGTTTCAAAAATGTTAGAATTAATGTTAAATTTTTTCCCTATTCACTGGCCTATGTTATAAGTGTATTTTCATGTTCAATTTCAAATATGTCTTGATTATTACTCTTATTTAATCCGCCATTAATGTTTCCCATAATTTTTTAATACCGTTTTTGTTTTCAATTATTTTGTTACAGTAATACTCCATTTTTACTTATTTTATTAAATTGTTTACTTTATTTCTATATCTTTTATAATTTTGTAATATTTCTGTGTTATTTTTGCTTCAATTTACCTCAATTTTTAATTTATCCCTTGTTCAAATTAATTTAGTTAAGATCATCGTAATCCATGGCTTCATTTTTTTTTGAAGATTTTACTCGAATTTTGGTTGTAGATTTCTCTAAGTAGTACAAAAATTTATTTATAAATTATTCATATGCCAAGTTTGCATCTTTTATTTCATATAATTCCTGCCAAGTCTCATTTTTTGGAGTTGTCTTAAGTGAGTGGTTGTTTATTTTTATTATTTCTTTGTATGGTGAATTTTTTATATTTTTATTTCTATTGCATTCTATTTTTATCATAATTGGGAATGTCCAGACTTGCCCATTGTCCGATGGGTTTTTCCCAAACACCATCCAGAGGTTTGTGTTAAGTCCTTTGTTGCTTTAGCCTGGTGAGTATTCTGTTGGCCTCTAGCCTTTGGCCGTTCTCATCGGGAACGTACACGCTGCATGCATGCAACCCCGGAAGCTCGCTCCCCTCCAGCGCTTTGAGGCTTGCGCCCTGCCAGGGCTGGAGTGTGGGCACGGCCACAGTGCACTTGTCGCATCCGCGCACGTTACCAATAAGTAGCCTGGCCTGTGGGTACATTTTGCGAAGCGTACTTGAGGTCCTTCTGACGGAATCCTGTCGTAGGCTTCCATGATGAAGCTTTGAACGGCTTTCAGCCTTTCCGGCTCCAGCATTTCTAGTGGAAAACCGTCCTGCACTACCGCAACTTTCTCAGCAGAAAGGGCTTCCTTGAAGGATAATTCCTCCAGTTTGGCCCTTTTCTTCTGCCTCTGTCCGCTGGGAGGCGTGACGGTTTCCTGACGGGGCCTTTTTTGTGCCTCCTGCCTGCCATCCTGGCTTGGTTTTTCCCTTTCGACCTTTGTTTAGCCTTCCCGGGATCTTTGGACTGTAGTTGTCCTTTTTGGAATCTGATCAGATTGTCCTTGATTGTGGCCCTTTTGGCCTTCAAGTAGTCACGGCCTGTCTTGATGAGATCTTGTAGTCTCTTCTTAGAGGCTCTCGACAGACGTGCTGTATGGACCTCCTCGTCTGTCATTAGGTCTACCTCTTCGATCGAGTCGACCCTGATACTCCCCTTGGAGCCTTTGGATGTACTTGGGCCTGCAGCCTCAGCATCCTCCCTCTCCTTGGAGTTGGTTGTTACGGTATGTGGCCTTTTTGGCCTGCGACGCCCCCATTTGGCCTACCTGTTGTGTTTTTGGCCCTACAGCCTGCACAACTGATTGGCTTTCTTGTTGCGCCTCTGGCCTTTTAGCCTGCGTAACCTTTTTGTTCTTTTTTTTTTTTTTTTTTTTTCGTTTTGTTCTCCATGAATTCCCACGAGAAGCAAGGCCAGAGCCCCGCATGACCGAGTAAGGTGTGCATACAAGGGGGTGCCACCTGGTGACCCCAGGGAATCGTAAACGACCGCATCTTGGACCCTGCGGCCACTCAGCCCTCGGCATGATGTCTTACACCTTAGCTTGGGTCAGGGTGAGTCGTCCTTAGTTTTCGCTACTCATCCTCGACGTTACCGGCATGGGTGACCCTACCGGGAATGAAAAACTCCCGCCGGCATCGCTCTCAGAGTCATTGCAGTTACTTAAACCTTTTCACCTCATCAAGGACCCACGACTCCTTGGAAAGGCAAAAGTCACTAATAATGACAAATATATATAGATATAGCTGCGAGTAATGGATATTCCGTAAGTTTAATGGATAAAATAATTAGGAAACATAAATTTAAAGAGACACGTCGAAATTCCTCGACCCTTCAAAATGCAAGAGGAAATCACAAATTTGTATCGATTCCATTCGAACCTAGATTCACTCGGGGTATTGGTAACGAAAAGTTGGGGATTTACGAAATTATCTGCTCACCGAACCTCAGTTTAGATGTAAAGACGGCAGATTGTTAACATATGGTTAGTTTTAATCATCTCCAGATGATGTCAACTTGGTTGACGATACGCGCGTCGAGTGTAATATCTGCTATTTTGGTGTTTTGTGGACAACTACGTCAGTGTTATAATTTAATGTATTGTATTGGACGCAACATGTAACTTAGGACAAGACGAATATAAAATTATGGTTTTCACCACAAGAAACCTATTTGTAGCGATTTTAAACTAGATATGTCAAGTAGTCTTTGAGTTGCACTCAATAAATCATTAAAAAAACATCCTACATTTTATTAACTAGCACATTTTATTGAGCATATTTGGTTAAATCTTCATATTTTGAGCCAAAGAATCTCTAGTTACTCTATATGACTCACCCTGTATAAAATTTATAATTTTAAATTGTGTCGAGTTCTACATGCGAAACACAAAGGGGAAAAATTATTTAGACACGTTTGCCACCCGAAAATGTTCATCACTGTGAACTAATTATGCTTCATTCCTATTTCACCCGTATGACATAAGTCTGAACTTTAATTAAGCCAATTAGACCGGGTGCTGGAGGTCATTTCGTTTGCAAAATTAGGACGACTCAACTTTTCTCAGAAAAATTTGTTTTATTGTCCTTTCAGCAATAAGAAAGTGCATAATGTTTCGAATAATTCATGTTCAGTTATTATTTATAACAATTTATTTGAATTATACAGGGTGTTTCAAAAAATATGTGGTATCGCTTAAGTGTAGATTCCTCACCCAAAAATAAGACAAGTTGTTCTTATCAACACTCTTGCTTCTTTTCTGAGTTTCACGGTTTTCTTATATTTTCAATTTTTTCAAAATATCTCCTAAACAACTTTAGCAATTTGAATGATATTTAGATTGTGAAAAGTACTTAAAATACTACATATTTAAGTATGAAAATGGTGTGAAGCTTCATCAGGGGCGTCCGTACGGGCTTGCAATTGAATAATTTTCTTAAAAAAATATGACTTTACTTTTTGATTGCACGGTTATGTAGACACATGTAAATGCCTCAAAAAAAATTCTAATTTCGGCTTCGTTTAGTCGATAATTGTGCGCAAATCTGCTTCAACTTGCAGATTTTCAAACTGTTGCTTACTTTTCCTGATAGATTTGGACTCTTTGGGGTCGAATTTGGAACGACAGATTTAACTTCGAGGAAATGTTTATTAACCTAAAAAGCCGTCTGCAATCATATTAATCGTGTTAATACCGGTTGTGGAGGTTCACTAATTCTTGGACAGGCTTTATGAAATTCTTTAATACGTTTTAAAGATGTTACAAAAATCATCTTTGTATTTGCTCTTAATTTGTCGACATCCGGATAGCTATTACGATTTTTTTCTGCAACAAGGTGAAAGCATGCAGTAAATAGTTTATATGCAATCAATTAGGGCAAAACATTTTTAGCGATAAACCTGCTTTAAGCATATATGCAGCTCCATCGGTCATAAATATTAAAATATTATACTTATATATGCGAAATATTTCAAGACTTCTTATTACCAGCTATTGTACTGCTTCAGAATTTGTATTTTCTAATATTTTACTTGCGACGTCGATGGTTGGATTTGGCTTTAAAATGCGTACTAAAACATACCTACCTTGTTAGTTCTTGTATCCGTAGTTTCATCAACGGTTATCCACAATTTTTTGTTCAATAATTCAAACATTATAGTATTTTCAATTATGTCTTTAACATGAATAACTTGATGTCGTAGTTATCGTCTCGTCGGCAATGGTCATTTAGGAACGTACTTTTTCCAAAGCTAACGAAACTATTCTTTGTCAAGTAAATTTTTCGGACTAACACACAGTCGACATAAAAATAAGATCTTACAAGTATGAAAACTGTAGTAGGCGATTTCCCTTATCACTTTTACTTTCAATATGTCTCTTACAATTGTTTAAATTCTAACGAAACAAGCCATACCTGGAAACAAGGCAACGTATCACCGTATGTTAAATCGGGAAATCGTCCTATGCATTTAAGAACGTGATGCACAACTGACAAAGATCACCTAGAAAGTCCCATTGCTAGCTAGAGCGATGCATGCGTTCCCCACGACGGCCAAAGTTATGATTTCGTTTGAGCATCTAGCGGTAACGACTGGAGTCTGCTGCTGTGTTTTCATTTAAAGCGCCTGCATTTCAAAAAAATCCGACAGTCGTCTGCGGTATTTCGTTCAGTAAAGATGAACAAAAAAATAAGTCGCTGTTATGCTCGTAATGGAGGACGAAGAAGAAGAAGAAGAAGAAGAAGAAGAAGAACTTTCATTATCGATTAAAAAGCACAAAAAATGTATGCTGTATTTAAAACACGACTGACAGAAGTTTATCATAGTGTTTTGATAAATAAACATCTAAATTCGGATGAAAAGAAGATTCGGGCTTCTTCAATTAAAATTTCATCTTCGGTAGCAGAAATCTTGGGAGCCATGGTACAGAAATGTTTACACACAGTTTACCTGAACGACCGCCGCGGCTAAACTGCTACAATTAGCAGTCTAGACGAAAACGCCCTGCTAGAACGCGTAAACGAAAATGGTACCATTAAACGAATGCAAAACCATACCTTAAAAATAAACTACCGCGAAGTAGTCGTGAGTGTCAGGACCTTGACTTGATCGAGTGTCCATTCATCCGTATGCTACTATGTTGAATCGAATTGCGCCAACTCTAGTTATCAGTCTTCTGTCTGATATTTACAATGCTCAGTCGAACACTTAAATAAAGTTATACATACTTTTGATTTTCTGCAGGTACAGGGCGTAGTATTGCATACTGCTTCAAGTGGTATATACATTCTTCTCTCATTAATACTGGGTAAAAGTCACCATTTTCGCTTTTAGTTTTATACCCAACCTTTTCAAAATTTAAAGGTTCAAAAAATGGTCGGATGTATTTTCCAAAAATATGTGGTAAAATTTTGATTTTAAGCGGGAACGAGACGATCGCACGGTAAGGAAAACAGTTTTTATGGTATTATACACTACTGGTCTCGATTTCATAAAAAAACCTGCGTTTAATGCAACAGAGTGTGATAGAATAATAGAAAACTGGTAGACGGTAAAGACAGTTGTTCTGCGCTATTGCCACATTGGCACAGAACAACCAGAATGAATTTATTGCTGCGTCTCCGGACCCGGCTGAATTTGGCATTCGCTTGCGCATTGTATCGCGGCGGCGGGTGCCCTTACTGGCAACGAAACAGTATACAGTCAACTTTCTCCTGCTTATTTAAACTCCAATTCTCTTATATCTTATCACATTAAACGCAGATTTTATATGAAATCGAGACCAGTAGTGTATGCTTTTTTATTCAGAACTTAATTCTGATCAAGATCAATTCTGTATAAAAATCTTTCTATCTCGCTTTCTTTGCTCCTTAAATAAGTTTGAAGTTATTAGGAGCCGCGCGCGCGGCGAAATTACAGCACAGCACATGATCACTTTAGTTTTTGCGGCGCGTAGCATGAAAGCTATCAATTTTGTACTTTTGTCAAACTTTTGTATATAAATTTTTGTATGTAAAATTTAATTCTAAACATAATTGTTGGTTTTTATTTTTGTCATATCTCACATTATTGAACAGATATAATCTCTGAAATTGGAAAATAGCGAATTTTTTTAATAACAAATGAATCTGTTGTGAAACAAGTATTATTATAATTAATATTTTTCCGATTGAACTACGATATAATTCAAATAATTGTTATAAATAGGGCTGTCAAAACTGTTCCGTAGGACAGTGGCGTACGCGAAATTAACTAATACGATAAACAATAAACTGTTACAATTTATAACAATGTATGTAAAACTTACCCTCTTAACTAGCTTGCAGAACTAGCTTGCCTATCATAAACTGGAGAAGATGTGTAGCCATTTTGCAGCATCAGGTATGTTTCTATGCTTGTCACGATGAGTGATGTTCGCTTTGGTGAAATTATATATTTTTATATTTTGAAAACGACCGTTCGACATCTACTGATGTAATACACGCATTCGTAAAATAGTCTTTGAACGCACTTAACGGTTCTGGGGCTGCACCATCACATATTTGTCTTAATTTAGTAAAACTGGTGTCTTTATTTAACACACTTGCGAACTTTTCTTTAACGCGCTAATTTGTTTCGTCACCATATCGTGTAGCAGTAGATTTACTTCGTCCACTATTTGCAATGACTCCGCTAACGACAACGCACTGTTTTCTAATTTCTTTATGCTTTCATTTTATGGTTTATAGTTCTTCGCAATATTTTTTAAAGCTGTTTCAACTGAAATATCTTCGAATTTTGTCTGGCTTTCCTTAATAGCTGCAGCCTCATTTGGATTGAATTGTAGTATCACAGCTTTTATTTGTTGGAAATATTTAGCATAATAAAAAGCTGCCTGCAACCATGTTCCCCAACGTGTAAGAATCGGCTGTGGTGGTTCAGAGATACCGGGACTTTAGGAGATTTAAGAAACACTTTTTTTGTAATTGCTATTAATGCATTCAACCCTGGAAAACCTTTTCGAATAGTTTCTGCCACAAGATGTAAAGCATGCACTTTACACGTAACATGTATAAACATACAACCTTGTTCTTGCAAAGAACGGCCTACCGAACGCATTGTCACGGCGCCATCAGTCACAAACATCAACACTTGACTTTTTGACAGTTCAAATTTTTCTAACGTCTCCAGCACCACCCTGGTAATTGTTTCGCTAGTACATCGACTTAGTCTTTTACCAGCTAGTAACAGTGGAACTGTCGGTTTAAGAGGGTCCAATACTCGTACTATAACATTTAAAATAGAATTTTTTTTACAATATGTTGTCTCATCAGCAGATAACCACAGCCGAGTATTATTTAATTCACATTTCATTTTATTTACCATGTCTACGTGTACAGTTGGTAGATAGTTACATAACATTGTGCGACTTGGTAACTTCACCTGGGCATTGTATTTATTCCAGAACTCCCGAAATGGTTGTTTATCGAGTATGTGCAGCGAAACGTCATAAGCAATCAACATTAACAGTAAATCAAAGATAAACTGTGTTGTCGAAGGCATGCCATTTTTTTTATTTTTATGGTGTACACTATTTACGTGAAGTCCACAATCACGCTTATTCCAGCACATCAAATCTTTCTCGCATACTTTACAAATGATTTTAGCACCATCACAGGTTAAATGGGGGGATTCATCTGTGAATTTATTCACTTTGTCAGCAAATGGTCGTTTTCTACCCCTGCGTACGTCTGCCATGCTTTATTATTAAATTAATATCAACAATACAGTACAACAAATAAAACAAAAACACAAAAATAATATGCAATACGCCCAAGTTACTTAACGTGTACACAACTCGAAAGCTAATAATAGACTGGACTGGAGAAAGAGTTTCGCGGTCAAGGTGAATGCCAGCGACATATGTACATCTCTACTCTACGACCATGATACACAGAAACGATTTGCAGCTTTACTTATAAACAATAACAGAACATGAATCATTCGAGGCACTTTTTTAAGGGTCTAAAATTTGTATAACTGAGTTTAGAAATAAAATTTAATAGAATTAAATATACAGGCTAGATTTTTGACGACTTTCAACTAACATAGACGTTTCCATTTTGAAACGAATTATCCATCTTAAACTATATGAATTAGCAAAGATGTAGAGGTAATTTTATATACCTATGAATAATTCAAATATTTCACCGTAAGGATTTCAAATTAAAAGTTAATAACAGGAGTGGAATTTTTAAATTTAATTTTTAAATCTGTTCTGCGATGTGCTACAGTTTTAATAAATAGCTAAAGTGAAATGTTTTTACCATGTTATTTTGTAATACACCGACATATTTGAAATTGCATGTGTATTTAGTTAGCGAATTGTTGTTTGTGTAAAGTTTATAAAATATTGAACTAAGTTACTTAGTTTACGACAGTTTATTAAACATATTAGAACATGTTAGAATTTATTTTTAACATAGTATTATATAAGAGTGAACACAACAAGTACTGTGAATTTTATGTAAGTGCCTTTTTTTGGAAAGTAAATTTCTCTATTTGCATCGTTTTAAATTCTACTAAATTTTACTAAAAAAGTTACCAAAAATGATTTACTCAAAGTCGGTTGTTAATTTCAACTTTCATTTGTTTGTATTTTATTTACTTATAAAAACAATTTGGATCATTTATTATCTGAATCTGAATTGTTTGTTAATGAAAATAAATTAGTTTTTATCATAAAATTATAATTTCAATCAATTTCAATCCTCTACTCATACCGGAACAAAGTGAAACCCGTTAATCGGTTTCCTCAAAAAACGGTTACGGATAAAACCGGATATCCTAATATAGATCAAAACCGGTTAATCTGTTACTTGAAAACTGGTTAATCGATTATCCGAAAAACCGGTTAATCGGATACTTGAAAAGCCGATTAATAAGAAAACAGATTAAACTGTGTTTATAATTTAGATTGTAGAAGACAAAGCAATTTAATATTTTCATTTCAGTTGATTAGTAGGTACTAGTATAAAAAAAACTCTGAACAACAATTTTATAGAACTATTATGTACTAGTTATTTTGGCGAGGTTGGTAATATCCAAAATTAATACAAAGATGGCTGAAAGTATTGGTGAATGTAACACTAAAACACGCTCATGTATATTTAACTAGTGGCATCCTATTCTTCTCACCTTCTTTGGGTATTAAGTCACTGTCCTATAAATTAATTTAAAAAATTATTAATTAAACTTCTGCGCCAAAAGGATTATTCTATGAAAACATATAAATAGAAAACTGTCGTGTTTGAAATTGCTAAAAACGAAATAAATGAAATTTTTCTCTAATTTTGATAACGGAATCAGAGTATAAATGGCTAAACAAAAAGTTAAACATGTTACAATTAAATAATGATTATAATACTTTCTTGAACAACAGATACATATGTAATACAAAACCTATATGGTAAGTACAAAAAAATATATAATTAAGCCTACCAATAAGGAAAAAAAATGTACATTTGCTTCCCAACATCCCAGATATATGTATCAACATCGATTAATGCTACACATTATTTATACAATGTGGTTTGCAATTTAACAATACTTTTAACAAATATAATAGTAATAATATTTAATTGTTTAGGTAAAGTTTACATTAACAAAACATCTTATAAAACCAATAGGTTTTTACAAATAAATATACATATCCTACACACGAACGAAGAAGTACTTGTTCGTAGGTACATAAATTATATACATAATTAATAATTATTGGGTAAATATAAACTTATTAGGTAGGCGCCTATGTACATATTACAGTTTCAAGCAACATCAATACTTGAAATTATAAAAAAAACATTAATAATAGCATTAAAGTTATCAAGCCATAAGAAGCTAATAAAATAAAACATATTTATTTATTTTATAGTTTGTAAACTGTTTCTGACTGCTGCTGGAACAAACCTCATATCAACAACTATCGACGCTGGAATGTCGTCAGCTTATGTTTAGTTTTTTTTTGCATCCTCATTATTCTGGATGTTTTCTTGGTTTTTTCTTTTACACTACCAAAGAACCTCAATTTTCCACACAGCTTGCACGATCTCCCTTGTTACAATTTCATAATGGTCAGAACAGGAATACCATGAGAAGTTCACATTATCAAAGACGAATTCAATGACTATAACAAAAATCTTGGGTTTATGGCAAAAGGTTGGACCTAACAAAAAGGAAACAATTTCATTTAAATACCTTTAAAACACAAAACTTACTTTTGGTCATTGACTCGAAAATAGTGCATTTTTTCCACCTGGTCTACATTGAATCCACAAATAAGACATGTGTTTGTGGCATGGTTATAATAAAATTATATACTACACTAACACTCATAAAATGTTCAAATAAAATAGTATTTAAAAGTCACAGTATTTTACAATTCGTAATCCAATATAAAATAAAAACCGACACACACTACACAATATCAGCATCAAAACAAACAATATGGCGACTGGATCCAACATCAACGATGACGTTTCCTAGCTGCCAGCGGCATCTACGAAAATCTTCCCAAACTGCAACAAAGATAGATTCATTGAAAAACTCCTATGTACAACAAGGATAGAAGTATGTCAGTAATTATATCTAAAACCGAACACATTTTTATATGTACTTGAATGTCTCGTGGTTGTCTCTGGTATTAGTATATTAATTTAGTTCAGTTGACAGTTGAAACTGGACCTTTCTGGACTGTAAGGTTAAAAGATTAAAATTTGCGATTCGCCAACGTTGAATATATTTTTCATTGTTTGTAATATATCTAAAAATTGACTTCAACTTTTTACTCTTACTAGGATACCACTACGAGTGTTTTATTTATTTATTTATTTTTTTGTTTACGAATATTTAAACGAATAGAGAATAAAAATAAAAGATCGATTTAGGACTTTAAGTAAGTATAGTAGATACATATATTTAATATCATAATATTAAATATATGTATTAAATATATGTTTCTCATATGTATATCATAATGTATCGCTTGTTTACATAATCTTTGTAATGTCGCTGTGGATCAAGGCGACGAAAACCGAGAATCGAAAAAACCCAAAGGTGGTACTCAAAAACTTAGGGAGAAGAAAACAAAATTACTTATTGTGGCAGCAGAAAAAATGCACCAAAATCACAACTGTGTTTTCTAAACAAACTGCGTCATCGTCTCATACACCTCTTGTTGCTGTTGAAGAAGATGAACAACTTGCAGTCGCATCAGCTCGACAAAGTGTGAAGCATAAAGTAAGACCTACACACTTTTATTGTATTGTAGAAATTACAAATTCCTGTTTTTTTTTTACTTTATTGTAGAATGATGAGGTAGATATCGCTAGGACCGTGACGACAATAATTGGTCTTTGTCTTCTACATCCAGCTATAGTCTCTTTAAATCTTCTGATATTATGAGCGTAAACATACCAATAATTTCAATTTCAGACAAACATGAAAGAGATGAAACTAGCAAAAACGTACATATGTAACAGTAAGCAGTATTTAATACAATACTAAAGCATAAAGTTATAGGTTTATTTTAGGGGTGACTGTTTTTTTTTATAGGCTTACTATTGTTACGAACCAGAAAAAGGAACTGTTCATGTTTCTGCTGCCATGTTTAAAATACCGAAAACAGATGATGTTGCCGCGTATATTAAATTTCATCATATTCAAGAAACTAATTCATTATTTAATGAGAAGAAAGTTAATTTTCGAGCAGATGGCAGCAAACGTGAGTGGATTTCTTTTAACGTAGAAAAGCTCGAGATTTATTGTTCCTATTGCTTAGCTTTTTCAAATACCAATAATAACCCAAGCAAGTTTATTAATGGAATGCCCATCAATAATCATTTATACTGTAGAATTGACGAACATGATGATAGTAAAACTCATGAAAATTCAGCAAATGCCTATTTCCTAAAAATTCTAAATAAGAGCATTGATATTTTGCTCTTCTCAGATCAATTAAATTAAAGAAGAAAATATGTAGAACGATTGAGAAATGTACCAGAAAGAATAATAGATGTCGTTAAATTAATTGGAAAACGTGGGCTAAGTTATCGGGGAGCTTCTGAAACAGCAAAATGAATAAGCAATCCATGTTAGTCACGGCCATTTTCTTGACAATTTAATTTTGCTCTCTAAGTATGATGCTCCTCTGAAAGAGCATATACAGGTGGTGGCTAATGTAGCAAAGTCTGGTAAAATTCCATATCGAACTGTTGTCAAAAACTACCGTCAGCATTATTGTACGTTCAATTGAAAATTTAATAAAAATACGTATTAGCGATCATATTAAAACCGCTGAAATGTATTGTATAGAAATAGACATCACTTAAGATATTACTACAAGGGTTATATGTTCGCTTATGGTGAGGTACATCATACCAGAGATTGGCTTTCCCACTGTTCATCAAAGAGTGCTTTCAATTTTGAATTCAACAAAAAGTAGTGGTCAGGCGCTTTGTGAATTAGTTGCCAAAGATTTAGAAAAACATGATATAGACATCAAGAAATGTATTGGCAGTTCACCTAATGGAGCTGCAAATATGCGAGGCCAATACAACGGGTTTTGTGCCTGGCTTGAAAAAAAATCACAAAATCAGTGTCATGTTGGTGTTATGCACACGTATTTAATTTGGTCATGGAGGAAACATCTTCAGTTTCGGTCTGTTAAATTCATGTGCAGTATTCTTCCGTTAATCATACAAAAGAATGGATGTCTGGAGAGAAATGATCGTAAATAGCCGTGTTCTGAATCTTGTTGCTACAACTAGATGGTGGTCAAAGAAGGTGTGCCTCAATAAAATATTTGGGTTTTATAATGACCCGCCTTCGTCTCCATGCATTGTGGTTATAGATGCCCTTTCCATGAAAACAAAAGCTGATCCTGAAAATTTCAATAATGAAACAAAAACCACGCTGCAAATTTAATTCAATCGTTAACTAAATTTGAAACAATTCTAGCTGCTTAATTATATTTAAAAAAATCTTCAGAACCACTGGACCATTATCAAGATACCTTCAAACGGATGGCCTTAATATTATGAAAGCACAAGGAATGGTCAATTCAACTTATGACGCACTGAAAACTGAACAACGCAACATGAAGAAGTATTAGAAAGTGCTAAGAAGTTTGTCAATTGGGCAAATTCAAAACTGGAAGTAAATGAAAGTGATGTAATAGCTCAAGACTCATTACTCGCAATTCATTCTTGTAAAAAAAGAAGATGCCAGGGGAGAAAGCAGATGATACTCCTCCACCAACTGCTATTTTCAAATTTGAGGTGGAAGATCACGATGTTGCTATGAATCACATTATAGCAAAAATAGAGGGATCATATTCGAGGCATAGAGATATTTGTGCAGATTTCTCATGTTAGGATCCTAACAATTTTTCTGAAGTAATACCAAACGATGCTCTGATAAAATTGGGTACATTGCTGGGTTATGACGGTGCTGTATTGCGGAAAAAATTAAGGAATATTAGAAAAAAATGGCCTGAATTAAAAAGGACGGAGTTATACGACCTACCTGAACCAAATAACGATGAAGATGAAGATGAAGTAAATGATACAGGGTAAGATGAATGGCAATGAATTAGAACCTGCTAAAGAAAACTGTACTTCTCGTTCACATTGCAAACAATGTTTGGTTTGACGTTATAATCTGTATAAATACAGATTATACATTCGTGCTTACAAACATCTTTTTAAGGCATACCAATATGTTCTAACTCCAGCGTGCACACAAGTAGGGTGCGAAAAATGTTTTTCGACACTAAAATTCATAAAAAATCGATTAAGGAATCGACTTACAATGGAGAATTTAGATGCGTGGATGATTATGAATTTAAACAAAGATGTACTGGAACTGATGACTTTTGAGGAGATTCTCATGGAAATGTTTAACCTCGGTCCCCCATTAAAGAAAATTTTATCATTTTGATTGTTTGAAATGAAGCCAAGAATATAATATAATTAACGTTTATTTATTTATTTATTCCCAAGCCCATTATAAAGTGTATTTAGGGAACAAAAAAACATTTAACATTATAACAAATTAAAAAAATGGAATTTAATGTAAGTAATGTAACATGATTGTTCTACCAAAAGTAGGCCTAGCGTAGATTTCTTATTTATTGTATAATATTACAATGTTGGATTGCATACATTCTGCTTGAACATTACGTCTGAAAGACTTGATACTTTAAGTGTTAAAGCAACAAAAAACAAAAACGAAACAGGTATCTTGCTTATTTTGGTAAAGGTATGAAAATTTCATACTTTTTATTTTAGATGCGTGACCTTGAAATCGTAAAAAAAACGCCCGCGGTGCATTTTTTCCTCCTTTCAATACTAACTAGAAATGTGTCAAAGCTTTTTCTCCCCAATAAAAACCTTACTACGGTTCTGTAAATAGAAACTAGGCGGAGCAAACAATGGTACGGAACGCTAAGACTGATATTTCCCGGGCCACTTCGAAAAGTTCGTCCAACCCTGCTGAGTATCACAATTTCCATGTTTTTTGCTGAAAAACACACCTGTGTATATCGAAATTGATCTTTCAACATTTACCAAAGTAATATTTGCAAACTTGAAACTTTCCGAATTATTTGCAGGTTGTTCATCATTAAGACACCGATTATTAGGATATAACTTTTCATATACCCCATTTGTTTTTAACCCATTTAGTCCCAATGGTGCATCTATTGCAATTTTTTTTAGAAAACAAAATATAGTCATTTTTATTACAAAAAAAACATTTACGTATCTCATTTAATATAGGCTAATTTGCCAAAGTGTTAAAATATGTGTCACATAATTTCTTTTTGCATCCATAGTCTCGTCTGCTGTTATCCATATTTTATGATTTTGTTTAATTTTGTTTGTTATTAAGATGTTCATACGGTTGTTTGTCTTGTTGGTAAATCCCAATTTGGTACATATTTTTTCCAAAATACTCGGAACTGTTTTTTATTCAATACATTTTGTAAGAAGAACCGTATATTTTTAATTCTGCCGGTCAGCGGGGATGACGCCTCCAAGGTTTATTAGGAGGACAGCCACCGGTGGCCTGTACTGCGCGAGATACCCTTAACTGTGAAGGTTTACAGAAGATGGCCGACATTAATCTTGACTAATTAAACGGTGAGTTAAAAGTTTACATGTGATGAAAGTGTTCTATCTATATAAATAAAAAGAATTGTCACATGTATGACGGAGAGCATCACTTGAGAACGGCTCTATCGATTTGGCTGATTTATTTTTCGTTGTGTTCGTAATTGCCAGGACAAGGTTTGTATGAAAGAAAATTTTTCGAAAATCCATGGGAAAAGTCGGAAACTTGGATGGTGTTTTTATATGAAAAAAATCTTTATGTTAAATTTTGATGTTTTGATATTGATAGTCATTACGTGAAATGAGGCACAGTTTGAGAGTTCTGCTGTCATATGTATTCATAACAAAAAAAAAACGTGCATGGCAACCATTTGACATTTTGCGAAGTGATTTCATGGTGATCTTTTGGTGCATTGAAAATCGTTCGTGTGTTGAAAAGATTATTTTAGTGTCTTTGGAAAAATGCCACCAATAAGGCGTCGAAATATCGGTCGGCATATGCGCAACGCAAGAGAAATACATGATCATTGAGTTGATGAGACTGATGAAGAGCGTGGACAGCGTTTGGAGGCAAATCGAATAAGAATTTCTCAATCGCGATCAATAATGACTCCGGAACAACGGATACAGTCGAGTTCGACTCGCTCAGTTGAAGATAACGTAAAATATAATTTGAGACGTCGACTAAATAGACGGCCAAATGTAACAATTCGACATGAACGTTTGGTGTTCAGATACGATCCAACAGTCGATTACACCGCGGATGTATCGGTCGACTTCGGAACCATGAGCCGTTTGTCAGCATTGCAATGCTTTGAGGTTCCGACACGAACCGCCAGGACTATGTTGTGCGAGCGGAAAGGTAAAATGACCACAATTGACACTGCCGCCAGAGCCACTGGCATCATTGCTTTCTGGCCAAGAACCTGCAAGGTAAGCTCGGTGGTAATCATGTTACGCAACCTGAACCAACCGAAACTATGTAATGGAACAAGACTCGCTGTTAGGAAGCTGATGAATAACGTGATTGAAGCAACGATAAACATAGAAAAGTGCAAAGGATGTTCTGATCCAAGAATACCATTGATTCCAACCGATTTGCCGTTTCAATTTAAGCATATCCAGTTTCCTGTTCGCCTTGCAATCACAATGACCATTAATAAATCGCAAGGTTAATCGTTAGAAGTGTGTGGAATGAACCTTGATTTGCCATGTTTTTCCCATGGGCAGTTTTACGTGGCGTGCTCGAGAGTAGGTAAACCATCGGCGCTGTTCGTTTTCTCTCCGAACGGAAAGACAGAAATATCGTTCATCATCAAGCATTGCGATGAATGTATTACTTAATTTTTGTAAATATTTGTAATATTCCAATATGGGTGCTCTGCAAACTGGTCTCAACATTAAATCCTAATTAAAATAATCAATCTATCTATCTTCTATCTATATCTATTTTTGTATAAATTGACAGGACAGTGACTGTCGGGTCAGCTAGTTTATAATAAAATAGTTATGACAAGCAATCTTTTTTAAATTTATTTGTGTTTATAATAAGAATCAACGTTTCGAATGATTATTTATATCTGATTTAAAAGTTCTTTATTTAAACAGAACCTGTTAACATACAAAATGAATAAACAATTAACGCTGATTGAATAACTGTTGGATACTGGACTGTACTAGCCAACTACCTGCTAAATAATTCATATGATTATTTTTAAATAGCGGATTGACGCTTTTTAAATATTTTGTGTATATTTGAATTATTATTGCGCTTGAAGCTTTATGGCATTTGTGAATGTATACTTGACATTTTGTCCGCGCTGTGCGGTAATAACAATATTAAAAATATGTTTGAAATTTAAAATACAACCCAGGCACTCTGGCGAGGCGGTTTGTTGTCCATCAATGTCAATATATCTTATAAATGGTAAAATATCGAAATGGGTCTTTTGTGGGCAGAATATAAGATAGATGTTTTGCATTAACATTAAGGGCATGACTTTTTAGGGATATGTGTAGACAGTCAATATCAGGATTTATATTAATAGTATCTTCAATGGCGTCACGAAGACAGGACACCATGATAGATTTGCCTGTCATCAGCATAAAAGTGTATAACAGATTTGGAAGCATCTGAGGTGAAAAGTATAAATTTTAAGTAGAGCCGTTAGATAAACATGGTAGTCTTTAAACAATTTGACAACTGCTTCATTAGAATGTAATTAAATTCTGTTAAAATACACTTGAATATAGAACAGACAAGTTATTACTTTAAATGAACATTTGAACATGTTAAATAGCAGAACACTTATAAAATATTTATTATTTTTTCCTAAAGTGGGTTGAAACATTTGATGTGACATTGAAATAGATTCCACAAACACCTACGCACTCGATACTATACTCGATGCATGTTTTACCAATTGAGTTGACATCAAAATATTTATTTTTTCCCAGACAGTTGTAAATATTCCACATAAAACATACAGGGACATAAGATACAGATATACACAAAATATACAGAAATATACTATTAAATATTTGTCTAGGGTGTAGCACTTTCGGTTATTTTGGAACAGTTTATTTTATTATTAACTAATTTATTTAAGAATATTAATGCCTGTTTTTTTGCTACAGGTATATAGACTGTAAATCAACTTAAAAATATTTCTTGGAGATATCCAATAGAGCAATATTCCCCGTAAGCTTAAAATTTAAAAAATCATCTTTGAATACTCTCAAAGAATTTGGTATGTGTAACAACTCATATTGTGTTTAAATATGTCTCCTAAGGAAAGGAATTTGTAGTGGGTTTCATTATAGACGATGTAGCTGGTTGGAATAATACCAGGACCAGTATTAATTTCCAAATCTAGTAATTTTTCACCTTTCACCGCCGAAATAACTCATGTTAAGCAGTAGACCAGGACCGGAAATAACATCCAATTATTTAAATTCTCCTATAAATCACATATTGAGTAAATCGAGCTTACCAATCCCAGGATATAAGATATTGTACGTCTGCCTGTCTGCATTAAAATTTCCACAGGAAATTCCCAGTTTTATGAGTACATTTTTGTATTACTAGTCGTTTATTATTTATGTAAATTTAAGTTTACTTATTTGCGAAAAAATTGGAAAAAATTATTTTTGTCCGTTGTTATTTTTTAATTTTTTTTGTGATCTCTAGCTATACATTTTTTGTAAATTTTAACATAACCAGTTCAAATATTTGCCATTCACTTTGACTTATTTAACTTAAAATTGGTCATAAAGTATTGTAGACTGAAAATATATACCTGGTAGAAATATAAACTGAAACAAAAACAAGCCAGTACACTTCAGTCGGTATCTGCACAAGGGATATCGGAGTATAATTAGTTGTGGCAGTTTTTATTTATTTTATTTCTATTCGGTCTATAATACATGTGTGATTGCACATTACGAGAAATTTTGTAACATATTATTGTTTTTTTAGAAAATTTAAGAAAATTTGCCAAATCTATTTTCTTATTCAACAGATTATTAATCCTCTTTTTTATTGACCGAGTTAAGTAATTATAAATTTGTTGCAAATAATCCATTATTACTAGTATGGCACCAATTATTTATTTTTCTTATATAGATTGAGCCAAACCATTAGCGGTATGCGTAGTTTACAGTTGTCCGTCTGAATACGATATCCAAACGAAAGTTAACGATTGCGTCAGGACGTTTGGTGGGTGAGGAGCATTATATGAGACAAAGTCACAAAGCAGATTTCAGTATCGCTAAAGCTGCAGTGGAGAGTCTTGTTTGTTATTTATTAAAATTATCTAAATGTTTCACAATTTCAGTGTTTCTTCCGAGGCGCCATAGATAGTAAAACAATAAAATTATGAAAAATATTAGAACACCACTCAATCAAATATTGATTTATTTTCGAAACAAGTAATTATAAAAGCATAAATTAATGTTCACATAAATAATAAAGAGAAATAATACCGACTCTAAAAAAATAAAATAATACGTAAATAAATAAATAAATTCAAATTGGATGCTCAAAACGACTTCTTGAGCAAGGCAATATCCTAATCTACTGTAAAAGCTTCTTCTGACTTTTGCGCTGCGATTGCCCCATGCATCCTGCTAGCAATAGATGGGCGACTGTAAACTGCACAGGGAATTCTAAAATTTGGCTTACAATGCTAGTGAAAAATGCAATGCAATATTTAAAGTGTTGCAGAACCAAAAATAACCTAGTAGCTAAGCAATAATAGTAATATTTGTGTGTATTTATCAACGTATTCTTACTCCCGGAAAGCTTATCTTCAATAGAAGCTTATTTTCTTCTTGGGTTGCCTTATCCATTCCGGATATTGACTATCTTTATAGTGATACGAATTTTGTTCGCTGCATTGCGGAAAAGTTCGGTGGATGCTGCTACGAACCATTTTCTTAACTTGGCAAACCAGGGCATTCTTCACCTACCAAGTCCTTTTCATCCTTCAATTGGAAAATGATTTGCAGTAGTCAATATTCATCTCATTTCTCATGATTGGCCAAAATACTCAGGTTTCCAGCGTTTTATGCACATGAGTTGTGGTCGACAGCCCGTTCTTCGGAGGACCTGTTTGTTGGTAATCCGATCGACACAGGAGATTCTGAGAATTCATTGGTAGATCCATATTTCAAACGCGTGTATCATCTTTCTTATAACTTCTAACGTGGTCCAAGCATAATGTTAAACACCATACAACAGAGTAAAGTAGACATAGAATGATATAATACGTTTCTTGAGGTCTAGGATAAATGACCTCATTTGAATATATGTCGTTCTGGCTCTTTCATCTCCTGCGAGTGATCCCAAGCCTCATTTGTTGAGTATTCGAGGTACTTAACGCATTAATTGTTGACAACCAGCACCCCTTGGTGGACTGGAGTGTTACTAATTATAATAATATATTTGGTTCCTTTTATGTTCAGGGCTAAACTATATTCCTCTTACACCCTCATTCGCAGCAACAATTCTGTTCTAATACGATATGTGCTATAAACTCTGAATGTGCCCGAGGTGTATACGAAATTATATGTACAACCAGTCTTAGTTAATACATAATACATTAATATATGTTGGCTATCTTGCAAATTCTCCAAAAAATTGTCAGTCTGTTAAATTTTAATATTCCATAAAAATGACAATCGTATGACAATACGATTTTCATATACTAACAGGTAGAAATTTGATTCTAATCCGTTTACAATCCTTTTGTTAAATTATTCTGTGTTTTTCAATTGAACTGAAAATGTAAAAGGATGAACATGTAGTTTCTTGTACCCCACCAGAAATTTCCAAAGCAGCAGAAGCTTGTTGCATCAGAAGCCAAAAATGTTGTATGAAAAATAAAGTAGAAGCCGTAGGCGGGCTGTAAAGTGTTTTACGGCATAGCGAGCTGTAAGGTGATACTTTAAGCCCTCAAACCAAGTATATATGTATAGTGACCAATTAAAACCAGTCGTACATAAAAAGATATATTCTACATGAAAGTTGCATTTGACAACATCCTAAAATTTTCAAGAAGCCGCTTATTTTGCCAACTAAAAACACAGAAATGGTCTACGCTTAGGGTTTGAAAATTTTTCTTTTCTTTTTCAACTCAAGAAATAACGAAACTCGATAATATCATCTCGAAATCTTTATCATAATGAAGATTTTGGGTAAAGTAAATTCAAAACAATAAAAACCACAAAAGAAGTATTTTCTAACATTTTTTATAACAAATTTTTTTGTTAAAAATAGAAAAATGTTAATTTTTTTTATGTCCCTTTATCACCCTGTATCTCGGAAATTAAGCGTTATCGAACCTATCTTAGTAGGGACTTTTCATCTTATTACGATGTAACGAAAAATGAAATATGTTCCCGAAATTGAACCGTGCATTTTTGGAACGCCCTCTATTTGTATGTCTACTGATGGCGAGGTAGATCCTCTCTTAAAATTTTCCAAAAAATAGGACTAAACTTCTGTTTTACATGCTATAATAATTAATAATTTATCACCAGGTCAAGCATAGCCCTTCAGCTCATACTGTCCTAATAAATCCTTTTGGATTGATGAATAAGACCTATTTATTTTAAGCGGTCACACATACTACGCGTTTACTAAAGGTCAAAGAAGATTTAAATGTTTTAAAATTCACTCATGTATCCCGTTGTGCATGGAGAGTTAAGCGATTAATTAATTAAAAGGTTTAGTATAAAAGCGAGCACAATTTTAAAACACAGCGTATATGTTAGCGGTAATGGTATGCATATTAATATGGCGTTCTTTTAATAGCTGAAATATCGTAATTTTTCGTGTAACTGCAGCACATACAGATAAATGCTAGTGATATTTCTTACACAGGATTTTATTTTTAACAGATATATTTCCTTCACGCCATTTCTGCCATAGGACAGCGGAAACTGTTCTCAGATGCGAACAATTATTTAGTGCGTTGATTTTGACAACATGTTAAAGTTATATGGTGGTAGATGAATGACATTTTAAAATTTAAGAAAATGCAACATGGTTTTCCTGAACAAAGAAATAGCTATTTGTATGACAAAGGAGAAAAGTGCATAATTTCCTCCCGCTGATAGTTTGATGCCCGACGCGAAACGGAGGGCATCAATATCCAAGGGAGGAAATGGCACTTTGCTCCTGTGTAATACATATGATTTTTTCTACGACCATTTACAGTGTTTTACATTGGTTTTACATATATTTTATTATATTTTCTTATGCATGACAATCAAAAAACCAAATATGTCAAAATGTCATAATAGGTATGTAGATAAGTAAATATTGTTAAAAATCAAAATACATGGAACGTTGCTAAGGCTGCTTCTTGTTTTCAAAATAAACAAACTTCCAAAAAGTTTATAATAATGTATTCCGAATGTGAAGATGAAGTTCCTCAAGATATTCTGGAAGAAGCAAATGTGGTTTCGTTAAATCTATTACCGTTAAAGTCTCGTGAAAAATATGAAAAAGAGTACCAGCTATTTAATTGTTGGATGGAGACTAGGCAAATAAGAAAAATATGTGAAGAAGTGGTCCTATTTTACTTTTCCAAAAAATGCGCCGATTTGAAGCCTTCAACATAATGGAGCAAATACAGCATGTTGCGATCTACACTCCAAATTAAAGACAATATCGACATTAAGTTTCCTAAATTAGTAGCTTTTTTTAAAAGGAAATCTGCTGGATATAAAGCCAAGAAAGCCAATACTTTTTCAAGGAAGAATATCAACAAGTTTATTGCAGAAGCTCCAGATGAAACTTACTTACATATGAAGGTAAGATTGATCGTTATTGTTGAATAATAAATAAAAACGTAACGCAGCATTTTTTATTAGAAAGTGTATATATGACAATTAAGTGACATTCTAGGCAGTTACCATAAGTGCATTTTCCTTTTTCAGTTGTGCTTATATTTGGAATTGCTGGTGCATGCCGTAGCGATGAATTAGTTAAAATGGTACTTGAGGATATCAGTGATAAAGGCGACATTTTGGTGGTGCAAATACCTGACTCAAAAACTAATATCAAAAGGACATTTACAATAACAAATGAGATTTTAAACGGAGTATCTGTCTTGGATATTTATAGAAAATATCTGGACTATAGGTCCCCTAAAATATGTCATTCTAGATTTTTTTGTAACTTATGCTAAAGGGAAATGTACAAACCAGGTAATTGGCAAAAACACAATTGCCAAAATTCCATACAGATTAGCAATATTTTTAAATTTGGATAATTCGAAAGGCTATACTGGACACAGTTTCCGCCGTACTTCAGCTACGTTATAAGCCAATGCTGAAAGTGACATTCTCACTCTAAAAAGACATGGGGGATGGCGAACAAACGCAGTAGCAGAAGGGTACTTAGATGATTGTATTTCTAAAAAATGTGAGGTAGCCAGCCAAATAATTACGGGAGAAAGTACTACTTCAAGTATCAAAAAACGTTGTCTTGTTTTTGAAAATTTTGTTTCTACAAGTACTTCATCAGCGACCAAGACTTTGGAAAACAACAAACAGGAACTGATCTCCACCAGCAGAGCCAATATTTCCTCAGGGGCAATCTCCATTAGTAATTTAACTAATTGTACCATAAATTTTAACAATATTTAGTTACTGATGTTAATTAAAACCTCGATTTAAACTGTTTTAAATTTTTATAAATAAAAATAAGTAATAAAAAATCTGTTTCAAAGAAAAGCATTCATTTTCAGGAAGTTTGTGTATCAATAAAAGAAGTCTATGTACTACTATTACAGCTATTTGAAGTTTTTACTTGTTTGCTTCCAGAGGGAGCCAAAGTATTTCCCTCCCTAGGGAAGCAAAGTATTTTCCTCCCGAGGGAGGAAAAGTACTACTTTGCTCCCTGAAATGAGGGAGCAAAATAGTATTTTCTATGTAGGGAGTAGAAAAAATATTTTCTAGTCACTGAAGTAAACTCCTAATATAATGATTGGGGTTAGGTAAAGGGAGGGGAGAACCTACGTTTATCGTAAAGAAACCGAACATCATCGTGGAGATCGACAGAATTGTTATACCTATATAGAACATAATAATAATAATAATAATATTTTACTCCCCACTGAGATACAGAAATGTATATATGGCAAGTCAAATTGTATAAAAGAGTACTATTAGATAACTAAAATATATACAAATACAAATTTTCAGAGTAGGATGCGTTTCAGGTTCTCTGTTTAAAAATTTATTTATGCTATGGAAACCTCCAACTAAAATCAAATTTGTGACTGCATTTTTATAAGTATTATAGTTTTTTGCTATTATAAAGTAAAAATTAGGGAAGTGATACTCGTGTGAGTCCATAATACTACGATTACTGGTTTAAATAACAGGTCCTTTATCTCACAAACTCTTTATTAATGCTACCGGTTTCGTGGTATTTATACTAAAGTATTACCACATCTTCAGGCAACAAGACTAAAAATTGTTCGAAAACATTAGAAGAAAATGTTGTTGTTTGGCTGTATATTGCTTTTAAATGTGGACAAATCTTTCTATATTTGTATTTTAACGTAAGTTTTATATTTACAATTTTAACTTTATATTCGTCAATTTTTTCAATTTATTTTCTTCTAATGTTTTCTAACAATTTTTAGTCTTGTTGCCTGAAGACGTGGTAATACTTTAGTATAAATACCACGAAACCGGTAGCATTAATAAAGAGTGTGTCAGATAAAGAACCTGTTATTTAAACCAGTAATCGTAGTATTAAAAAGTATAATGCAGTTCTAATGTGGTGAGTGATTAAAGTTTGTTGTGTAATGAATTGATATGTATAACAATTCTCCATATCTTGTTATATATGATAGTCATTTCTTTTTTCAAATAAATCCACATTTTTTCTAATATTTGTAAAGCATTTTAATATAAATATGTACGGTGTTGTAAGAATTTTGTTATTTTTGTATATTTCTCTACATCTCTCGTCACATGTCATATTAAATATAAGTTTAATAAGCTTTTTTCTGACAAATGAACATCGTCTTTATCTTTTGCACTGCCCCAACATATTATGGTGTAAGATATGTGTGAGTAAGCCTGTTTAGAAGACCAGATGTGTCTATGGGGCTTTTCAACTGTAAGATAGCAAAATAGGCATCAACTGGTTGCAAACATGTTCGATATGAGTATCCTATGTTAGTTTAGCATCTAAATGTGTACCCAGAAGTTCAGTATTGTTTGATAAGTTGATATTATCATACAAGTTTATATTATGCGGCAATGATCTTTGGATATAAAAGTTTATAAATACCATCTGTCTGTCGTTTAATATCAATGTATCTCTCTAATACCAAGAACTAACCCTACTGAAGTGCATGATTAACTAGTTCTTGCAGTTTCTCAGGTGTTTCTGCTGACAAAGTTACTGTGAAGTCATCAGCATCGTTAGGTGACCTTGGCTGAGAGGGTTCGGTAGATCGTTAACATAAAGCATAAAGATTATCGGTCCCAGAACAGAACCTCGAGGAGCTTCAACTGTTATATCATGCACATCTTACTACACTCCATTCAGTTTTACTTTGGGTGTTCTGCTCTCCATGTATGACAAGATCCAACCCAGAATGTTCCCCTTAAGCCCATATTAAATAATTTTTGATATCAAATGTTTTCATTAATGGTACCAAATGCTTTTGATAAGTCGAATAACAGTGACACAACATTAAAGCCTCTTTCCAGTTTTGCATGAATATATTCCAATAAATATCAAGATGCAGTTTCTGTGGATTTGCCGGCACTGAATCTATATTGGCATGTTGTAAGAATATTATTGCGCGTGAGAAAGGAAGTCAGTTTAGTATATATAATCCTTTCAAAGATTTTTAGATAAAATGCTTAATACAGAGACTTGTCTATAGTTTTAAATGCATAGAGAACATACTTTTTGGCCTGCTTGAGAATACTTGAAAAATGTCCTTGATTGAGAGAGATTAAATTAATAAACAAGTTTAACAATTAGGTTACCTTTAATGGTATTTAATATACTTGCTGTTAATCCGTCAAAGCTAGCAGACTTTTTATTCTTCATTTTTGTGGCCTTATCAACTTCATCAATGGTTATAGGTGCGAAATATATTGTATATTTCTTATACGTTGAAGTAATGAATGGCAAAGATAGATTTGAGCCAAAGTGTTGAGTTAATTTATTTTTTGCAGCGACAGAGAAATGATTTGCAAATATGTTTACTATTTTATTTTCCTGAAATACTTGTTTATTATTGTAATTTTATACAATCTTGTTGCATTTGAATTTACTTCTACCTAACTTATTAATGATTTAAAAAATTATAAACACATTTTATTACTTGTCTAATTTTCACTTTATTTGTTATTTTACAACTAGTTTCATCCTATGTGCGGAAGCAACGGGAAAATTAATCACGACAAAAATCATCAGATAGATATCAAAAAGAATATGGACTGTTTTGTCAATGGAAACAAATATATAAAGTGACAAATATATTTCTATATATTTTTTATATTTTTAAGTCAAAAAGTCAAAAGTCAAAACTGAAAAATAATTGCTTCCTAATAACAATAATATGATAGTGTTACTAGGCAACACATTACGGTATCAGATACTGTAATGTTCGATTTACCGGCCGCAAATGAGTCCCGAAAATAGTCATTTACCGGACAGTATGAAATAAAATATTTTACTTATTCAGTTTGTTTCATATCAGTTACACTTCAGTCATATTTTCGGTTATCCAGTACCTATACATTTAAGTAGGACATATAAAAGTGCGTTTTACGGTTGTTATCAGGACAGGTGCAACAATCTCATCTGTATATCCCAGGGATATCCTGAGCAAATTTTAAGTTATGCTGAGAATGTCATATGTCATGTTTGACATTTCTGCAATAGAAAATGTTTTTCAAAGAAATTTTGCTCTAGTTTTGAGGACGGAATCAGAGAGTAATCAAAAACGTCAACTCTTAATCATCTTAAAATATTTGACATTTAAGCTCTTTTTTTTAGATTAACATATTTTTTTAGCTGAGAGACATTTTTTGGATAGGAAAAAGCTTTTTTTATTTCAAAATCCAACCTGTGATTGATCCTTTGGGCGCAGAAGTTTATTTATCAATTTTTTAAAAATAATGTATAGTACAGTGTCTTAATATCCAAAGGTCAGAAGAAACATTATAGGATACTACAAATAACAACGAGTTAAAGCTCTCAAATCTTTGTACATATTGCGATCGTTCGTTTGTTTTTTTTTAAATAGTTGTTTTTTCGTTTTTGTATATTACATTCCGTTACTCCTGAAGTAGGTTGGAACCTTTGATCTGAAGATAACACTGAGGTAGTTTTCCACAAAACACCATATACTGTATTCAACGCGCGTTTCGCCAACCAAGTTGACATCATCTGGAGATAATTAAAACTAACCTTATGCTAACAGTGTATCCTATTTATACCCAAACTATTGAAAATTGAAAACTCTGGATAGCTACCATTTTTAGATGTATTAATAGTTAAAAATAGTGAAAATAAGTCAGAATTTGACAGATACAGAAAAGATACCAGTACTCTAAGTTATATACCTAAGAACTCTCACCATTGTGCTCAACACAATATGGCGAGTTTTAACTTTCTAGTCCAACGTCTATTAAACTTCCCTCTCAATAAGGAGAAAAAAGGCAATGATTAAGGATATAGCGACAACTAATGGATATTCTGTAAGTTTAATTGATAAAATAATTTGGAAACGAAATTCCTCTGCCTTTCAAAATGAACGAGAAAATCTGAAATTTGTATCTATTCTATTCGATCCTCGATTCAACCGTTGTATTGGTAAGATATATGTATGACAGTGGTTCATTCATCGGAAAATAAACTATAACAACTTTTATGCAATCCAAAAAACAAAAGTGAAACAAACAAAAAGTTGAGGATTTACGAAATTAGCTGTAAGGACTGTAATCAAAAGTATGTTGGACAAACTAAACGATCAATTCAAACTAGATTCAAAGAGCATATGGTCCATTTCAAATATAGTAGAACAGATAAGTCTAATGTAGTTTGACAAAAACTATAAAATAGGTCTGACGTAGTTTTCTACGAAACACCAAAACAATATATACGGCACTCAATGCGCGTTTCGCTAACCAAGTTGGCATCATCTGAAGATGATTAAAACTGTTCAGTTTTAATCACCTCCAGATGACGTGCGTCGAGTACAGTATATAGTGTTTTGGTGTTTCGTGGAAAACTACGTCAGTGTTATCTTCGCATCAAAGGTTCCAACCCATTCCAGGAGTATAAAATAGGTATTAGTAATTTAAGATTAATTAAGAATATAAAAAACACTAGACAGCTAGATGCATTTGAAAGCTTGGAAATCATAAAGTGTAAAAACAGTATGAATAGTGACAGAGGGCCAGTCCCAAATAGCCCACTTTATTGGTTAGTGGGTCAAGGTTCACACAATAGTTTATGTATAACTAGGATACATTGTTTGCATAAGGTTTTCGTGGAAAACTACGTCAGTATTACATTCTAATACGTATGTATAGTTTTTCTACATTATCTGTAACTACTTTGTATCAATTATATGTTTCATACATGTATTTGGTCTTTTATTACATTGCAATTTAACTATTGACAACATTTTTTTAAACAATAATTCTTTTGTTTCCTAAAACTAACAATAATTGTTATGGTTACGCTTCTAGACTGTGTAGATTTCGATGGACCTAGAATTGTATGAGAACGGCCAGGACTGTTCTGGAATTTTCTGAACCGTACATGGATGTAACATATAAGGCGAATGGTGCGTAATGCCAGTGTTTCTATCTTAGAGTATTTTCCCCTAAATTTAGAGGAATATTTTTTATTTAGAGGATTTTTTTAAGGTATACATTTTTTTTAGGGTAATTTTTAGGGTAAAATATTTTTACATGGCCCTAAATTAATATATTTAAAAATACTGCACGAGCGCTATCACGTTAACAAACCCAATTAATAATACTGTATTACCAACAGTAGAACTTCATACGCAAACGCATATTTTTCTGTTACTATACCAATCAACTAGTGAACAATTCAAATGTCCATATGTTCAGTTATCTCAGGGCAATAAATAATATTTATAAAAGAAGTAATACATTAATATTAAATATAGATAGATAGATAGATAGATATTTATTGGTGCTTTATACAATATAGTATTTACACAAGTCAATTATACAATAATACAGAGAAATTGTAAAAAAATATATAAAAAATATGTAAAACATATAAAAATGTATAAAAGAAACATAAATAAATATAACAGATACAACGATAATAACAAAAAAGTAGAAACTAATATGATTAGATAAATAACACTGAAAAAGCATTGAAACTGTAGACAGTACACGCATTAAATTTTATAAAAATGGAAAAAAAAACTGATAGGCAATTACATTAACAATCATTAATAATAATAACAATAATAATAATATTTATTGCCCAAGGTACATTGTAACAATGTTTAAGGTTGTCATACGGTGATAAAAAGAATTTAATGTATATCTAAACATACTTATACAAATAAAAGAAAAGAAACGAAACATTACAGCAACAGTTAGTTTTGAACACGTAACAGCATAACTGGCATCATTTGTCCACACTTATGCACTAGATTTATACATACATACATACACATACTTATAATATACAATATACACATATATACACACATATATCCATACACACATGTATCTATATCAACAATTAATTGTTTAAATGAACTTGCGAAAAAATAGATGAGAGATAGTTCAATGTACGAACTTTAATTCTCATAAAAAATTATACTCGAAAAATTCCTGTACACTGTAAAATATATTATCAATTAGAATTTTTTTTAGAGCTACATTTAGTTGGTTTGTTGTCATGTCTTTTAGATAATATGGAAGTTTGTTATACAAGACAATAGATAGATAATTTACTGGCTGCTGAGTTCTTTTCAGCCTATGATATGGAATATTAAAATCATTTTTGTTTCTAGTGTCGTACATGTGAAAATTAGAATTTCTGGGTAGCATCTTATTTTCTTTTGCATACATTATGCACTGATGAATGAAAATACCTGGAAGAGTCATAATATTTAATTTTTTAAAAATTGGCTTGCAATGGTCATTTAATAAAAGAAGTAATAGCATCAGCTGCAAAAAAAATATGTAATTTTAAAAATTTAGAGGAAAATATTTTGAAAACTATGTTTTCTAGGTGATTTCTATTTTAGAGTTAGGGGAAAATAAATCTCCCGAGTGTCAACACTGCGTAGTGCGTCCGTTCCTAATAATAAAGAACAAGTATATTTAATAATTTGTATAACCAATAGGGTGTTATTTAGTTATAGTGATTGTATTAAAAACTTTTAGAGTGTAGAATACCCATCTATCCAGGTGAAATTAATTATATGTAAGTTTTTCAATTTGAATGTAATAATTTAAAAGAATTATTGAAATTTCTCGTTTTAGTTCGTCAAAATGTTTACTAAAAAATTGCTAGGTGTAAAGGGTAAAGTAATTCACAGTCAATCGCGCGACAAATATGAAAATGAACTTATCGAAAAGGAACATATTTTAGACAATTTTACAGATTATCTTGTATTTAGTGTGAATACAGGTTCGTCGGATGAAGATGACTTCGGATCAGTATTTTCCGATTCAAATGATTTCGATGACAGGCTCGCTGGCATAGAACCACTAAATTGAGTTTAACTTGCTAATATATGTATATGATTGATTATAATTTTTTTCTTATTTTACCCTGTCTAAATTTCATTCAGATTGTCAGTTTTAAACTAACTGTCTTTATAGTATTATAGTTTTTATTTTTATTTAATATACCTATTATTGACCCGATATACCGGGTGATAATGAATTCTTTATATAAGGCGCTATTCAATTATCTTGAAAGTTAGAAATTTTAAATTTGGATTGAAGATGTAGTTCATTAAGCCTCATATTTTCCATAAAAACAATTGAATATCATTTTCTGTTTTTCCGGAAGTAGGACTAAGCCAAGAATTTTAAATGGAACCCTGTATATTTTTTTACACATTTGGATGCACTTAAGATTCCCTCTTCAATGAAATATCATAAGTTGCCATTTTTTTTTCAAAATGGCAGCGAAGGAGGCATTATTATCAAATTCAATATGTCGACAATCTGACGTCACCGATGAAACAACTAGTTAAAATATCACACAAAATGGCGTTTCTTATTGGTTTTTAATAAAATTGCAAAACTTTTGATTTGTCATAAAATTGGATACATTTTAGTTTTTGTTTAAAATGTCAATATTTTTCTTAAATTTTCTGGAACACTTTAAATAGGAAAATATAAAATATATAAATTTATAATTAATATGAAAAGATATTTTTCATCATGGATGTTAGGTAGATGAAATCAGCTTAACTGTCAGTTAATTATTATACCCACATATTTTTGTTAATAGTTTCTTGAGACAATGAAGTGATTATTGGTAGTAAAAATATTGGACATTAGGCTATAGATGTAAGTAAAACTTATTTTAATTGTTTAATAGAAATATTTGTTGGATTCGCTATGATTCTAAGATAACTGAAAGTGTGTCTGTTTGTATAAAAGTCATCTAAATTATTTATCTTTTAATAGACAAATATATTTAACATCTTTATGTGTGAAGCCCTTCATAACTTTACATAAACAAGCTTATATAAACACACTTTATATACAGTGTTAATGACTTCAGATCTTTAGATAATAGTAAATTAGTCTTTGCTATAATTATAAAATCAAACGAACTTACCTGTAAGTGAAGTTCGATTATAATTGTATGAAGCGCCATGTCCGAGATGAGAGAAAGAGGTAGTCTCCTTGTCCGCTAGATGTCACCACGTATTTTAAAGCAATACTTTTAAAATTCTAACCCAGCCCATGCCCCCACTCATGCCACCAGAAACTCTCATTCAGTTTAAAGCTTGAATTGTCGCAAAAATAACCGGGAAAGTGGGACGGGCGGGACTCATCTCGGACATGGCGCTTCATACAATTATAATCGAACTTCACTTACAGGTAAGTTCGTTTGATTTTATAATTGTATTTCACGCCATGTCCTCAATGAGAGAAAGAGGTAGATGTTTAAAGCAATTTTTCGACAATTCAAATAACAAGATTATATTAAAAGTCAAGGTACACTAAATATAGAATAACAGTTTTTCAAAAGATTAATACTACTTTGAATATACATTAATCAACTTATACTAAATCAACTTATATTAGTAATGCCTTTGCAATAACACCTTGGCTGCAGAGGGGTCTGTTGTAGAAATTGGCAAAAATTTCAGAATTTTTAGTCCACCCTGCCGTTTCTCTAATAACATCAATACTGATACCCTTTCTTGCTGCCGCTGATGTACTGGCATGTCTTGTACTGTGCGCTTGAAAAATCTTGGTGTCAATACCACTTTTATTTAGAACATTTTTAACCCATCTACTCATCGATTGTGTAGTTGCAACATGAAACGGTTTTTTAAAAGTCAAGAATAATTTGGTCAAATGAGGTGTTCTAACACTCTCTGTGCGAGATAAATATGCTTCTAGGGTTTTTGCTGCACACAGCCTTGGTTTTTCTATGAAGTATGGGAGAAATAGTGTGGGTTGAACTTTATTTATGCCGGATGTTTTAATTCGACCAGGTATTTTAATTTCTATTCCTTCTACTGTTTTTACTATATTACTAACTTCAATAAGGGATAGTGTTTGAATTCGATGAGCAGTAAATAATGATAATAAGGTTATTAGTTTAAAAGTAAGATCTCTGATGCTTAGTTCCTCGTTGGGAAAAAATGTATCTAGGTAAGTTAACACTACAGCAGGATCCCAAGTATATAAATATTTTGGATTACTTGGTCTCATTTTCTGTACACCCTTAAAAAATCTTTTAATTCTTTCATCAGATCCTATTTTCTGTCCTAAAATCAATGCAACCGATGATCTGATGTTGTTTAATGTGCCATAAGATGCTCCTCTATGAAAAATATTTGTAAGGAACTGAAGAACCTGTGGCACTGACTTGAGAAGCATGTTTTGTTCATCCTTCCCACAAAATTCCCACCATAATTTTAACCCTGAATCATATTGTTTTAAGGTATTATCTGATAATGAATTTGTTAGTATTTCTATTGCCGCATCTGGAGTTTTGTTTTTTCTTGTAGGCTTCCCTGATAATTTTGCGGCAACCAGGGTAAGTTTTGATGACAGGGGGTGTTGGTTCCTATCAGGAGAAAATAACAAATTACTATGTGGGTAGAAATAAATTGGTTCAGCGCTAAGCAGTGATGTAAACAGCGGATACCATGGTTGTGCCGGCCATAAGAGCAAAACCACAATACCTTCTGCTTCATCATTAATTATCTTTCTCAGTACCCTTGAAAGTAGAGAAAAAGGAGGAAACGCATAGAAATTAAGGGTTTTCCATTGCAATGTAAACGCATCAACAGCTAACGCCTCTGGGTCTGGTCCCCAAGATACAAACGCTTTACACTTGGCGTTCGTTCTGCTTGCAAATAAATCTACTTGTGGGTGACCAAACTTAGTAACAACCTGTTTATAAGCAAAGTCTGCTAACTCCCATTCTGTTTCTGTGCAATTTCTCCTAGATTCTATATCTGCCTCAAAGTTTTCTGAAGATTTAATATAAGATGCAAAAATAAAAATTTTCCTATTCTCACACCACTGCCATATCTTACGAGCTAGATAATTTAATTTTGGAAATTGTATGCCGCCCATTCGATTTATATGATATGGCCGTCATGTTGTCAATTCTTAACAGAATGTTACATTCTCTGAGACCTTTTGCAAAACACTTTAGGCCAAAAAATGCTGCTAACAGCTCTAGTGTGTTAATATGATATTTCTGTTCTTGTTCATTCCAGAAACCATGTGTCTTTCTGTCTTTTGTTACCGCACCCCAGCCCCAGAGTGACGAATCCGAGAATATTTCTAAAGCGTAATCATTTTGTTTTATAGGATTTGACGAAATCATAATATTGGTCTCCCACCACTGGAAATCTGCTAGTATATCTGCAGTAATATATAATGATCGATCGTAATCCCCTTTATTGTTCTTTAATGCTAAGAACTTTTGCCTTTCGAACCGTTTCGTATATAACCACGAATACCTTAGAGCAGGACAGATCGACACCAAAACTCCTATAAACTGGGCAAACTCCCTAATTTTACTTACTGATTTTCTTTTAAATTTTTTAACCATTTGCAATACTTTTACTTTTCTGTCTTTTGGCAAGTGTAATTTCATCTCAACAGAATTATACAAAAACCCTAAAAACCTACAAGAGGTCTAAATCAAAACATAACGTGCGAGTTATATAAACAAAATTAATAGATATAACATCACATTGTGGGCTCTTTATGCTTGCCATTTCTAAGAAATAATTACTCATGGTTTTGATGCACCTTACATATATCACAATTTTGTGAGCCATTAATTTTCCATCTTTTTTGTCAATTGTCACCACTGGACAACCTTCGCCCCATAAGAGGGCAGAATTTTGCCACCCTTCGACAACTTCGCGCTTGAATATGACGGAATTTTGTCAACCTTTGACAACTTCGCCCTTTTATAGGGCGGTATTTTGCCACCTTTGGACAACAGTAGGAATGTATGCCACCTTTGGACATAATTTTATTTATCATTTAATGCTGAACGGTGCAATGTAGATATTGAAGTAACTTGAAAGAAAAGAATAATTTTAAATATATCAACTTACGGGGTGACAGTTCAGCGACTTCCTCCAAATTTACAGTTTCCATATGAGTATCAGATTCATCGCTACTGGTACTAATTTTACTGATAATACGACGTCGGGGTTTTTGGCGTGTTTTTTTCTTAATTTCTTCTCTAAACATTTAAGTTTTCGTCTCAAACGTTGATTTTCCAGTTCTTCGTCACTATCAGACGATGAACTATGCCTTCTGTTGCGTTTTCCCATTATTAAAAATAAATGAAACACAAAACACAAAACAACACCGTGATGACACGCACGTAAACATTGGAATGAGAGTTTCTGGTGGCATGAGTGGGGAGCATGGGCTGGGTTAGAATTTTAAAATTACTGCTTTAAAATACGTGGTGACACCTAGCGGACAAGGAGACTACCTCTTTCTCTCATTGAGGACATGGCGTGAAATACAATTAACATCTTTATGTGTGAAGCCCTTCATAACTTTACATAAACAAGCTTATGTAAACACACTTTATTTACAGTGTTAATGACTTCAGATCTTTAGATAATAGTAAATTAGTCTTTGCTATAATTATTCTTTTCTGTCCATTCGATTTATTACCTCTGTTCAATATTAATCTATTAAAATAGTAAATAGTTAGTTGTTTTCTTTTATTTAAAAATAAAATAAATTACACGGCACTGGTATTGTGTTTACATTTATGCTCGATGCGCGAAGTTGTGACGTATGTTATCTTCTCTAAGTAATTGAAGTCTAACATTATTATACTGTTGACCGTCTGTTGGTGTATTCAAAATTTATCTTGAATCTACATTAAACAAGTTTTTATTTGATCTTCGGTAAGCACTTGCAGACAACTGGTTCTTTACTACCCGTATAAAGTCTTTTCACGTATTAATGTAAAACTTCTTGTACCTTATGAGGTAACAGATTTACCGTTCAAATCTATGTTATTAGTAAATTTATTTTTTTCGTATTAAACATTAAAATTGACAAGTCAATCCTTGATGGCTGCTACTTTTTATTTAATGACTTTGTATTGCTTCAGATTCTCTTTCAGTTTAAGTAAAAAATCACTCAAGAAGTTTTATTAACAAAAATTTGCTAGTCGACTAATTTTCCGCAGAAATTAGTTATACAGTATAATAAAATCTGTTTCTGTTTGTTACAGGTGACCTTGTCTGTGTGCGGTATCTGACTCAGTGTGTACTAAGCTGTAAAACAAATATCGTTTCTAGTGGTAATTTCATAAACTATATAAAGTCTCCAACAATGGGCTGTTTCATAACGAGGAGTATTCTGCTATTCGTTACACTTTTCGCCGACCTCGGCATTTTTGGTAAGTAAGTACACACATAATCACTAAATGAGTATTTCAGTTTTAAAATTTTTGTTAAACCCTTACCTCTGCGCAATCTTGCCTATTTCAGATTTTGCTTTGTTTGAGTATATAATACATATTCTCAAGCATATTCTTTAATACAGGAGATTTTAAAAACCTCCATTTCTCAAACGGTTACACTTGTTATTTAAATTTTAATGAAATTTTATGCAATTTTAACGATAATAAAAAAAATTAAGTACGGTCAAATATTATGTAGGGTGTTCCAAATTAACTCTGGTATGGTATATCCTTTAATACCATTGCTAAAAAAAATAGATTTCATTTCTATTACAAAACGAGTTCAACAGTAAAAATTCAAATCCAATAATTGTTTTTTCAAATTCACGCAAAAATTGAAAATTTTCCGAATTTAATTATGGTTTGTATCTCAGTAATTATTCAAAATATTCAAAAACAATTTTAGCTAAGTTATAATGATTATTATATGAGTTTCAGCGGCGTAGTCAAAATGTCCTTGTATGTTACATCTTGTAAGTAGAGATCGAGAGCTAAATGACATCAATTTTAGGGTTAGCGCTTGGTGGTATGTCACCTAGTAGATATGTTCATGCATATATGACACAATATCTTCTAGGGTTTGTCAGTTTTTAAAAACCGTGTTTAAAACCCGGTTTTTTGGACAAATTCGATTTTAAAATTTAAAAAAACTGGTTATAAATAACTATTACGTAAAAATTAATTAATTATGTAATTAAAAACGTTAACATTCTGACTTGAAATCGCCTAGGACACAAGAAATTTGTAGTAAAACTTTACAGAAAAATTAATCTTCATGAGATTTAGAGCTCGGACGGAGGTATCGGTTTTCAGTGAAGGCTTTTATATAGACAATATTATATTGAAAACACATACTCAAGTATTACCAAACAACAGAAAAACAGATTTATACAACATGAGGTAGTGAATTTTATTTCATTTTAAAATGTTAATACGTAAACTAGTTTTATCGGAAAACGTGTGACAAATTACAACAAATTTATATTTTTACGCTAGCTAAAATCGTGTGTCTCACTATATTTTTCCTTATAACTCTTGAATAAATATTAAATGAACTGAAAAATTTTACAGATTTGTACGAATTTTTAGTTATTTTAGTTTTTTTATTTATTTGGTTCTGTATGGATAGAGCAGTATATTTTATTTTGTTATATTTTTTGTAGTTTCATATATATTATATAAACTGAAAAATTCTGGTATTAAGTATAATATTTTTATTACTGTTTTTATTACATTTTTTTTGTAAAAATTCGGAAAACCGGGTTTTTTTAATACTGGAATTTAAAAACTGATTTTTTTCAAAAGTCGGGTTTTGTATAAATCCTAATATCTTCTTATCTTGTGGTTATCTTGATGAGTTCGGTAATATCCAAAGTTAATACAAAGAAGACTAAAAGTATTGGTAACACTATTTCACAATTTCGATGATTGTATAGGATAACTCGGTAACTGTAAGAGATACAAAAATATCTGATGTGGCCAGCACATAACTTTCTTATACCAGAATATCATCCTGATCTAAAAAAATCATTCCGTTTAATTCTTCACTTACCTCAATTAAATTTTAAAAACGTACCTTGAAAATATTTCATAAACATTTTTTAATAATTAATTATCAGCGTCCTTCGATACTGTCAATAATAATTCATGTCATATATCTTAACAATTTCTTCTTATTGACATTGACATTTTTGTAACTAAATTAGATAATTCAAATGTCAAACTGTCAAAATCCTAACCCCATTTTATGAGGTCAAATGCGTACAAAATTTCAGTTTACATCAGCTTTATTTAAGTACTTGGAAAATATATTTTATTCGCTTGATACAGTAGACATGATATATAATCTTTCATCAAGAATATATTTTTTTGTGAAGTCAAATACAAATAAGTTTGAGTCCAGTGGACCCCCTTTCAGCTGGCCAATTTTGCTCATCACCGAATTTCTCATTGCCTTTGGCCTTTAGAATAAGTGTACCAAATTTGAAAGCATTATCTCAAAAACTGTGGTTGCTGTCGCGATACTACAGACATGCAGATAGATTTTTTTCCATAAAGTTTTGTTTTTTCATTACAATTAGTCGAGAATCGTCCAAAAATACAATAAAAATTTTCAATTTTTTTTCCCAAAATTGTACCTTTTTTTGAGACAAATTCGCTAGTGAAAACAAAAATTTGTTATTAATGAGTTATAAACAAAAGTTCGATTTTTCGATTTTTAGACACATGTCAATATCTTGATTGTTTGTAAAGTTATGAAAAAACGACTTCTACATTGTTTTCTGTATAATACAGTGGCGTCGAGAAAATTTAAAAAAAGGTGCAATTTAGAGTTATTGCATAAAGTTGTATTTTTTAAATAGGAATCATAGTTGGCTATGGTTTAGTTAAAAAGGAAATTTTTTCTCTTTCAAACTATATATCATATATGTGGTCACTTTTGATACGTAAGTATTTAATAGCGAAAATAATCTTTTAGTACATTACCTTTTTCGTTTTTTTTATATTTATTCTAAGTAGGCGTGTGTCATCTATGACAATGTTTATCCATTTGTCAGTAAATTTTATATTATTAATATTTTATAATATTAATAATGTTGCGTCCGTCATAATTACACCCCATTTAATCGTAAAAGTGAAAATGTCTTACGAAAATTACGAGAAATATGATATGCTACAATGCTTTATTCAAAGTAATAACAATTGTGATATTGCATCCGAAATATATTTCAATCGCTATCCAGAAAGAAGACAACCTAATAAAGCTATTTTTAAGAGGTTAAAAGAAAATCTCATTAGTTGTGGGCCCTTCAACAAGCCAAGACCAAAAAATTACAACATTGAGGATGCTGAAGAAACTTCTATAACTGTAACTAGAATAGCGGTTGCAAATCCTTCAATTTCAAGTCGTCAAACTGAAGTTGATTCTGGGATTTCATAGCATATCATATTTCTCGTAATTTTCGTAAGACATCTTCACTTTTACGATTAAATGGAGTGTAATTATGACGGAAACAAAATTATTAATATGCAATTTTCTGACAAACGGATAAACACTGTCATAGATGACATGTCTGCTCGGAATAAATATGAAAAACGAAAAAAGTAATCCACTAAAAGATTATTTTCACTATTACAAACTTACACATCAAAAGCGACTCCACATATGATATATAGTTTGAAAGAGAAAAAAAAATCCTTTTTAACTAATTCATGGCCAACTATGATTCCTGTTTCAAAAAATACAACTTTATGACATAACTCAAAATTGCACCTTTTCCTTTTAATTTTCTCGACGCCACTGTATTATACAAAAAACATGCCTAGAATATAAAAGTTGTTTTTTCATAACTTTACAAGCAACCAAAATATTGACTTGTGTCTAAAAAGTCGAAAAAATCGAACTTTTGTTTATAACTCGAAAACAAAAGACGATAGCAAATATTTGTTTTCGCCAATGAATTTGTCTCAAAAAAAAAGAGATCGAGAATATGTCTTCCATTTACTTGTATCTCTTATAGTTACCGAGTTATCCTATGCAAACATCGAAAGTTGCGCACCCCGTACACACAAAATCTTCCAAGAATTATTACATATATTCGTTATTCCTTTTGGGAATAATTTCATGCACTTCGTATGGAAATATGTTTTCACTTTTTGACAACGACTAATGGAAAAGTCAATACTACGCTGTGAATTCTATAGACCTGTCGTAATATTTTCACAACATTAGAAAACAGCGGATAAGAATATCTCCATTCATATTTCAGAGTAAGTATTGAGTTGAGAAAATTTTAAAGTTATTGTGAGTAGTACAAGCTAGTGACGTTTTAATTTAAATGCTTGATTATGAGAGAAATGCTTCTGCATAGCGTGCGAGAATAATTTCGTTTAAAGACACTCAACGTAAAACCACAGTAAAAAAGATGCAAAAGGAGCAGAGCTGTGAAATGGGGGAGGAAAATGGGAGGCAATTTAATTTCCATTCAGTTGACTTTAATAGTTATAGATTTTCTTTTACACACTCATTTTTTCAAGCCAAGAACTTGTAGAGAAAGTTATAGAGAAAGAAAATGTAAAGTAAAATTTAAAACATTGGACTGAAGATATTACTTTAACTTATTCCGAGGTTGGTTTAAATATATCTATATAGAGTGACCAGCAATGAGTTACCATCTTCTCGGCTGTAGTAAGACAAAAAATACATAGCTCCAGTTAGTATATCCCAAGGACTCTAAATACGCATTTAAACTGTTGTTTATACAGTGTGACAATGAAATTGCACCACGCAGTAGTACATAAATAATGTAGAGGAAAATATGATAAATAATGCGTATCACAGAAACTAATAAATGATAAAATTTCTTTTCGGAAAATTGTAGATAGGGTAAGTCAAAATACATTAACAGTAATGCGATGTTGGAACAGGTGAAATGAAGAATAGAGACATCAACGCTGCACAGGTACTGGGGATTTGGACGAACTGCTGAATGTGAAGAATGTTTCTTAAGAATTGCAGACCTAGGTTAGGTTAGGTTTGTTGTGAGTGGGCCATCAACAGGCCTATTGTGGCTCATGCCTAATTATATTTCACCCAATAAGTTCTTAATGAAACTGATAAATTTATTCGGTGAGAATGTGTCCAGATCTTCTGGCAGCAGTTGCCCTTTGCCAAATATTGAGAATCGGATCCTCTCCACAGCGGGAGAGGTGCATAAGATGTGGTCTGCCTTCTCATCATCCTCCAGGCATAGACGGCACTCGGCGTTTTCCGCTAGGCCGAGTTTATGCAGATGATAGTTTAGTCGGCAGTGCCCAGTATATAGGCCTGTTAGAGTTTTTAGGTTTATCCTGTTTAACTCTAAAAGTTTCTTAGCTCTCGATTTCAAAGGGTATTTTATAAACGCCTTCAAATGAACTAATCCTGGTAACTCTTGCCAATACTGGAGAGTTTGCTTTTTAACCCAGGTTGAGATAGCCATCTTGGCAGTACTTGAGGATATGCCAAGTATTGGTTCTGGTCCGATGAATTGCAGACCTAAGGGCCATTTGAACCAGATCTGTGACAAATGAATGGTTAGTTGCTACGAGTCAATGCTTATCTACAAGGTGCATTGATCGAAGAATGTGTTTCTTTGGCCTTCGATCTTACTCATACCGCCTTTTGCCATTGATTCCGAGGCACTGAGAGGTACGACTTGGGTAATGCCAAAAACATACCTAGTTGAAAGAAGCATGGAAATGGATAGTGCTCAGTGATGAATTCCCAATCTGTTTGTTGGCTCAAAATAGACGCAGAGGAGTTCAACCTCGACGTGGAGAAAGATCCGATATTGTGGAACAGGACACAGCACCTTCTAGAAAAGAACATAAATGAACAAGTATTTTGAAACTGGTTGCATTACCGTATCTCCATAGGTTGGAAAATCTTATTTTTCAGCAGGATAATACCAGATCCCATACTGCTCTCATAATCAGAAGATACCTATAGGATGCTAATGTTAACGTTAACCAATGGCCCGTAAAATCTGACCTTACATAAGAGGCAGACGGCTGGTCCATTACCGGTCACACTAATTGACCGTCAGCGCTTACGACAAGAGGGTCAGATAGCCTGGAGCGCAATATCTCAAGAAAACATCAATCACCTAATTCGAAACTCACGAAAATTATAGTGAGCTTCGAACTGTAATAATTTCTAGACAGTTTTACTGATTTGAACGATTTTTTAAATTTTTTTTATTATAAACCGTTGTAATGTTAACGATTGCTCCTTGTTGTGCAGTTCCTTAAAAAAACTGTAAAGAGTGAAACATAACATGTTTTTAGTTAAAGTTGACGTGACGTAAGGTGACAAATAGCGATTAAACCTTTACAATAGTGTAATTAGAAAGTCAAATTATTACCCTAAAAAAATGTTTTTTTGAAAATCTACGCTCTCTGCTTTAGTTTTATTATGATAATTTTTCTAAAATTATGCATTTATGCATTTCTTTATTTAAGATATAGTCAAAAATCAACTTAATTATAGAAACATGCAAACAAGTAATATCTGTGCCCCTATTACAACCTCACATCGTCGAGGCATGCTGGAAATTACCCTGTCTACTAGTTATTTTGGAATTAACCGCCATTCCTCAGGAACTGGAATAACAAGTTCTTCAATATTTCAAGGGCGATTAAGGAAACAACGTTTCAACATATTCCATATATGATCAATAGGATTACAATCTGGTAAGTAAGCTGACCATATCATTCTCTAAGCTGATTATTTAATAAAAAACTGATTTACTATAACCGCTCTATGAGGCCTTGTATTATCTATCATACACGTGTATAAATCCATTATCAATTTCATTTACAAACTGATTGTTTTCTTGTAAAACCTCAAATACTGTGTAGCGTTTACTGACTGATTGATGAATACTGAAAGTTCCGTTCGGCAACCAAAATAAATTCCATCCCATATTGTCATGGAATCTTCTCCATAATAAATTCGATCAAGTGAACAATTTTCTTCGTACCTTCTTCCAACTCTCTTCCAAATATTATCTCGATAATAGGATGCAAAGCGACTTTAGACTCATCAGTAAATAAGCACTGGGACCATTCTTGCAAACCCCAATTCATGAGCTCTTGAGGGAAAGGCAGAAAATTTCTTCTGTGGTCTCTTGTTAATTTGGGATACCTACTAAGCAGCCGAGTATTCATATGGGATTCATGTAATCGATTTAGAATGGATTTAAAAGAAATGTTTAACTTATGAGTTTTTTATACTCTGTTTTTGAGTTTTGTTGAATTAATAGTGTGTTCATTGAGAGCATCTCGTATAATATACCTATCAATTCTGGCTGTTGTTATTCTTGTTTGGTGTATATTACGTTGATCATGTATTTTGAAACTTTGGCAATGACCTTCAAATAACACTTTAATTGATCTGTAGCCTTTGAGCTACATTTCTCAGTGATAAGCCGGATATCAGTATACCAGTTACCAGTGGCGGCTCGTGATATTGTCCACAGAGGAGGCTTGAAATTTAAAAGGCAACTAAATTTCAATATGATTACAATTTGCACATTTCCCCACCACCCTTGAGGTAGTACAACGGCGCGTTACATTTTTTTGTCATGGGTTGAGCGCCCTACTATCCCAGTTATAATTAAATTATAATAAAAGTCAAAATAGTTTTGAAAAAAAATTGATAAATAAATGTGTTTTTCTACAAACAAAAAATTGTATTCATTATCACTGTCAGAGTGTAAAACTATTACTTTTAATAAAAATTAAAATAGTTTTGAAAAATTTTCTAAAAAATAAATAACGTAAATAAATATTTCTTCTAAAATAATAACTATATTAATCTTTGGTGTAAAGTCTAGATATTTTTATAAATCAGTAACCTGCGATCTTCAAAACTAGCAAAATGGTTGATTACTTCATAAAATGAAAATAAATCATCTTTCTTCAACTGTGACAAAAAACGTTTTTCTATTGAAATAAGCGATATATTTGACAGGCGGTCTTGAGCTATTGTGTTTCTAGTAAATGTTTTTATGCGCTTGAGTGCTGAAAACGATCATTCTACAGAAGCTGAGGTTACCGGAATTATTGACACTAAATATAACAGTTTGTACAGTTCGGAGAGAGCTTTTTAAATTATTATTATATATTAAAGTAAGCATTTCTTGAGGCGATGTTAAATTTGTTAAAAGTTGCTGGTCAGAATACAATACACATAGTTCATTTCTTAACGAAATACGGTTAAAAAAGGATACTGGTCTATTAATTTGTCCATTAGACTGTTAGGAAATGAATTAGAAAACATTATAAAATTATTGGGATTTACTAAATCGAAACATTGCAAAGTATTTAAATCGGAAAATCTAATTTCAATTTGAATTATGATGGTGTCCAAAATTTCTGTAAAAATTTGTTTGTAATATATGTCTGTCTTGTCAAAGTTATATGCTGTCTTTCTTTTTTTTAACTGTGGCTCATCATCTAATTCTTCAATCTTTTCTAAAAAACCATTATACAAAGTATTGAATTGTATTTCTTTATTGCGAAATTCTTTTAATTTAGATACAAGTGAATTAAGTCAGTCAGTCATCAGTTAATTTATTCTGTAAAATTTGGAAAACAACATCAGTTTGCTCAAAAATCATTTTAAAAACCTTTAGAAAAAATATGAAGTTTTTATCCAACAGTAATGATTTTAATCCGTAAGCTGTCCATAACGTTTGATCGTCATTTAAAATATCTTCACTTTCCGAAATAAAATTAAAAACGTCAATAAGTTTTTTCCTGTATGTGTTAACAGTGAAAACAACTCTAAATGAAAAATACCAACGAGTGGGAGCATTACTCGAAATTCTGTGTTTCATAATTCTATTTAAAATATCAGATCTTCTACTAGATTTAAAAAAAAATTACGAAAAACCAGTAATATTTGAAAAAAATTCTTCTTCCAATTCCTCCTAAATTATACTAAAATATATATTTTAGTATAATTTGGGAGGAATCATGTTCAGCTCATTGCTGTATGTAAGAACAATACTATTTTTTGCTATTTTCTGCTACTTCATTGCTATTTTTTATGATTTTTGATAAATATATGAATGATTGAGATTAACAGATTCTAAATTTGGATTCAGTGCATCAAAATGCATAAGAAACATACTTAATCTAGTTCAATAAAATTTTCTTCATTTACATAATTGCAATTTTTCGTAATTTTTAACCATTTTCAGCGTTTTTTGCAATTTACTCAAAATTGGGCGGACGGGCCAATCGGACGTCGGATTTGGATTCAGCGCATCAAAATACATATAGATTGATAGGCCTGGTCAAATGTACAGACCCCTTTTTTTTGTGTGCCTGTGTTACATATCTAAAAATTAGGGAATGTTGAGATTTACAAGTAATGTTGGTCGTTTCATCAATTTGCCACGAGAAAAATTCGCAATTATGTAGTTCTCCATAAATTTTGCCTTTAATAATGAAGCCAATACACTCAATTAGGTCATTTTGAATTGATTTAGACGTCCCGGAAAGAACAGTGGCGTTATTCAAAAAGTTCTCTAATTTTGGATACGTTTTTAAAAAATCTATTAGCTCCTTGAAATTTCCTTTATTATACGAATCGCGTTTTTCGTCATGTCCTCGAAAAGAATTTTTTTGAGAAGATAAATATGTAACTGCATCAATTAATCTCTTTAATATTTTCCTATTTTCGCGGAATTTTTTATTAAAATTTTCTGTTTTTCTTTTATGCGCAGAATCCAAGAAATTTACAATATTTTGTTTACCCAACATTTCGAATTTAATGCAAGATGAAACTTGCTCCTGAGATTTTTCGTGCCTTTCTAAACCTCGTGAAAAAATTTTGCAAATTATTGCCCCAAATTGAGGATTGATCATTAGCAAATAAAAAACATTTTCAACAATATGATTTGCTTCTAACTGGTGATGCCGTTAACCACTCGATTTTTTGATAATTACTATCGCTACACCCTCTGTTTTGTTTACCACTTGTGAAAACTAATGAAGGCATTGACGGTGTGTCTGACCATTTTTTTTAATTCTTAACATTTCGATCATAACTAAGAGAACTAAATCCATTTAACAACAAATAATCCACCACGTCTGGACAACAAGACATATCGTTGGAAATATGTTCACCTAGAGCACTCATTTTTCAACCACCTGTTAAATATTTTATGTATGTTCATGTTCTCCCACGAAACCATAAATTTCCACTGTTCTTGTTCTATAAACTGTTGTGAGAGAAGGGATCAACGCTCAACTGAAGTTTACATGAGCTAGAAAGAGATGGGATGCTAGAGGCTAGCTGCTCTAACTTTACAGATCCAGAATATTTGCTGATACGCGCCATAATTCAAGGTCACGAACAATGCATTGAAATGGGGGTTGGCTCGCAGCTAGCCTCAGTTCATCGAAGCAAGCGCGAAAGCGCGATGAGAGTTCAAATCCATAAAAACTGTCTAGGAAATATTACGGTTTAAAGCTCACTATAATCTTAAGTGAGTAGCTTCAAAATTTCAGCAGTGTATAAGGCGGCCTACTGAAACATGTTGACTCTTAGGTTTCATAATGCAAGTTGCAGTGATAGGAATCGCATCGGAGTAATGTAGAGACAAAATGAAACTGAGGCAAATTTTATGAAACCTAGGAGTATGGGTGCATCGTAACATGTTTCAGCGTGCGTAGACTGCTTTATAATGGAATTTTAATAATTTTATACTTTTTCTAGGTCTAATGGTTTAGCAGAAACTCTAGAATATTTTATCGATTACTAGGTGTTGAATTTTCTATATCACATAGTATGTAATAGTCTAGTCAACATTCTTCTTTTCTTTTGTACGTTTTTTGTAATCAAAATTTATTCTCACAAAGGTTCTCCTAAATTATATTTTTATAATACAATATTTATGTATTCCAAATTGTACTTAATAATAACATAACCGTTCTGATATAGCCGTTTCGTAATCGAATTGCCTTAAGCGGATTTTTGTTTGTATTTTTCTGCCAATAAATGGTATTTGTATATATTTATAAATAATTTTTAATTTCAATTTTCTCATATCATATCAATTTTAAGTTAACATTTTTCTTTTAGTATTAGTCTAGAATAGGTCCAAATTAGTAAATTAGTGAGAGGAGTTAGTAATTTTAATTTATTAGTTTCTAAATCAAGACGGGCTTCCTCAATCCTTTAAACTCGTCTATTGTCACTACGATATATTTCATGAATGTCGGAATGGACCCAAGTGCGAATCCAAGGGAGGTAATGGATGCAATTTCCCTCCCCCCTCCTTGAGTCGTAAAATTGAAGATGGTATTGACTTTACTTTTCGAAAATGTAACTATTCACACAGATTGATGAATGTATTGCCAACAAAACTAAAAAAAACTGGTAGGCAATATAAAATTTATCTAAGTACTGAAAAATAATTTGTGGCTAATTTTATTATGTTTTAGCTATTCCATCACTTAATTTGTTGCTTGAAACTTTGACAAAAATGCCCAGCCCAACTGCAAGAGGTGAACGTGTTAAAACTAGAGAACGAAAAGAGATCGTTAAACAAATTTTAGTCCATTATTGTCTATAGGAAATGTGGAAAACATTCCATCCACAAGTAAAAGAAATTCTCAAGAAGGTACATATGAAGACATAATACGTTATTATAATGTCCTCTTGCTAGAGGATGAAGAATTTAAGAAAGAAAGTAAAGAAGACGAAAAACAGCTTGCTTTTGTAAATAAAGGAAAATTCGAGTTGTAAAAACTTGCTAAACAATATGAAGGATAATCAAATTCAAGAGTAAAAAAAATGTAGGTAAAATTATGCCAGACCGCGTAACTGGCGTCAGGATCTCGACTAGGTGGCTCGGTCTGAAAGACCGAGATGGTGTAACTGTACAAATATGACACTTGGTCTTATAGACCGAGTTATGGCAGCCAATGTATTAGAGAGATTGAATTCTTAATATATTTGTTTTTTATTTGTCTTAATGTAAAATACCTTACTGTTAATAAAATATTTTAAACATGAAGTTTCAATAATCATTTCCGCATAGAAAGAAATAAATAATAAATAACAATCTCAGTAGCCACCAAGTTGTGGGCCTTTATTGAGCTTTTAATTAGCTAGCATCTTCAGTGAAGGTCTGGTTAACAACCAGCGTTTGGTGTTTACTGGGATATAACTAAAATCATTTATTCAACTGCTAAATAAATTACTTATTAAAATTTGTTACTAGTCAATTAGAAGAAGAATAAGTGTAATATGTTATGGTTAATAATTAAATTAGATTGATTTCTAAACTATTTAGCTATTTTATATCTTGGTATACAAGTTATTTTGGTAATATTTTATATACATTTAATTGGTGAAATAGGATAGGTCCATTTAGTTTTCCCCTTTACATAATATTTATAAAGGACTATGGGTTATTTACAAAACTAAAATCAGTGCATGGTTGCAGGACAAGGTAATCCTTATAAATATATCGAGAAAATTTAGAAAATGCTTCGTAAACCTATATATTTTGAGATATTGTCTATAGTTATTTATTTGTAGCATCCTATAACGTTTTCTTCTCATATTCTTTGACTATTAAGCTACTGTCCTATTTTGAAAGGCTAAATGAAAATTTTCCCATAACTGCTTCATTTCGAAGATAGTGTGTTGATTAAAAAAAAACTCGTGAAATCTCTGAAATGCTTGAAAATTGTTTATCAAACTTGCTGTGAATAAAGAGTAATTTTAGAGACTTCTTTGTTGTAAACATTTAGAGCATTTTTTTAAAATCAACTCACTGTATCATCATTTAAGTTTTTTCGTCTTAATATAGGTTTGGGAATCATTTTCTTAATTTTCTCGTTGCATGTACTTAAGCATCACCCTGTGTATATTTGCTGTAACATGCGAAAATCTCCGTTTTATCGGAAATCATAATTAATGAACTGGAACATGCCAAAAATATTATAAATTATAATATTTTCGAACTGGTTGGTCGGCATTCTTAAACCACCTTGTATAAACGTAATTTTGTATCTTCGTCTTTGCTCAAAACTATATGCAAAATTTCATTAAAATTGCTTTGGCCTTCCAGAGATCAAGTGGGGTGTAAATAATCATCAAATAACAGACAAACCATGCCAAAACATTATATGTTGTTTTCTAAATAATGTTGGTAGGAATTAAAATAGGCACCTGAATATGAATTTATATTATATAAGTGGGTTCGAACCTCTGATATAACAATACTAACACTTGTTAATGTACTCGACGCACATTTTGACAACCAAGTTGGCATCATCTGGAGGTGATTAAAATAGTTTTTATCATCTCTAGATGATGCCAAGTTGGTTGGCGAACCTATTTAAATATTTGTATATAAATGATAGGCAGGTATTGTATTCCGAAATTATTCAATATTTATTACTACTGTACTATTAAAAAAATGTAAATTTCCAATGTGTAATATTAAGCGAATACAACAATGAAAATGACGCAATATTTATTGGCTTTTATTTACCCGCATGTTTTGTTAATTATCCTCATATGTCAGTTTAGTTACATGTTTCCTTTTTATTTATTCATGTTTTGGTAAATAAATGACTTTAATCATTATAGTAAATAATATGTACGTATTGATGTCATGTAGTTAACCAATAAAATCCTTTAATGAAAATAAAAGGATTTATAAATGCTTGAAATATTAAAAAAATCCAACATTCAGGAAATAAATCAATGATCTCTGAGAGTGATGTTTTTTCTTATGTTAAAAAATTTTTCTGAAATACAAGTGCAGAATATTTAGAAGCAATACTAATAGCAGATTCATAATATGACAATCATGGCACTGATAACTGAGGACAAAAGTGGATAATTCATGTATCAGAAAGTTTGTTTAGACATAATCGAGATAAAAGCTTCGTATCGTTATCAGTTAGACATAATTTAGAAAAAAACTAATATCTTAGAATTCGTCTAAAAATTTGGATTTTTAACAAAATGTGTCATGGATCTTTTACCAGTTTCCGTCTTTAATTAATATTTGGATAGTCCTATAAGTCTTAATTTGCTTTATTAAATGCTTTCTAATATATACCCCACAAGAATTATCTAATCACGTAAAATTTATCATAAATTTGATATTAATTAGACACTTGTTAGATTTGGATGACGTTTTTTTTGTATTGCAAATTGACTCTTCAGAAGTGTTACTGTGTTACTGATCTTTTAGTAAAAATTCAGTTTTTCTTGAATACTGAGTGTAGCAATCATGTTGTATTTTGTTCCGAAAATTCGTAACACTATGTAGAATGCACCAGTAACAACAGCACATTACAATTTAGAGCTAACTCGCGCTTCATCTCTTCTTAATATTCTCCTTTTTGGTTCACTTTATTATCTTTATTATCAGATAATATACAAAAAAAGTAACAATATAGACCATGTCTATTAAATTTTTACAAAAACAAAATTTAGGATATAATAATTTTCGATACACGCTATTTCCCCCTCTCCCTAATTACAGCTTGTATTCGCCTTGATAGCCCTTCAAAAAGATTGTGTAGGTATATATACAGGGTGTCCCAGATTTAAAGTGACAGAATAATGGGAGATAGAGCACACTTAGCTGAGTTCAAAACACCCTCAAACTTACACTTGAATGTTAACCCTTTTTGAGATACAGGGTGTTTTATGGTTTTTTACTAAAACTGTAGTCCGCCATATTTCTGGAACGGCTTTAAATATTTGAATAAAATTGGATTCAAATATTATGCTCATTTAGTGCAACCACTTTGGAAAAATTCCAAGACCGGACTCAATTTCTATAATGTTGCTCTCAGTGCCAATAACATCAACCTGTGTATCATTTTTTTGGTAAATATTAGTAGACGTTTAAAACGTCAGTAGATCTGTGTATGAAATATTATCACTATATTTGACGGCACGTTTAAAGTTATTCTCCAATAAATTTTCAAAATTATTGATTGACCAAATTTTAAATTCTATAAATTAGGTAATCGACTAATTGTCAAAAACCATAAAACCATAACCATAACCATAAATCTCAAAAACGGTAAAAATTCAGGGATAGGTTTGGGGGTGTTTTGAATTCAGCTAAGTGAGCTCTATCTCCCATTACTCTATGTCACTTTAATCCTGTATATAATACTCATCAATATTGTTCCAAATCATATTTAATTTATTTTGAAGTTCATTCAGGTTTCTACATGGAAGTTGATCTTGCTGAATCGCCCATCTTAAATGTTTCCTTACGTAGTCTATAGGATTCATTTTTTGGGCTGCAGCTGGCCAATTCATTGTAGTGACATTAACTTCTTCAGTGACTATCCTAGCAGCGTGCATTAGTATACAGTAGTTGTCACCTATGAAAGGGCCGTTTAGGATCACCCTTATGTAACGATTGGTCGTCATCCTTCCATTGTTAACTGTGACTAACTTTGTGCACTCATAAACAGAAATTCCTGCCTATATCATTGTTGACCCACCTCCAACACTTTCCTTTTGTACCCGGCCTTCTGTATACTGATATAAATCTATCTGAGGAATATAAGCAAAATATCAATTAATTCCTGAAGAGTATATTGGACCATTCTGCAAGATACCAGTCAATCTGCTCCCTAGCAAATTTCAACCGTGCAAGTCGGTGTACCTTGATAAGACAGGGGCCTGTAGCTGGCACCATTCATCATAAATTTTGTTTCAGCTGCTAAATATTCGACTTGAGCATTGAGGTGATGGAATGTCTAGTTCTTAAGGCTGTAACTCGTAAAAAACGGTCATCTACAGCTGTATTAATTCTCCTATGTCCTTGTCCTTCCCTTGTGGAATACTGTCCAGTCTTCCTACAACCCCTGATAACTTTTGATATAGTTGATCACCACATTAGACACGCACCTTTGACTTTGGCCATTCTCAACCAGAGTAATTAATTGCTCAGATGGCCTCTCCATCGGTGAAATAACGGTCTCAATTTATAATAATGATGAGACCACTGCAAAGAATATAGAAAGCTTAAAAAAACCATTCGCACAACTGATACTTTTAAAGTGATGACATTTCGTTTAATCTTTTGGTTTCCATAGCCTGCAACTTGTTTCAGTATGCATATAAACTGAAGTCAATATAAACATGTGCCATAAAACTGTATTTCTCATATAATAACGAGATAATAAAGTGAACCAAAAAAGGAGAATGATAAGAAAAGGTGACGCTATAATTAGCTTTAGATAGTAATGTGCTGTTGTTGCTGGTATACTCCACAGAGTGGAAATTTACTTATAGTAAGTGATAAAATAATTGTTGTGGGGAGTGCATTATGTGCGTAACCAATAAACTATTACAAGCTGTTAGCTGCAGTGATATACCATTATTGTAGAGGCAAATAATTGCTCATTAAACGATCGTGTCTTTTCTGCCGTGTTCTTAAAATATCCACTAATTATTAACAATAATTTTTGACAATAATTTTTTTCGTGTGATTCTTGTGCTAATGCATAAGCTAAAGAAGCAAACCTATTGAATAAATACGATTTTTGGTAGGTATTGGTTCGATTTGCTACGTTTTTTTTTTTGGCATTAGGACTTAGTCCATATAGCCAGATGCACTTATATTAACTAAAAGGTAAACTAATGCTAACATGAAAAAATACACTGGAAAAATACAGGGACACTCTCTTCTCGCCTAGGGGCGTATCAAGGCATTTTGTTTTTAAAAAGACATCACAGGTGCTGCCACGGGTAGATTAGGAAAATAAACAAAGGCAACACAAAGGAGCAAATCTACACCTAAATTCTAACGCCGCTTCTTTGGATAAATAATATTAAACAGTTCAAAATTTCGATTTTGTTAAGATGCATCAAGGTCAGTAAGTTGAATGGTGTTGGAATATTTATTTCTAGTAATGTATTGTATAGTTCATTACTTTCGTTTATGTGTTTACTACAGTTAAAGAAAATATGGTCTAAGTCACCCTCAGTATTACATGTGTCACATAAATTCGATGTGACAAGTCCAAGTTTATAAAGGTGAAACGAATTCTTGCCACAAGTTGGACCACTTTCTTTTGGCTTCACGTTTGTAGATATTTACACAATCATCGTAACTTAACTGGTTTGGGGTATCTATTCCAGATATAATACTTTCCTTAGCGATTAAGTCCACCTTTTCATTAAAGTGAATACCGCTGTGAGCTTTAACCCACATAAAAGTAACATGGCCATCATTTAATTGAAATTGGTTAATCAGTGTTTTAATTTTTACAATAAAAGGATTGGATGGAATATTTGGGGAATGACTGTTATTGAGAGAGGTTAAAACGGACATAGAATCTGAGATGATAATATAGAATTTACCAAGATTTGCGGAGACTATATATTCCATTGCTTTGTAAATAGCAAAAGCTTCTGCTGAAAAAATTGAAGATTCATTATTTAATTTAAATTTTGTGAAAATATTATATTGAGGAATTATATAAGCTGAACCAGTTCCATGAATTGATTTTGACGCATCTGTATATATTTGTGTACACTGTGACCACCGATCCAAATTTTAAAGAAAAATGCTGTGGGATTCTACCTGATTCTCACTGTATTTGGGGATGATTACTGGGAATTCAGAACTCAAATCAAAGAAATCATATTCTGGTGTGGGTGGATATAATGGCTCGATAATTTTAAATGAATCGGAAATTTGACGGAAGGCAGTACATAGAGGTGGAGAATTTCTTTTTTGCAAGAATTTATTAACTAGGTCGTGAATACTTATTTTACAAATTTTATCTAAAACGTCCGAATTTTTGCTTTTGCATTTTAAAATAAATTTCTTAGATATTCTCTTCTTAGCTGCAGCGGTGATTCCAATGCTTCTAGACGTAATGGTTCAATGGGGGTAGATGACATAGCACCTAAACAAATTCGAAGGGCTTTATTCTGAACTATGTCAATACGTTTTAGGTTAGTGTTAGAGGCAGAATCATAGAATATTGAACCGTAATTTATAATGAAACGAATATAAGATCTATAAAATAAAAGAGAAATTTTTTGATCGGATCCCCACCATGTTTTTGTAGTAGTTTTAAGAAAATTAAGTCCTTTTTCACACTTATTTATGATCTCGATAAAAGGTTTCCAAGTAAGTTTCTTATCTAAAATGATACCCAAGTATTTTACGTCATTTTTAATAGGGATCTCAAATTTACCTAATTTTATATTATTGGTATGTTCAGTTCTGTGTCTAGTGAAGATTGTTGTTACAGATTTTTCTTCTGAGATTTCAAACTCCTTACTGAGCAACCAAGATTCGCATTTACTGACATCATAATTTGCTGTACTTTTACAAACGTTTAAGTTTTTGTTTTCGTATGTAAATACAAAGTCATCTGCGTATTGAATAATATCCATATTGAGATTAAGGAGGTGTATATCAGCAGTATATATGTTGAACAAAATATGACTCAAAACGGAGCCCTGTGGAAGACCGGATGATGTATAACGCGGCCCTAATTTTTCGTTGTTAAACTGGCGTACATAGACTGCTCTATTCTGAAAAAGGCTTACAATCGTTGTAGCTATATGAGAAGGAATGTTGAATTTAACTAATTCATTTTTGAGAATATGAAGATTTACTGATTCATATGCTCGTTTAATATCTAAAAAGATTGCCATGAGATAATTATTATTGGTAAAGCAGCTCTGAATATCTGTTACTAGATTGGCTATGGCGTCTAGGGTTCCAAACTGTCGTTTAAATCCAAATTGTTATTTGCTACGTTAAAGTATTTAAATATTTACGGAAATTCTAATGAAAAAGAGGACAACATTCAGAATTTGATTAAATAAATAAATAAACCTTTGGTTCATAAAAAAATTAAAATCATTTTGTGGTTATAGGCATTAAGCCGCAGAGAAAATAACGTTTTTAATATTTACATTGGGAAAAATTTAAACGCATTAATATGCACGAAAGAGTGCCATATTTTAAATTTGTCTTAAGTATACATTGTGAAAAAAATTATTTAAAAATGATGCCGCAATAAAAAACAAACGGCGTGATTGTAAAATATTAGACATTTTCACATAATTGACGAAGCGAAAAGTTCCTTCAAAGTAATGGCCCTAAACAAAAAAATCTCTTTTGTGGCCTCTTATCTTGTGATAAATGCAGCAGTTCAATTATTACCAATTATTGCTTGGGTTCTTGTTTCTGTTTCTGTGTCGGCGTAGGGTAAATCAAGGAAAATTTAGAGGAAAAGGTATACACGGTCGTGTTTCGAATCGCGCGTTAAATTTAAAGAGAGAATAATAATCTCCTTATAAAAATCATTAACGGATCCAAGTCAATTTGTAAAAGTTGATTTTTCAATTATTGGATTTTGTTTTATTTCTTATTTGAGGAAAATCAAAGAGTGCAAGTGTCTTTGAACTTTCCGTTTATTTTTTCAAACATAAATATATTCTTCTTTCAATTCAATTTGTGCTTTGAAATTATATTGCTTCTCAATTAGAAAATATATTTTACAATAAAGAGATGCTCTCAAAACGATATTACATTTAAATTCTCATATGATTTTACAGAGAGTGATCTTTTTTTTTGTTAGTACGTTTCCCTACTTAAATTTGTCTTTGAAAAGCACATTATTTATTTCTATGCATATATACACTTCGATATGTCGCGTTCTATGATAGCTAGAAACTTGATTTGAAAACATAAATAAACTAGACAAAAAAGTCTATGACCAGAAATTATTTCCAAATATACAGGGTGAGCCAAGACGATTATACAGGGTCAACTAACATTTTTTTAAATGGAATGCCATGTATATCAGAACATTTTTTTGAAACCTCTTTGTGGCCTCCTTCCACTCCTGTATTATTATTGACTCTCTCCCAACCACTTGGATGTTATGATTTCTTTTGTTAAAATTATGACATTTACACGTGTATATTAAAAAAAATCACTACAGTCACAATTATAGAAAAAAATAAAAAAATTATTTACACAACAGAACTCAAGTTGTAAAAATCAATTACTACATAAAAAAAACCCAAAACTGTTGAGTACTGATTACCACAAGGAACCGTTCTTGCACCACTATTATTTAGTATATACTTAAATAATATGTTGACTATGGAAATCGAAAGCGACATAATATCTCTTGCTGATAGGCAGTCATCTTTTCTTCACAACTGCTTGGCAAAAGGTCTACGAAATAGCATGAAATAATTAAAAAAAAAGACTGATTAGATTACCATTTGCTAACTATAAATATTGTTAAAACTAAATTTGTACCATTCTGGTCCTCAAAAAACTAACCTGATTACGAATCTATCACAATTAAAGATACCGACCTCACTATAAAAACAGTTTCTTTGAATATTTAGGTATATATATTGACACACATCTAACTTGGAAAACAGACATTGAATATGTGACAAAAAATTGCGATCCTTGTTCTATACTTTTAAACAGCTTAAAAACGTACATTCATATAATAACTTAAAAATTATCTGTTCTGGTCTAGTAGAATCCATACCATGTTTGGTATATTAGGATGGGGAGGTGTAAATAAAACGAACTTAAAACCATTATCTCAGCTACACAAGAGAATTTTAAATTATATACAGGGTGAGCCACGGTGGGTGGAGTATTAGAAGTATATGGAGAATGGATTAATCGATTGCTTTGAAATTTTGGTTACTAAGATAATCGAGTATGATCTCTCCAACTAAAATATTTTCGAAAGTGCGGTGTTGCCACTTATACGTAAAACTGGCAACATCTTCGTTATTTTAAATAGAATACCCTATATATTTTTGCGTTTTTTGGATCGTCGTCCCTTTCTGAGTAACTTTTGTTAATGTTTCCCCTATACCTATCTCATGCCGTTTTCGAGATAATAATTCTTTTCTGAATTTATTGCCAAAAATTTGACTTTCAGTAAATCGTGTTTTCTCCTACCTACGCAGCAATTAAAAGATAATTTTTTAGTTGCGGCTAGGCAAGGCCTGGAGGCATCTCCTCCATTAATCAAATGTTTCGAATATCATACAGGGTGAGTTAGAGAACGCTCTCTCCAAGTGACTTAGAAAAATGCACGAAAGTCAATTTTTTTTAAATGGAATGCCCTATATATTATTACTGATTCGGAAAGGCGATACATTTACCTCTTTAAAAAGGTAATATACTCTATACCTAATGCACACCGTTTTCGATTTATGGGCACTTTTCTGTAACCTTACCAAGAATATTAGTCTTCTGGTATATCATAACGGGTGGGCCATGAAATTTTTGTTTTGTCATTTTGTAAGGACAACGTTAGTGATATTTGCACCTATTTTGAATAGCTATGTAGCACAAATATGGCAGAAAATAATGATACAAACATGGTTTTAATTGATTTGTTTATTATCCATGGACAGTGCAATAAGATTATCAGCAGAACTTGTAGAAGATTTAATGAGAAATATGCGAATTTGCCGCAGATCAGAGGAATTTTATAAATTTTGGTTCATTATTAAGAGAACAATAACAGTGTCAGTATTAGGAAAAAATAATAACTAAGCAGCAACAACAGTAACAAAGTCTAAGTAGCAATAACAAATAATACCAATAACAGTAATAAATATAAAAATCTTAAAAATATTGTTATAATTGTTCGAAATGTAGACCGTTAACTTCCAGACACTTTTGTATACGACGATGGACGACGTTTGTTGTAGCAGCTCTTATTTCAGGGGGGTCCAAGTTTTCAATCTCTTAAATCACTCTACGTTCTATCTCTTCCCTGTTGTGGACTGGAGTTTTATAAACTCTATCGTTAAGAGTACCCCAAAGATAAAAATCTAACGGGGTAAGGTCAGGGGACCTCGGAGGCCAATTCCACGGTCCCAAACGTCTAATCCAACGATCTTCGAAAAAGCGGACCAACTCCATATTAATTTCGTGTGTACAATGTCCAGGAGACCCGTCGAGTTGATACCAACAAGTTATATATTTTTCAATTGACATAATATCAAGGAAGTCTTCCACAATTGTTCTAATTATATCTAAATATTTTCTGGAATTCAATTTTTCGTCGTATATGTAATATTTTATTTTGTCATCCATTAACATACAAAACACATTGAAACTAAATTTGACTTGAAAGCCAGCCTCTCTAGTAACGTGGGGTTGTCTGTGGTCCAATGGTGATGATTTCGTGTGTTACAAATCCCTTCCCTAGAAAATTTTGATTTATCAGTCCATATAATTTTCTTTAAAAAATTGGACTCCTCTTGCATACGTACAAGTAACAGTTCATAAAATTCTATTCTCTGTAGATAATCCTGAGGCATGAGAAATTGGACTCTTGTAAATTTGTAATTATGCATTTTATGGTTTGCTAGTATTCTTCGAATGGATGAATATGGCAATGCTAAATCCCGCTCAGCACAACGTATGGAATACTGGGGATTTGCATGAAAATATGCTAGCACATTGATTTCATTTACCTCGTCAGATGTCACAGGTTTAGGTAAATTTCTTGCTTCTCTTAATGACGAACCAAAATTTATAAAATTCCTCTGAATTCGTAAAAACTTTCTGTTGTTCATCTGCGGCAAATTCGGATATTTCTCATTAAATCTTCTGCTGAAGTTCTACTGATAATCTTATTGCACTCTCCATGGATAATAAACAAATCAATTAAAACCGTGTTTGTATAATTATTTTCTGCCATATTTGTGCTACATAGCTATTCAAATTAGGTGCAAATATCACTAACGTCAAATTTATTTAGAAAAATAACATCTGTTGTCATTACAAAATGATAAAACAAAAATTTCATGGCCCACCCATTATGATATACCAGAAGACTAATATTCTTGGTAAGGTTACAGAAAAGTGCCCATAAATCGAAAACGGTGTGGATTAGGTATAGAGTATACCTTTTTAAAGAGGTAAATGTATCGCCTTTCCGAATCAGTAATAATATACAGGGCATTCTATTTAAAAAAATTGACTTTCGTGCATTTTTCTAAGTCACTTGGAGAGAGCGTTCTCTAACTCACCCTGTATGATATTCGAAACGTTTGATTAATGGAGGAGATGCCCCCAGGCCTTGCCTAGCCGCAGCTAAAAAAATTATCTTTTAATTGCTGCGTAGGTAGGAGAAAACACGATTTACTGAAAGTCAAATTTTTGGCAATAAATTCAGAAAAGAATTATTATCTCGAAAATGGCATGAGATAGGTATAGGCAAATATTAATAAAAGTTACTCAGAAAGACACGACGATCCAAAAAACGCAAAAAATATATAGGGTATTCTATTTAAAATAACGAAGATGTTGCCAGTTTTACGTATAAGTGGCAACACCGCACTTTCGAAAATATTTTAGTTGGAGAGATCATACTCGATTATCTTGGTAACCAAAATTTTAAAGCAATCGGTTGATCCATTCTCCATATACTTCTAATACTCCCCACCGTGGCTCACCCTGTATAAGAGAGATTATTTTTATCCCACAAAACTCTTATACAGTGAGCCGGAAATACTAAATATCAGACAATTGTTTTGCAAAGTTCTATTTATTTATCAATATCAAAATAAAAATAACTTCAAAAATTGTACATAATTACACGACGAGACAAAAAACAATGAGTTAATTACAACACCTAGAGCTCAAAAAATAGTCGGAACAAAGTGTTGTTCATATTATATCCATAGAATTTATAATAAAGTATCGACACATTTAAAAAATGTAAGCATAAACAAATTTAAAACAGAAATTGATAAATGGATAAAAAATACTCAATACGAAATACTAGATAAATTTATAAAAAACCGGATCAAGCTAATATAAAGCAAAATTATAAAATAATCATCTTCACACTTTTTGCTTTGATTTTACTAACATTTTATTAGAAATACGATATTTCTATACACTCTCGCGTAACATACTTTATTATTTGTCTTTATAAAATATTGTTTTGATTTCTCTTTCTGTTTTTTTTTTGTATGTGTATGTTTGTTATAATTTTTCCCATATTAACTTAATAATTTAATCAGCACTCACGCACAGTTTTGAACTTTTGTGAGACTTACTTTTTGTTATTGACAGTTATATTTTTTTGGATTAATTTTATACATTTATACGTTGTAGTAAAAATATATGTAACATAATGTAAATTTTGAATCTTGTCAATAAATATATTATTATTAAAAATAGAATTATTTTTTTTACATATCTGATTACATAACTAAAATATTTTCTTGCTTATCCACTGACGTGTATAAGCATACCATTGTTTTCGCATGGACCCTAACTGAGAGGGGAAATGTGGTGGTTTTAATAACTAACTTGAAATTGCTTTGTGGTTCTCTTTATGCTTGTCTTTATTACAGTGGTAAACTGCTTTTTTATGCGAATTCGTTAAAACTTCAATCAGTATTCGTTTTTCCAATATATCCTTTATACAATGTTTCCTTTCTGAAAAGGGTAATTTCGACTAATTCCAAACAAATAAAAATTTAAGTTCGTTCGATTCTCCGACAGAATAATCTAGCAAATTGCTATAACACAATATACCACCGCAATGAGTAGTGGCAGAATGTGTAAATTTCGAAAGACACTGGAAAAATAACTTATTAAATAACAGATAAATAATATAATAAATTGTTTAGATCTATCGACCACAGACTTCTAAAATTTTCCTCATATTCGTCAAAGTTTGTACAATAAACTTCTACATAGTATATTATATATACATATATATATATATATATATATATATATATATATATATATATATATATATATATATATATATATATATATATATATATATAAGTAAGAATTAATTTAAACGACGCGACAAGAATGCTATATCAAAAATTTTCATTTTATAATAATTAAATTATATCAATATTTCTTGAAATTATATTAAAATATTAACCACAAAAAATATTTACTGTACTATTAGTACACCATATACCAACAGTATGCCTTGAAAATGTTTACGAAAGTCAGTAGTAAATTCACTGGAAACGAGAAATTACGGAATCATATTATAATCAATTTAGACAATGAAGTCATCAATGGATGGATACAAGCCAAATATAAGATTTATATAGTAATTTACATAACACATGTATAATTAGTTAATCTTCTCAGTGCTTTTCGGAAGAAACTGAAAAAAAATAGAATAGAAGATCAGGGGTGGATGAAACAGGAGTAGTCCCTGAGGATGTAAAGGCAATTTAGTCATTCAAGTTAACGTGTACAGTGCGGCCTAAACAGTCATATCGGATAGGCCAAAAAAACCTGTTACGAATGATCCCCAGAAACCCATACGAGTAATCAATTTATTAGACTCAGCAATATATCTGACTCAAGCGAAACAACTCAAGCCATATCCAACAAAACAAATAAACCATTCACAAATCTAAAACTACCAAAGATGACCTCTCAAAAAAATCCACCGCTTGTATTAAAAGGCGTGCCGAACAAACACGCTCATTTCATTGCCGAAATCAATATAAATATAAACTTAGGGTTCCATGTTAAATTTGCAGCCCAAAGTGCACTTCTATACATTCACGACAAAAACGAATTCAAGAAATATAACGAAATGCTGAACAACAGCGACGTGGAATACCATTCATGCTACATCTAACTGCCGTAGATGGCCCCATTGCGTCAAGTGTGCAGGCCCTCATTGGACACGTGGATGTAATAAAAAAGCCAAATTCCCCCCTAAGTACGCGAATTGCCAGGACGATCATACCGTCAGCAACACGGAGTGCCCGTTATATTTATTCAGAACTAGCATCATCAAACAAAATGCTAAAGCTAAACAGCAACGAATCTAGATATGTCCTAGCTCGTATACCACAGAACGCTTGGACACAATGACAAGAAAAGAGAAGAGAGGAAGATCATGGAAACAACTTTGAAACTGCCGAGGATGCCCACAAGCTTCAAACTACAAGACAACCGACCACCATCAAATCCGACTTTGCTAATTTTAGTATAATAACCCAAGATTTACGCGAGTTAAATAAAATAATAAATCTAAATCAGACCAAGAACTAAACAAAATGCTGAGAGCCGTTACCGATCCGATGCAAGCTATTATTATAGTCTTGCAAAATTTTGCTGAAAATATTTTACCGAACTACCAAATTCTTAAATAATACCTTGCCTCGGAGACGTAACGGGCTCTCAACATATTTATCCTAAAACAATTATCTTAAGCAGGGTTTTTCTTAGTTTTTCCCTGCATCCTTATACCACACCTCTTTTTAATTAAAACGCCTTTTATTTTAGTTACTATAAAACATTGCTTATATATAACCCTAAACACACTGTAATTTTCAGAGGAAAGTGCAGATTTCAGAATAATGGAGAAGATGCGTCAGTATGCAACATAGAGCCACAACACTGGCCAAAGGGAATGCCACCTGCTCTGCAGGGTTCTTGCTGCCCCTGCGGATTGTGCTGGCTTTGCGAAGCAAAGCTTTGTATAGCACTAGAAGACATATACTCATGTACATATGCATATTGTAAATATTTTATTTGTAGAAGAATGAAATATTAGTATCTAATTAGAAATGTAATAATAGGGAATAAATTGTTTAAATTGGCATTTGGCATGAGCGTATATTGGAAAACTAATATACACTGAAAAATCACATTAATGAAGAAATAATTAATTGAATATAGAAAAAATTTGAGAGATTTTTGCGTCATGTCATTAAAAATATTTAAAATTATTCTCTGTATGTCAAACTCACAGTTTGAGGAAAATAGGACAACAACAGTTTTAGATTTACCAATTACATTTCATTTTAGCAATGATCAGTGATCACTTATTTAACATCGGCCTCCTATTTCCACTTCCAAAACTCAATTATTGATCCCAGAAGATAAACTCAAAGTGCTTGTGTAAAAAACGGAGTATGAAACATTTTCCTTTACTTTGTCGCAGATGCACAAACCCAGAATTTAACTTTTCTTTCGAAGGATGGTGACGCTTGTAGGTGGTCTTTTGCATTATAACTAAACGAGTTGGTACGATTCAGATTTGAACACGATCAACGTCGAAAAACGTAATATTGTCTCTGACACTATGAAGCCAACAGTAATGTCAAAACTTAATAGGAGCATTTACAGCATAATGAGAAATTCCTCTATACTGCTCCAGGTGGATAGATGTATATATATATATATATATATATATATATATATATATATATATATATATATATATGTATATATATATATATATATATATATATATATATATATATATATATATATATATATATATATATGTATATATATATATGTATATATATATATATATATATATATATATATATATATATATATATATATATATATATATATATAATATATATATATATGTATAATATATAATAATATATATATATATATATATATATATATATATATATATATATATATATATATATATATATATATATATATATATATATATATATATATATATATATATATATATATATATATATACCACACATAATGGTGAATTTATTGTAATACTCAAATTAAGGTACAAAGATCTAAATCTAGATGAATAGCAAATAACACTTATTTGAAGTTAACTTGGAAATTATAAAAATAAAAAAATGTTCACTTCAGAGTAACAAAAGGGTCATTATTAGCTAAAAATATATTAGGAAAGTTAAATAAGTACCTGTAGCGAAAATTCTATTGCAGAGAAACAGGAACATGTATAGCATAATCGTAGTAAACTCATAATGCAGGACAATCTTATTTTCTGTAATATGAACATGCATAGTGTAAATTAAATACATACACAACTTTAAAACCAGAGATATAATGTGTTGTGCTTATCTGACATAAAAATAAACATTAAACGATAATAAATCACGTAAAGAACGATTTGTGTATCGAAATCGACGCAGTATACTAAATATTTAAATTATGCAAATGAACTTGAGAATATTAATATATAGTAAAAATAAGTGAAAATCTAACTAACAGAGGGTAGACCACTAGGTATAGACACAGTTTAACGTAGTAATGGTAAAATAAATTTTGTAACTTTTGACACAGTACGATGATATAGATAAATATCCATTAATAACAGTAATTCCAGGAAATACTGTACTGCAGTTATGGAAAATAGTGTTAGTAGAATATTCCATGCAATAGGATTCCATAAGTGTGTACCATAAAAGAAGGACAGACTTGGTTTTCAAAAAAAACACTTGCGCTAAAACAAAAATCATAAAATTATGAATATTTATTTAAAAATGAAATGAGTAGATAGTAAAATAAGCAATTTGTAGTTAGTTAAGTAATTTTTTATTAGTTGTAATATGATTTATACTGTGTTTAACCAAATATTTGTAAAGGTGCTCCGAAAATTTATTAATCATAAAAATTTATCGTGATTAAGTGTATGGCACACAAAAAATAAAAGAGGAATGTACCAGAAAGCTGAAAATAATAAAATGAGGCATATCTAATGAGGCATAAGTCAAAGAATTCCAAATTTAAAAATAAAAAATTTAAAATTTGACAATCATTTATAAAAGTATAATTTGTTGGTGTCAAATTTTGTCATTTTTTGAGAAATCAGAGTATTTTTTTTAGTCACTTTTCGATCATTGCATGAGAAGCATGTTAATTTGAGAGAAAAAATATAACCTCAAATTATAAAATATTTATGAATCAAAATAAATGGTGGTAACGGAGTTTGAGAAATATAAAAAATGACAATTGTAATAACGTATTAAAAGATAAGGCAAGCAGAGTATAGAAGAAATTTAATTAATTCAAGAAGTGGAAATAAATAGGCCATTTATATTAGATCAAATGAATAGTACTTACCTTGTAAAGCGTTAGGAATTAAAATTCGATAAACTTCAAAATTAACAACCATTTTTAAGCACAATTTGAAAAACGAAAAAATCCAATATGGCTGCTATAAGAGAAATAAAAGTTACCTCGGATATTTCGAAAACAGAAGATTATCGAGCATTCATTTCTAGATCAAAATATTAATATCCAAAAAGTGTCCTAATAATGTAAAAGTCTAAATCCTGTCTGACCAAGTATTACTTGACCCCTGCTAAAAAGAGGTCACAACATTTTCGTTTTTTGGAAAATCTCAAATCGGTTTCAGTTAGCCATGATTTCTTAACGGACTTGGAATCAGCATAAAATTTTCCAAAACTCATTTCATTTAACCGACCTTGTAGCTCTTACCGTTTCCGAGATCCCAATTTTTTTAAATGTAATAAAGACAAAAAACATACATTGATATATAAAAAAATTTGAAAGTAGGTAAATTGTAATTTAAAGAAATTTTAAATCAAATATTAATAAAAAAAAATTATTGCAAAATGTGTCAATGCTTACGGAAAGTAAAACACGTTTTAGGTTTGACATAATAATCAAGATCTCTCATTCTCCTATCTTCATTCTCTAAATCTCTTGACCTCCAATCCCAAACAAAATCTTGTATTGAAACAAATTCTTCGTATTCGCTGGACATAGTTCTCATTGCGTGTATTGAACATACATAAAAAGGACATAAACTGCTTTATTTGTATCTATGTAGATAGGTAGTCGTAGTCTAGATATAAATTATATTTATAAAATCGTACATTTCTAGACAATTTAAAGGGGATTTGCTTATGTATATCAGTATTATTACATAACCATGATGTCTTCACGAATCTCAGCTGTAATCGGATATAAAGTTTTTAGTTTGTGTACTTTAAAAATACGGGATTTGCTTTTAAACATTTTAAGCCCACAAGAAGCCAGGTTATAATCTAGCATTATTTCCATGCAAGTGAACAATATTATTATCAACGAGTTTTATATGAAAAGCATGTTTCACAATGCATACTGCGTCAAGTCCTGAGGTACTTATAATAAATACGACTCGCGTGCTGGAAGAACTTGAAGCATCATGTCAACCTAATAAATAGATTTTAAATAATAATAAGACAGTATTGTTAAATGTTGGTATCAGAAAATCATTGCCCTAAAATTTTGAAATAATAAACAACACTGAATTATCTGAAACGGCAAAATTTTTAGAAACACACTTGGATAACAAACTGGCTTGGACTAAACATATTGACTTTGTGTGTACGTTAAATTGACCACGTTTTTGCAATATTACGAATAAAATCATATTTAGACACAAATAGACTACCGAATATTTATTACGTACTGTCACGCTTACCGTCGCCTTGTAAATAAAATTGTCTCTTGGGGAGTTGGCAAAAACATAAATTGCGTATTTATAGATTAAATTTTATTGCATCACCAATGGTTAATTATAAACACACTAATCTAATTGGCGTAGCTCATCCACTGTGCACTTCATTATTCCAAGTAAAGTAGAGCAGAACTCAAACGGCAAGCATTTTAGTCTTAGGCACCTTCCCCGAGGGGTCGGAAGACTAAATGTGGACTGCCATATTCAAAAGGTCCTAAGTACAAAAAGCTAAATTTTACAAGAAGATCAGAAATATGTTTAAAAAAAATTACCGTACGGCAAAAGTTATGGTGCTTCTAATATTACACTATTAAATGAATTAATTGGTATTTACACTATAATTTTTGAGATTATTAATTCATCAGAAAAAAATATAGCCGCTTCAATTTCAAAACGTCCTATGTACCAACTAACTTGCACATAATAAACTACTTTAAGGGAGTTCAATAACATATTTCACAATTGGAAAAAAATAGTTGATTACATTTTAATTGAATATATTTAAAACTTAAGAATGTTAAAAAATATCAGAGGTGATAAAAATAATATTAAAAAAAAAAACTGTAACTGGATTATCAAGGCTTCCTGTGCTGTAATCAAATCTGGATTTTCCACAGAGATAAATGGAATTATAGCATTGATTTCCTTAATTTTATGTGCAGCCCAAGGACGCATTCTTTGGGGAACAGGTTCAACCTGTAAGTCTTGATAATATCGCTGGTTAAATCTAGGTTTGAAAACTGTGACCTTTCGCCAAGGTGCCGCCTCAGAGTCAGCTGTCTTGATTTCCACCACACCAGGATCATTCTTGGTAATCTTTAACATTGTGGCTTGTGATCAATGACTTCTATTTCTGAAGTCATTGCTTGTGATATTCCCAAATTTATAGTTCTCAGAGATGTTTTTGCAATTTGCATCCAATCAAAGAACTTATCAGTATGGGTTATTATGAAAGGTTTGTGGATTCGTGCTCTTGCCATGATCCTAATTAGATCCATAGGCACTTCAGGTTTCAGACCTCGTCTTGCCTTTTCAATACAACCAAAGTCTCGGTCACATGAAAGAAAAATATGGCCACATTGTGGAAATTTATGTATGATTACATCAAAATAACCTTGTGAAGTAAACAGCTAAAATACCCTGGTTTTTGTTCTAGCCACCGCAGTTATCAGATCACAAGACTAGTTTTCAACTCACTCACCACAAAAGAGTATATACAGGTCCCAATTTCATTACATCCCCCTTTTCCCTAAAATTTCCTCCCATAAGTACACGAACCCCCTTTCCTTCATCTTCAAAATGTATACCAAAATTAACACAAGTATATTGTTTACTGTAGTACATCTGCGTGTGGGTAAGTGAAGGGAGATACGATTGTTTTTGTAAATCGTATGACAATACACACGTATCAGAGTGAAGCTCTTGACTGGCCTTGATGTTCTGTGCCATTAATATCTGACCACTTTCTACCTTACTATGATGCAATTCCCGTTTTAGTTCTGCCATGCTTTTTGCTTCAGGATTTGTGGCTGCACTTATAGCAATTTTGTACTCATCGCAGGTCGAGCACGTGTCAACTCTTGGCTGTCCAAATGATAAATTAAATTCTTTATTAAAAATATAATTCAACCATTGACGCGATACAGGAGGCTTTCTTTCGCTAGCAAGATTGTGCTTTTCTAAAAATGCGTTGTACAATTTTTTTCACATTCAAATCTGGAGAAAATTTTGATTTTTCTCACGCCCATAGTGGCTTTCCCGACTAGGGAGCAACGATATAAACTCAATAATTTTCTGTTTCCAAGCTGTATCACGCCTTGGACGTTTTCCGCCGCGTTTATCGGCTGCAGAAAGTTGTCCTGAAAGAATGTTTCTACAAAGTAAGCTTACTCGTTTTTGAGACACGCCAAAGGTACTACAAAAAGTGCTTTTGTACACTTGCAACTCTGATTTCCCTGCAAGTGGCATAAAGAATTTGTATGAGTGCTGGCATCGGCTATCAGCTGGGTTTTCATAGCTTCCATGTCGTCGTCTCTTAATAAGATTCGGTTTGATGTGTGCACGAAGAAAATGTTGCTGCATTATAATATTGTAATTTAAGAAATTTTCTGAAAATTGTTTGCCTTGCTGCTACAGTAATAGCTTTGCAGGCATATTGGCAACTGCAATTTGCCTGCAAAAAATTGAATAATATATAATATCAGACAATAACAACAACTTTATTGCAAAACTTACCTCGCCAGGAGCGGTTTTACCGGGAACAAATTATTTTGCCATTGAGGTTAGGTGATGGTTTCCACTTTTTTTATTATTTTTGGCGTCTTTTCTAACATCTCTTTTTCACCTTTATTTCCTCTGGAATCTCCATAATTCTTGATTAATTAAACAAAATATACACTATACAAGAGCACAACAAACGTTTAGTAAGCTGTTAAAACACTGCAACATTGTTGGCACTTAGTCCGTTTTGATGTTAAATTAAAATTTTCTGACACTTGCAGCAGCATCATCGACCTGAAACTTTCTGTGCAAGTAGATCATGGCACATACGACCCATTTCACGGATAAAAGCATTTTATAGAAAAGTGGCACTTACGACTTTTTGAATATGGCAGTCCTCAAATGTTGCTGCGCATCTTCAGAAAATTCTGCTCATTGTCCTCTCGTTAGATGGAAGACTACACATTGTTCCAACATGAATTTCGTTTCCATTGTCCGCGTGTATTCTCCTAAGAGCGCTTTATAGCTCGTGCTCTACGGAGACATAAAGTTTAAGATCATCCATATAAAACGGATGGATGACCTTGTGTTCGGTGGTCCATATTATTACCCGGGAGTTGTGCAAATGGAAAAATCACATATATAGGAAACTCCAGATCACTCGAAGCTATAGTTTTCCCACTCTCAGTGTAAAAGGTCCATGTGAAGCTGTTACCAGGTAATCTCAAAGCCTGTCTGTAAAGGAATAATAGATCCTAAAATAATAATGACAGATTCTAAAACTGTTTGTTCGACGACCATGGCATGGATGTAATTATGAATGAAGTCCTTTGTCAGGCGTTTTATAGTGTTTACACTGATATTGGAAAAACTATACGGTTTGTTTTGCAAATTAATTTTCCATATCTATTACTGGCGCATTCGCCATATTTAAAAATTAAAAGCGTGAGCATATTTGTGGAGCTTATTTTCAAAACGCAATTTCTGACAAAACGTTTTGTGAGATATATATGGCATTTAACTCGTTTTAATGAACTCTTTTTGAAAAACCGTATATCGATTTTTAGCAAAATACAGCTTCTGTAATTTAAAATACATGAAAATATAGTGGACATATTTCATTAGTTGTAGAAAATTATGCAATTACTCCTAAAAAATGCTTTGCAGAAATTTCGTTTTGAAAATAAGCTCCTGATTTTACCAATAAATGAGTTTGGCGAGTTCAATCATGATTCATGATATTACAGTTGATTTGCTAATATGTTGATTTCGTAGAAGAGCTATGATTAATTTCGACGAACAAATTGTCTGTATGCAAAGTTTTTAATTAAATTAACATAAAAATATACGGCTCCTATGGGGGAATGTAAATGCAAAAACGTTATAAGTTTGCATTCGTTTTTATTTGAGGCAGAAGCAAATATTTTAATGGAAACTTCGTTTCAATGAATATAGGAAAATATTTTTTGCTTTCAAACCATTTAACGGCACGATATTTCTTCATTACCACAGTTTAACATAATTTGCCAATAGTGTCGTTAAATGATAAAAAAAAAGCAAAATTAGTAATTTGTAGAAACTGAGTTTTGCAATACAAAATTATGAAACAAATATGTGTTGTACGTAAATCTGCATAATTAATAATAATAATAACCACGTTGATTTGAAAACAGCACATAGTTTACAAAAGTTAAAATTTTAATTAGTGTGATATTTTAGTTAGCTTACTCGATTATTTTACTTTATAAACTTTTTTAATTAAGGAAATATATTATTTATAGTTTTGTTCCCCAGGAAATCTAAATATGGAAACAGCACTTCATGGTAAAGCGGTAAGGATACTTGCATCTCGCCCTGAAGTTCCGGGTTCAATCCTCGATCGAGGGGGCTGAAATTTTTTATAAAGCAGAAATTATACTACCATATTCGGATATTGGTTGAGTGTCCGTTGTCTCTAAATGTGTAGCCGCCTCCCGCCCGCGCAATGTATATAAAGGTACCTTAGGCATACAAGGCACTATATTTACCTGTGGTGTTTCATTTAAAGAATTTAGAAAAACTATTAACCATCAGCTAAAACAATTTTGATCGAAAAACGAAAATTTTCAAAAAATCAAGTATGAGGTGGCCAACTATGAATAATTTGGTTTAGACGGAAATTTTCATTCGGTAAACTGTTTTAGGGGAACTTACCGATAGCGCTTATGATAACCTAAGTAATGGAGACAAAGATCAGCTCACATTTAAATAAGATGGTGCACCTCCACATTTCGTTGTCCCACTGCGTCAATTGTTAGACGATCGGTTTCCAGGGAGATAGAACTGATGGCGAGGTCCAGCGGAATGGACAGCTAGATCTCCTGATTTGATGCCACTGGACTATTTTTGGGTACATTTAAAGATAAAGTTTAAGCCTTCAAGCCTGAATCCCTTGATGACTTACAATTTACGACTTGCGATTGAATATCGTGCAGTAACTGCAGAGATGTTGAGAAATGTATGCAGATAATTTGATAATCGCTTGTGTTTTTGTATGGAAGTAAATGGACCTCATTTTGACCCATTGCTTCGATAATTTGTCAAACAAAAAATTAAGATACGAGCATATTATCTCCTTGTGCTGTAGTAAGTTAATTTAAATAAAAAATTTCCATGTCAAACGATGGTTCTCTTATGAACTTTTCCCATCCCAAGTCAACATGTTAGTTTTCTCGAAAAAAAAATACAGTAGAAGTCGAAACTTTCTGCACACCTGTATAAAGAAGTTGAAGACCTATCAACAAGGTACCACTTGACTCCTACTAAATTTTAAAATTCTGTCAACGGTAGGTAGTTGTAGTGTAGAAATTCAAATATTGTGCCAGATTTCGACCCCTCAAATCAAAAATTGGCGTGTTATTGCATTTTTCCAAACAACTTATATTTACAGAGTTAAAAAGGTGGTAAATTTTAATTGAGACACCATATTATAATATTTTACTGACTAAAAAGAAACTTTATAGCTTTAGTACAACAAATTTTTGTTTTTGACAAATTGAATTATAATTATATTTCTATATTAAGTTTCCGTCTTATGAATAATTTAAGATTTTACGAATTCTACACATAAATTCTTCCATTCTAACTGTTTGAATAATTTACACCAAAACTTTTTCAGTGTTAAAAGAAGCCAATCTAATCTCCAGAGAAATTCAAAGATTCGATTTTCCACTCAATATTATGTAAATGAAAGAGACTTCCTCAAACGGCTATACATCAGTTTTTTCATAGATGTAGTATTTAAGTATTGACATATTGGACCATTCCTTTTATTTATTTCTTCGGAACAATGTTGACAATATAAACGTGGTCTATAAAGTTGAAGCATCATTTAACCTTTAAACCGTTTGTTGTATATGTTTTATATTGTAGATGTAGATCTTTTGAAATATGGACAAGTTTTCCTTCGTTTACTCTTAGGAGCATTTTGAGTTTTATACAAATTTAGAATATACAGGGTGTCTCACCAGGAATTGCATCGATCGATATAGGGAAAAGTACGCACCAGAAAATTTTTAAAATTTAGGGAGCTACTAACAGTAGTGTGGCCAATCCAACTAAAATAATTACAAGCATCTGGCACTTCCGGTTTTAGCGGAAGTCGATACAAACTTGTCTATTTTAAACGGAATACCCTATATATTTTAGAGTTTTTAAAAAGAGCATAAAATTCTGAGTCAAAAACATGGATAACACAGAAACAGGATATCCTATGCCTAAACCCAGCCGTTTCAGAGACATTTGACATTTTAAAAAAATTTTGACAGGTGTAATGGTTTACAATAACCTTTATATCTTTCCTCGTGTAAGAGATACTCATTTGACTTTTGGCATGCAGAAAGATCATAAGGTGAGCTAAGCTATACAGTTTAAAGAAATTCAATTATAGTATACCAAGGGTTCCATTTTTGACGTTATATTTTGTAAACTTCAAACCGCGAAAACTTGCTTAAGTTAAATGGAACACCCTGTATTTTTTTCATCAAGTTATGTAAAATTAAATTCCTTTTATAAGCATTGTGGGGGTATGAGTTACAACTTTTTTGAAAAATTTGCGATTTTCTTAAAGTTTCAGAATTTTTTAGTAAAAATATTATCAAATTAGCCATGATTAGAAACAATCAGTAATGTCAGTCATTCTCTTATGTCAAAAATGCTACCGCGTTTAAATTACACCCACGAAGACTTTTTGAATTTGTTTATTATTTATGGATCGATCAATGCAGTTCCTGGTGAGACACCCTGTATATTATGTAATTTGACTTTAAATTACACGAATTACATTTTCTCAGTTTTTGTTATTTGCAACTCAATAAAAATTAGTAAATATTGTACCAATTATTATTATTTTAATTCGGAAAATATATTTCTGGTATAAAGTTTGGGTTGCTCCTTGTCAAACCATGAATTCACATGTACTTCGGAAAAATCCCCAAAGAGCTGAAATCTTGTACATACGTTCTTTTAATAGTTCTAAATGAAAAAATTTAAACACTACCCTAAAATCCAGTGGTGGTTAGTGAAATTTAGGTTGACACATCTTAGTATGGGAGCATGGGACCCAAGCGATACTGTTACGTATTTGCTATCCTCACAAACACCTCAACTCGTAGATTCGTTGATTAAAAGTCCAAGTAACACTTACTTACTACTTTATTAACTAATTAATAATTAACAACAATAACTTAATGAAGGACTTAACTATAATCATAATTAAACATTTATAAATCTCTACTTTAGTCTATAAATTATTTCTTCCTCACTCGTTCGATTTCCAATTCAGACTGACACTTGGACCCACTCAGCGGCTTATTTATAATAATAATAATAATAATAATAATAATGTTTATTGTGTAATTAATGTACAAAAGAATATTACATATTATTACACAAAAGGCCAAGGTTCAATAAATTATGGATCTTCCACCTTGCCTACTTATTAAACTGTACAAATTGTTCTAATTTTAAACAAAAAAATAAGAAAATAAGAGAAATAATTAATTTGCCTAATCTTAAAAATAACCTGTATAAATCAGTAAATTTGAAAAATAAGAGTAAATGAATTAATAAATGGACCTATTTTTAAGACCTAAACACTGATTGAGCTTAATACAATTTAAGTGCTTATTAACAACATTAACGAACAAAGACCATCAGGTGGTTTGGTTGGTTTAATTCGATAAAAATAATTTCAATGATTTTTTAAAACTATTTTCAGACATGGATAACAATAATATAATCGTATTTAAAAGTTTTGGTGTTACATATGAAAATGATTTCTCAAATTTTGATGTGCTGTGCTGTGGTATTGAATAATAATTACTAGTTCTTATATTAGCATAATGTATCTGTGATCTTAAGGGGCCTAGTCGGGAAAAAGCTTCGGATAGCTGTGTCACTCTCTAGAAAGTTTTTATACATGCGCCGCTGAATAATTTTGCTCTTGACTATACCTTCACTGAACTTTTAATTCACCGACTTCATTGAGGTGCGATTCCCGATAGAGGTAACACTTCCTTTCTCCATTTGTCGTGACATAGATACTTATTTAGAAAATTCATTTTAACCAAATAGTACGGAATAAAAGTTTGAAACTTGCTGAGCATAATTATGAAGATTCATTCTAGAAGACATGTATGAATTTTATCTCGAATTTTACCGATTGATATCATAATTCAGGAGCTAATCACGTTCAAATTTCACTTATATTTACAGTATAAATTTTCCCTATATAAAGTGAAAATTAATTAAAATAGATATACATGTACTCTCTGTACACTTTCAACTACTGATCCTCCAAATTTGGTGTAATTTGACCAAACCGTATGGAAGAAATAAATTTTGAAAAATTACCTTACAAACACTGGTTCGATTAGCCCTCTTAAGACTAATAATTTAGACAGATATTGTGGACAATTAAATTTAACAAGTTTATGTAGAAACACGTAATATAATACTTAAATCTCATATTTATTTTAGGTTCATTATTAAAGTAGGGAGTCACATGTTCTCTAAATGGTATACAATATACAAATCTCATACAAGCATTCTGTATTCTCTGAATTTTATTTCTATTATTTTGGGATAAATAATTGTAATATACAGCCGAGCAATATTCTAGCCCAGGATAGATTAATCTTTGTACAAGTTTTAGTTGTGTTTCACTGTTCAGTGTGTATTTAAGCCTGTTTAGCATTTTCAACTTCATGAAGGATATGCTATATAATTTATTTAGATGTGGTTCAAAATTGAGAGATTCGTCAATAATAAGACTAAACTTTGCCGATTTCATCCAGACCAGATTTGTTTCATTAAGTGATAATTTTGTTGTGTTTAGATTTATATTACAATACAGATAGCAACTGTTTTATTCGGATTAAGTTTAAGTCTATTATTTTTACACCAATCTGACAATTGTTCTAAATTATAGATAACTTTTTGTTTGGTTGTACCTATATCTTTTACAGTGCTTGAGATGTATAGTTGGATATCACCAGCATATAAGTGATAAAGATATACTTCAAACTATCAGTAATATCAAAAATAAAAATTGTAAACAATGCACTCCTTGCGGTACGCCACTCTTGGATTTTACTAAATCCGATTGTAAGTAATTATAATTCACAAACTGCATTCTCTTGGTGATATAGTTTTTAAACCAGGCAAGTGAAACTGTATCTAACCCTATAAATTTTAATTTTGTTATTAAAAGTTCTAAATTTACTCTGATCGAGTAAGATAAGAAACGTGACTTGTGTTTTATCCATTGCTTTGCTTACGTCATCTACAACTTTTAGTAGTGCAGTTTGGGTACTGTGTTTACTTCGAAATCCGGATTGCAAATTTGGTAGTATAGAGTTTTCCCTAAACAATGTTTTAATTGATAAACAACTACTTTCTCTATAAACTTAGAAAGTGTAGACAAAATGCTCAATGGACGCAAATCTGTTAAATTTACTGAATTTTCTAATTTTGGACAAGAAATTACAACTTACAATTTTCCACAAGTCAGGAAATATTCCAGTACGTAAAGACTCGTTTATAATATGGACTAACACATCTATTATATGCGGTAGTATCAATTTTATCATTTTGATATTTATGTAATCTATGCCTAAGGCTTCTGATTTTATAGACTTAATTACTTTATATATGTCGGTACAAGAGATACTTTTAAATTTAAATTCATTAATTTCATTATTTAACCTATTATCCTCATAGTACGTTATTAAATTTAGATCAACATTATTATCACCCGCTACATTTATAAAGGAATTGTTTATGTCATTTGAGGTTACATTTTCTTCTAGGTTGCAAATATTAGAATTTTTAGTACTGTTGATACCCCAGTCTTTTTATTTTGTGCCATAATTTTTTTTGGTTTTTTTTTTATTATTTTTCAATGTAAATTGCATGTATGCAATTTTTTTCACGTTTTATTGCTTCACTTGTATATTTTTTTAAATCTAAGTAATACTTTTTATCAGTTGAAGTTTTTGTTTCTAAATACTTTTTTGTGTGCTTTATTTTTTAATTTTAACATTTGCTTTACAATTAAGTGATTCATTCAGTTTTCCCAACCTGTAAGTTTCAATGTTATTCGTTTCGATTTCGTCTGATATAAATTTAATTATTTGTTTGGACTGCTCTGTATCATCTCTTTTTTTATTGGCTATGGATTTCTCCCCTGACTTATTTAATTTAAATATTATAATATTTTCACTACGCTTTTGTCTGTCAGAAATATCATTTATTATATTTTCTATACTGTTTCCATTATCTGCTGTATTGACAGGTTTAATAATTTGTAATTTTAACTCCTCTACTGTGTCGTTTAATTTTTTATGATATCTAACAAAGCTGGTATCGCTGCACATCCAGAACAAGTTGTTTGTTTGTTTACTTGATCAGCTGATTCGAAACATATCGAACACTTCCAAATAATAAATTCATTGGTCTTTATCAGTTCTATCTGATTTTTTGTAAGATCAGCACATTTGGCATGATAAAAACTTGAACAAAAACCACATTATCGCCCTGGCGTTCTTTAGCTTGCTGTTTGACTACAAACCGCACAATTATTAAACATAATTTTAATGCTGCTTTGGTTTTGGTTTTAAATAATATTTTCTTGTGTAAAATTTTATGCTAATTATCTGCACTACTTCTTAACTTTCGTTTTATATATTTTTCAGACTTTGATTATCACTTTTTACCAACGAAATTCACTAACTTAATAGACCGATTAAATATAAACACACTCACCCATTCAGTGTTAATACTTAATTATACGTCCATGCACGGTCCAGAAAATTCCTGAACATTTCCGGCCGTTCTCGTACAATTCTAGTCGCATCTATTAGGTTTACATAGTCCAGTGGTGTAACAATACTTTAAGCCAGAACTATCAAAACTAAATTAAGAAGTTTTGCAGAAAAAATAAACTAGCAATTGGAGTCGGCTCAGTACTTACACGTTAGACTTATAATAATTACAATTATATAATATTTCTATTGGTAATTTTTGTTATAATTTAAATTTGTGCTCTAAAATAAACATATAGGTATTTTATCATACTCTCATTGTAACAATAGCTGGTGCCCAACATTATTTTACATATTATACTACGGCTGGTTATTTAAAAACTTATAATAAATACTTATAATAAATCAAAATAAATGTATGCACATTCTACGAAATCCCAGCCTTAGCTATTTTCAACGTAAAGGGAATACGATTTAAAAACTTAATAATATCAGAGTTAAGCAGTAAAAAATTTAGTGGGGTAATTTTTACCTAATATAAATGTATCAGAGTCATAAAGATTTGATTCTCGTAAAAAAATAAACCTTTTTATGTCACTTTTAACACAGTTTATTTCACAATAAATGTTTTACAGATAATATCGAACAGATTTTTTTGACTTTATTGCTTTCTAGCATCTATCAGATTCTTAAAGACGAAGAACGGTTTTGCCATTATAAGAAAAATATAAACTGGCAAATCACATACAAGATGTAAAAGGATCGGCTGGCTATACATTTTATAGAAATTATGTATTGTTTCTAATTTCAATAAATTGTTACTTCTCGTTGTTTATAATTTTTGAAAGTCAAAATGAGTTATGTAATGAGTTCATTACACCACTAGTAGTATAATGGAGTTAATTGCATAAATAAAATAGCCGTGAATGAATGACATAATAAGTATTTATCAAGGAGGTCGTAAAACTTGTTCCAACTAAATTAGTTTATTTTAAATAATTATGATATGCTTTCTTTAAAAATGTTGTTTTAAACAAATTCTAAAAGCATTATTTTTTTTTTTTTTTTCCGGTTTCCCGATGCCGGTCAGTCCTCCCGTGGCCTCCGACGCCTCACGGGAGTCGCGCCGGCGCATCAACTACAGCCACTCCCCACATCCCGCAGGGTTAGTGACTGTAGATACCAGAATCGTGTGCCCTAAGGAGACGGAGAGAACCCAGAATGACCGCCTTCTGCATTTGGCCTGCCAGCCACTCAGCTGATTTTTGGCAGGCCGGTATGATCTTTAGTTCCGAAAGTAGCGTAGGCTTTATCCCTCCGAGTACACCGATTATAAGGACGACCATTTTTACCGAGTAGCCTGGGTACAGCACTTGGAGCTCGTACCGGAGATCGCGATATTTGGTCCGTTTCTCCTCCTCCTTCAAGGTGATGTTTTTCTCAGCAGGAGCCGAGAACTCGATGACATACATCACCTTGAGTTGATGGTCGAGGAGGACTATGTCAGGCTTGTTGGCTTGGATTAGCCTGACAGTCGGGAACGAGTAGTTCCAGTAAATCCGGCATTTCTCGTTCTCGACAACGGACTCAATATCTCCGGGGACGTAAGGCAGCACTGGTGTCTGGTCTACCCCGTACGAGTGCCTTAGATGGTAGTATAGCACTCGTAACGCCGCATTATGCCGGTGGATGTAGGCCGAAATCGCATATATAGGGCATGCAGATAGTAAGTGCATGAGCGATTCCGGCGCCTGATGGCAGGTCCTGCAGTTGATATCAGGAACCTCTACACGCCACACGCGGCTACGGTAGACCAAGGTGTTGATAACACCATCTTGACAGGCCATAATGAATCCCTCGGTCTCCGACTTAAGCCCTGCTGACCTTAGAAAGGCGAAGGTCAGCCTGGTCGATAAACCCAGTGTTTCTATGTTCTTATAGAAGACACCATGCTGGGGTTTATCGACGTGCTGCCGAAACAGATTTTCCTGTTCGGCAGCTCTGATTCGGGCTTTCAGACGATTTGGCTGAAGTTCGGTGACTGACTCAACATCAGCACCTCGCCGGCCTCCTCGCCTGATGTCAAATGCGAGACCGAGTTCATCTGCGGCTCTTTTTGCTGCCTTGAACAATCCTGCTCCCACTCCTACAGTTTCGTGATGTTTTACGAACCGCAAGAGGGGATCTGAGCTCCTGAGTATGTTACATGCCATACTCAGAACTACTCTGCCATGCGTACACTCCAGGCTCAAGAGTCCTCGGCCCCCCCGTTGACGTGGGAGGTACACACGAGGAACGGACGATCTAGGATGAATACTTCTGTGAATATTCATCATCTTGCGGGTATCTCTGTCTAATTGACGCAGCTCATCTACCCTCCACTTTACTACTCCGAAGGAGTAGAGCAGAATCGGAACGGCAAGCATATTAGTTGCAGACACCTTGTTCTTCCCCGAAAGTTCGGAAGACCAAATCTTTCGGAGGCGGTGTCTGTACTTGCCGCGGAGAGAATCTTTTATTTGTGATACATCCTGGATGTGCCTTTGTTGCACACCCAGATATGTATAGGTCTCTCCGGCATCCAGATGTCTTAGGATGCTTCCGTCTGCGAGCTGCGCATCATCAGAGAATTCCCCGCATCGTCCTCTCTTGAGGTGGACGACTGCACATTTGTCAACCCGAACTCCATACCAATTGCCCGCGTATATTCTTCGACCACCCTAAGAGCGTTTTGTAGTTCACGCTCTCCGGAGGCATAAAGTTTAAGGTCATCCATATAAAATAGATGGGTGACCTTATGCCTCCGGTCGCTGGGTGGCCCACATTGATATCCGCGGGTTTGGCGGAGCCCAACAGACAACGGCAGCAGTGAGATGCAGAAGAGGAGAGGACTCAGGGAGTCACCCTGGAAAACTCCTCTCCTAAATGCCACCTGCTCTGTCGTGACCCGCTGTGCACCTGATGTTATGGTGAAGCGGGTCTTCCAGAGCGGCAGCAGCTGTTCTATGCATCTCACTAGTGGTGCTGGTACTGCAAGACATTTGAGCAAGTACAACAATAGCTCATGTGATGTTGTATCAAATGCCTTGCGGTAATCAATCCAGGCCATCGATAGATTCCGCTTGTATTGCACAGAATCCTGTGTAATACAGCGGTCTATCAGCAGGCTGTCCTTGCAACCTGCCATGCCCTTCTTGGCACCACGCTGTTCGTGTATCTGCTGGAAGACCGGATCAACAGACCTCAGCGTCCTAGCATACAAGATACGTGTAAATATCTTGTAGCAGGAGTTAAGGCAAGTGATCGGCCTATAATTCCTCGGGTCGGAAAGATCCCCCTTTTTGGGGATAAGCACAGTACGTCCCTCGACAAACCAGTCCGGAATCTGCTGCCCCCTCGTTCAACCATGAGTTGAAAACTCGCGCCAGACGGCGGTGAGTGGAAGGAAATTTCTTCCACCACCAGTTGTTAATGCCGTCTGGGCCCGGGGCAGCGAAGTTCTTGGTACCAACAAGTGCTTGTTGGACTTCCTCCTACTGATTGCCGGGCACACTTCTTCTGGCTCTTCAAGATGTCTGTGACACAGAGCCTCGAAGTGTGCAATTGATGGAGTGTCGCTATTGAATGGACGCGTCGTTTCGTAGATTCCCTTCCAGAGGGTTTCGACATCTTCTACAGTCGGCGGATTCTCGACAACACGCTGTGGCTCTTGAAAGAGGCGGGATGGATTCGTACGGAACAAATTGTTTTGTTCCATACTCCTCACCCGCCTCTTCAATGTTCTTTATCGCCATGAGCGCTCGGATTCTATCTAGACAGTGCTGCTTGATGGTAAGCATCACTGTCAGATTTAGAGTATGGTGTTGACGTCTTAATCCGGCAGCTATGCGCCGGATCCTGGGAGTAAAAACTCTACCAGTCGTCTTATATTCCACCACACTCTGGATCCGAGAAGCGTGTTGTCTGGCCGACTGTATCTTGCCTTCGATTTTTGTACACGCCGCTTGGCTTTCTCGACCCCGTGATTGGTTGACCTCTCACGGGGGACGAGTTGCTTCGCGGCGTTGTACACGGCACAGTTGATTTGCCAGATGTCTACATCTTCCGGAATTTCCTCATCGATGACCGCGTCCATTCTAGCCAGGTCTTGTGGCTTTAGGTTAGCCCTGGTGTTAAGGCTAACCCTCGTCCTTAAGTCTACACCGGTGAACTCTAAAGGATGTTCCCCATCAGCTGGTAATTGCCGCGGTGGTACTGCGGCTGGCAGTTCTTCCAGCTGACGGGGTGCCCTTACGTAACCTGTCCTGAGCAGAAAGGATACTTGATCTCTCAGATGTTGTTGAGAGAAGGCGCGATGCTCTGGATGCATTTCGCACCAAAGTGCATGCATTCGCGCCATGTATCCCCTTCGCTCAGGTTCGCTACTCTCGCGGCAGGTCAGCAAGTCATCCCGAAGTTCCCTCGTCCACTTAAAGCGTCCATGTCCATTGCCTTGGTTATCAACGTTGAGACCATCCGGTAAGGCCCCTCCCACCTGTCTCTGACCCCCATCCGGTTGGGGTCGATTGTGAGGGGCCCTTCTTAGATTATAGGGAACCCAAGCAGTAAAGGTAGCAGGGTGGTTAGCCCTGGTACCCCGGCCGGCATTAGTCAGGCAGAGTTGCCTCTGCCTGTCCAGGGTGCACCAACGTGGGAGTTTGCCGGTCCTTTGCACCCCCAAAGCATTATTATTATTATTATTATTATTATTATTATTATTATTACTGCATGTATATTTGTAATACGGCTGGTGAATACATAAATTTATAATATGATGTAATACTGCATTATATGAAACTCCTAACGTTTCCAAGTCTACCTATGAGAATGCAATATTTTTATCACAAGCTAGTAATAACTTTGATCAAAGAACGCTATTTGGTATTAAAATGCAAATATGTTCAACACAAAATACCAATTTTAGAAGCTGTAGCATCTAAAGCTTCAAAAGTAAACGATGAGAGACATTTTCTAATTTTAGTTTTCTCAGATAAATACTGTATAACTTTGTCTAATTTCTCTATACTAGATTACTTAATTAAATCAATTTGAAAAATAAATGCATTTTAAACTACTATTCTCTTGGTTATACATCATATGCGCCATCGAGCTCTGAATTAAGGAAAGTTGATTTTTAATCATTAAAATAATAGTTTTCTAAAAGTTCTAGATGAAAGTGGCGTGAAGTTTACTGCTCAAACTAATTAATAATACCACTATGTACTTTTCTTTTCTGACAACATTGAAAACAATTTTTGAAATTTCTTGGGAAGATCATTAAACTGACGAAACAGATGATACAATTTTCCAACTTTGGATCATCTTTCATTTATTCGGTAACAAATTCTTATTTGAACTCGTTTTTTCTTTAAATCAAGTAGGTTAAAAGAAATTGTCCATTAAATAGAGATAAGATTACATCCTCGCAGCTTCTTGCACATTGAACAGAATGCATATGAACCCAACTGTTTTATAGATACAGTATAACTTATGTAACAAAAGTTTTGCAAATTTTTCAAACATTAATAATAAAAGACGTATTATATATCCCTAATATATTATATTATATTATATTATTTAAGGAAATTAGTACATATAATAACAATAACATAGACATTTAAACCACAGATAATGCCTTATATGTCTTGATGGTACGCAATTTTTGGCGAACCTATAAAATAATTTTAATTGCATAGAACAAAGCGAGGAATATTTGCCAGAACTTCTGTTACATACGTTATCATAGCACTACCTGTCTGGACGTATCCTAAAGGTCGGTTTATCAGTGTCTAGTTAACTCAACTAGAAGATAATACCCAAAGAAACAATCATTGTTATAATCTGTTTGCTTGGATATTATCTACTATTTAATAGCATTTAATTTATTGTAACAGATCAGGTCGAAGTAGGGAAATAAATGTTTTATTTTTTTTTATTATAACTATTATATAGTACGAGAAATCAGTATAGTGACGGGACATGCGGGGTAAGACGCTACATGAGGGAAGGAAATGTCTAATACATGACATCTTCCGTCTTTTACACCGCTTACATTATAACGGGAAGGATGATTTGTTTCTGTTGGTACGCGACCGAGGCAGAGTTTCACTTACATTCCTGTGACATTTCAAGTCCGCATTTAATTTTGTTATCGATGTGGTTAGCATAAATATTTTATATCTGTTTATTTGCTGGTGTGTTTTGAAAATAATTTAAGAAAGTTATCGTGATGCAGTGAGTTGTGTAAATATGGTAAGTAAGTATTATAAGTTATAATTATTTTGTATCTGTTTATTTGCTGGTGTGTTTTTGAAAATAATTTAAGGAGGTTTAATGTAAAAATGTTTCGACCATGGGAGACTTTTATGCCTACATCTTATTGTGTTTGTAAAATTGAAAGTGATAGTGATTACATTGATAAAGAAAATCAAAGTTCATCATTGTTTTCAGTAAGAAAAAATCGGCTACATTTCAACGATCAAGCGAAACAAATTTGCTTTAATGTTTATAAAAAAATCTATTGAAGCGACGAGCTAATGACCCTAATTTATATGATTTAGATGTACTAGGTGAAACAGCATCTCTGACTAACGTTTCCCTTTCCACAATACACAAACTATTGAAAGAAGATGCCCTACTGAGAAAACAACGATCCGACATCGGTCAATCGAAAACCATCGTTAGCAAAACTTTTAAGAACTTTATTTTACGACGTGTATTAGAGAAATGAAATCCAAGCTATTGACGTGGTAGATAGAAAACTAAAAGAAATGGATTATCATCTAAAATATACCAAAAGAACTTTAGGAACTTGACTGAGAAAAATTTTATTTAAATATCGAAACTATTAATAAACGCATGGCGATTTTGGAAAGCAGATGAATAATGCATTGGCGAAATTCATATTTAGAAGAGATAAAAGAACTCAAAAGGAAAATAAACCAATTTATTATCTCGATGAAACTTGGTATGATACTCATGACACCATAAAAAAAGGATGGACTGATGGATCTAGGAAATGTCAACCAATCTTATTGCCTCCTAATAAAGGGACTCGGTTGATTATATTACATTGTGGTGTTGACGGATGGGTTGATAATGCGTTGAAACTGTGCGGAAAAATCATGGAAGAATGTAACGTAAACTACCACATGGAGAGAGAAATATTTGATTAATGGTTTGAAAATATTCTAATTTCAAAATTAAAACCGAATAGCATTATTTTTCTTGACAATGGAAGTGTCATTCGACACAACTGTATAAGATTCTTAACAGGAGTTCTACTCAGCTGTACTTACAAAGTTTTTTAATGGAAAATGATCTCTATTATGAGGAAAATTATAACAAAGCACAACTCTTGGAAGTCTTGCAAATAAAAAATTATGAGAAGTATATTATAGACACTGTAGTGGAGAGATAGAGCTTACTGCCTTATTTCTATATTTTCAACCCAATCGAATTAATTTGGTGCAAATTGAAGATAAATGTCAGAAAAGGAAGTACTTTTCCAAAATTCGATAAAAAAAGTCGTAAAGTTAAATCAAAATGAAGTGTCGAAAATTAACAAAAAAATATTGGAAAAAAAATTGGGAAAGTAATTACAATTGAGGATGTTTATTTAAATATTGCTGAATGTCACATAAATGGTGGAAATGAATTTATTATATATTTGAATGAGGATAGTAAGTTTATTTGAAAATTAAGAAGAAGGTGAGAAGGGCGAGAATCCAGGGAGGAAACGATGTGAGGTGAAGTAGTGAAGTGATATGAAGTGAAGAAGTGAATTTTGTGTTATCAACTGTATTATTTATTTCCGTCTTTGTGCTTTCGTAGTTCCGTGTTTGAGAAATTTTCTCTTTCAGGATGTTATTATTTATTAACATATTTTTTTTCATTTTGACAAAAATACGTCTTTCTGTTTTTATTATAGTAATAACTTTACCTTAGAATTTATTTTTAGTTTATTTATTATTTCAACTACTAATTTGAGAGTATATTTTTTGTTTTTATTTTATTTTTAAAGGTTTCTTGTCACTTTTTAAATATTTTTTTTATTCTATACTAATAGTCCATATATCCATCCATTCCGGACAAGAAATGCTTATACCTCCTCACAGCTCTTGAAGCTATATAGTAACAATTTATATTAAGCGAACTTGAATACTGTAACTACTGTATGTGTAGTCAATACTGTAAATTCAATATTTTTATTTCAAGTTAATACTTTTTTTTATAATTGGTAAATTGTTGCTAGCTAAACTGAGCACAAAAACTTACGTTAAAAACGGAAACGAGCGTGCAATACAGATAAATCCAGCTCTGTCTTCTGTAGCGTCTTACCCTGTACGTCCTGTCACTAAAGCGGTTTCTCCTACTATAACTAAATTATTTTCGCACGTTCTTCAATTCTCAGTGTTTAAATGGTAAACTTTAAACCACCCTATATGTATAATGATATTCTATATAAATCAGTACATCTTAATGTAATTAGATATAAAACGTCTAGGCAAATATAAATGACTTATTTCGACATACTATGTCTAGACTTTTCTGAAATATCTGATTACATAAAGAGTTGTTTATAAAGAACTTGCTTCTTTTTAAATGACTAAATCTACTGTGCAAATAATTAGAGTACGTAGAAAAAGGTTGTTTTGATTCAGGCAATATATATTTAATATGAGAGGATACTGGATCATATATAAGCACTTAAATATAATCTTACACGATTACATCATTTTACTAGAGAATTAGTAATATAATATATTTGAAAGCATTTCTTTAAAACTAGTAAACAAATTGTTTCATTGAATTTCAATTTGGATCAATATAATACAAATGCAACATACCATGTGCTTGATTTTTCTTATTTTTTTTTTTTTTTAAATAGAATTTTCATATTGTTTATAACGGTAGTGCCTTTCATTTACTCGCAAAAAATAGGATAGCAACTATTTGTAAAGTGGTAACCAACAGTTGATACAGCTCCAATTTGATGGTAGCAGATGACTGTAAACTACTATAGAATTCAAACAAGAAAAATATTAATATTTGTGCTCACAAACGTACAATGATCTCGAATTTTCGTAAACAAATCAGAATTGCTATACTTATAATAGTAGAAATCTTTCGTTGTTTGCATGTAATGAGTAACCATTGTTTCTCAGAGGTACAATGCTTACAATATAACAAAAATAATAATTTAAAAGACACTCACCACTTCGCAATAATTGTTTTCAATCTGATTAGTTAAAATATTATCATCATTTTTCAATTTATTAATTTCTAAGAATTCCAATAACGATAATTTCAATCACTGTATGTAGCATGTAAAATTATAAAAATTATCATTAATAAATGGTTTTATTCAATTTATATATGCTGAATTTTTTTGGTATAACTTATTTCATGATCTGCAATTATTTTTTTAAACTTTCTTCCTGTATGTCCAATGTACACTTCAGAACATTTATCGCATATCAGCTGATAGACTTCAATTGCATCTTTTTTTTTTAATTTCGTCTTTGAAATATTTAATAAATTTTCCTAAACACTAGTTCGCCCTTATCTTGTGTGCTCCTATGAGTTAAATATAGCGGTAACGATTTCTTAGATTAACATAAATATAAGTTTTTATCTTGTTTAGTAATGTTTAAACACAATACTTGTATTATCCGCTGACGATAAAAACTAATGAATGACCCACACAAGTAACACGTATGTATATCCTTTGTTTGGCAGATTTCAATTTAAAATTATTATTTACGTCATTACTTCTCTAAAAAAATCTGCTAAATTTTCAGATATCAAAAGAATTTGAAATAGCTATTTTTATATACTGTTATACAGAATGATATTAAATATGTTACAATAAACTTAAGCTCATGTAAAAGTACAATTAGGGCAGCCGTCTTTTTTATTTCAAATACCTACTCTCTCATTAATAAATTTAAGATTTTGCAGAATGCATTTATTATAGTTAAAATTACCTACAACCTATCTATGATTTCTATAAGGATTTCTTACAACTGATTGATTCAAAATTAAATTTTACATAAAAATGACATATTTGTTGAATGTCCGTCCAAAAACCATCCCTTTTTTCGAAAAAAAACTCGTTTGCATTATAATAATAATAATAATAATAATAATAGATTTATTGCCCAACAGACTAATCCAATTACAGGACAATATACATCACACATGATAATACTAATACTAAGAACTATACTAGGAATGAGTACTGTCTATACAGCAACTAATACATACTAAAAAAATAAAAATAACATCAGTATAGCGTAAATTGCAAATTAATATTAAAGACCTAACTTATTAGACTTAAACGATTATTAAAAACTTAAGATTATTATTAGAGATTAAAATTATTATTAAAGACAGCAATAGTTTCAAAATAATACTGAGGATTTCAATAAACTGTTGTAACGGTCTTGATGTACTGACTTAAACGTGTGCTAAATATATCACATTGACTGCTTAGCTTGTTATATAGTTCCATCATGGAATAAATGGGAGACTTTTAAGAATGTTAGTACGGCTAGTGGGACAATAAAATAGAACATCTTGACGTGCTCCTGATCTCGGGACTCTGAAATTAATTTTCGATAATAGCGTTGGACAATCAATTAAATGGTTAAGCAGTTTATATAAAAATACTAAAGTAATTAGGATTCTTCTATTCTCTAATGATTTTATGTGTAGTCTTGAAAGTAACAGAGTGTTTGGATATCCCTGCTCTGGATAGTTCGTATCAATTCCTGAAAACTAAATACTTCATAAATTTTCGTTGAACTTTCTCTACTGCTTGCGAGTGAACGTTATAAATTGGATTCCAAATTATCGTACCATATTCAAGTTTTGATCGTACCATTGAGAATTACAACGTTTTATACTGAACATAGAAGCAAACACATATAATTTTCATAAACATTAAAATTTTGGTGAGTTCAGAAAGCTACGTGACCTCCGTATGACGAGTAGAACTTTTTTCCAGTAGTTTCCCGAAATTTGGAATGAAGATGTAACCAAGCAATCTTCTTACGGTTGAAGAAGTGCACTTTGATCACTCTGGCTAAAACAAATGACAAAGCTATCATTATTAACATCCAAAATTCACATGAAGATTCTCAAATGTTCTCAGTGAAAAAATGACCGCAAACTTTGGAATCATAGATTCTTTTTTTTAAGAACAATACTGTGGGTACAATAAAATCCTCATGGCTATGTGGACATATTACACAATTTCCAAGAATATGAAATGTACTTTGTACAGAAAAATAAAGAAAAAGTTCCTAAATTGTTTCATTTTTAAAATCATTAAGTTTCTCTACCGATAACAAACTTATTCTAGAATAATTTTAAATTAAAGGAAATGTGACTCAATTTAGTTTTTACACACGTTGTTTGACTTCTTTGTGAAATATTTTATTCAACAAACATGAATGAAAATAAACCACGAATAATCTACCATTCCTCTATAGACTAGTCTTTGCCATTATGCAAATTGCAAACCAGATGGCAAAATCACCATTTAGATTTTCTATACTTGAAGAACGGGAAATTTCTGTCCAAATTAGATTATCTATTTAATACGTACTTTGCAAATGTCTAAATGTCTGTTGAAAGCAAATAATTTAATAACGTGAAACCTGAAATTGTCTGAAATTAGCGAAAGTTATAAAGTTCAAGATGTGACGTTACATAGAGATTAAAAAAGATATGTCTACAGGATCATTACATTACTCAATAAGATTCACAGGAAACAACTACTCAGCGGTCAAAAGCCCCAACCTGCATTGAATTAAGCCTGCAAGTCTTGTTTGATAGCTGTGATCATTTGTCAATTTCTCACTAGACATAGACCGGTTTCGAACTTGTTATGTTCTCGTCAGTATGCCATAAGTAATGGAAAAGACAAATAATAATAGCAAACCAGGCTAGCCTAAAGCGGACTAAGAAAGACAGACATAAGTGTATTCCTCTGGTGGTCAGTGCTACTACCCGCCAGACATCACTGATATTTAGTGACTGATAGCGACCAGCAAAGCAGGTACCAAGAGCTGCGACTTCTAACCCCGGCGAGCTAAACTATACACTGAATAAGATTTACAGGAAATAACTACTCAGCGGACAAAAGCCCCGACCTGCATTGAATTAAGCCTGCAAGTCTGGTTTAGTAGCTAAGATCAATCCTACACTAGACCGGTTTCGAACATGTTATGGTCTCGTCAATATGCCATAAGTAATGGAAAAGACAAATATTAACATTGTCAGTACCTGTTTTATGCAGACAATTTAAAAATATAAAATGCAATTAAGTCTCACGACATAGAACTGCTAATGTCAGATTTACAATGTATTCATAATTGGTGTTCTAAAAATAATCTACCTATTAATGTTGAAAAATGTAATGTTATCATATTCATGTAGACTTAATCTACTCATTAATGAGTACAAACTGAATGACCGTGTCATACTAAAGGTTGATAGTTTCAAGGACTTGGTATGATATTTGATAGTAAAATGACCTTTGTTAATCATATAAACGGTGTTGTTTCTTCAGCTTTTAAATTATTAGGATTTATAATTAGAAACTCCAAAGGTTTGAAAAATGTTTACACATTAATGATTTTATTTAATTCTTTTTGTTAGAAGTAAACTTGAATATTTCGATGTAATTTGGAACCTACACTATGCAACCCATATCAATCATTTATAATCAATCCAAAGAAAGTTTTTAAAATACTTAACTTTTATCAAGGATAATACTTATCCACCTCTCGGAAATGATAACGAAGTACTACTAAACAGATCCTCTTTCAATTCGCTACAACTCTACAACTATGGAATCGTATTCTTATACAAATTATTAAATAATAAACTTGACTGCGTAGAACTTAAAAGGCCGATTCTCACTAAATATGCCAGTCACAGCAGTATTGCCAACCGTAGCGGAATTCCGCTAGGGTAGCGGGATTTTCAGCCCTTGTAGCAGCGTAGCGGCGACAAGACCTTTTTTTTTAAAGTAGCGGAATCTGTGTCTACCAAAAATAATATTCGACAAAAAATTGGCTGTTATCATACTCTATATTCATTCAAGGATTTTTATAAAATAGCTTTATTTATATTGAGATTTTTTAAAATTTCAGTCAATTTATCCACTTTTTTAAATTAATAAAAATCATAATATATAATAATATGATTTCGGAGACTGGGTATTCACTGTTGAGGTGCGGGGATTCACTGCCGGTGATTTACTGTCGGGGATTTATTTGAATGCATCGTTCGAAAATATGTAATTCCCCCGGAGAAATCTTGTCACCGAGGTTATAAAAGACACCAACATAATATTTGTGCTTTATTTCACGTTCGATCGTTCTTGTCTACCTGCCACCATATAGCAAGTCTCCCCGTAAAAAGTTAAAAGCAAATAGTGTCGTTTATTGTATATCATGTCTCAGGTAAATTATTTAAACTATAAACAAATAATAAAAATGTAATAAATAACTCAATCAAGAATTGCGTCGTAAGACTTGTGAGATTTTAATGTACGGGGTGTATTTTTTATATAACATACATATAACGAGTTTTTGAAGAATGTTAATTTTTTGTGTGGTTTAAGGATACAAGTGATTCTGAAGATTTGAGCGATAGCAATGAAGCCAAAATGGTTAAACAGCGAAAAAAACAAGCAATGAAAAACATCTTCCATTTCATATGAAGGTTGAAGTGTCTGAATCTGAAGAATGGAATTCTGCTTCTACGATGTTCGGAGAAGCTATTTCTAGCTTTAGTGTTGTCGTTAATCCCAGTGTGAATGAATTTGAACTGCAATCGTCTAGTAGTCAGGTAAAAACTAAACAGGCTTCTCGTGTTCAACACTTTTCGAAAAAAATGGTTGTCAGATCCAAAGTTACAAGGATGGATTCAAGTTGCTGAACATGACAACATGTACGCTAAATGCAGTGCTTGTGTTGTTAATTTAAAAGCCAAGTATAGTGATCTCATTAAGCATACAAATTCAAATAAACACAAGAATGCAGTAAAAAAATTGAAGAGCTCAAAACAAGTAGATCTGATGTTAAAACACAACTTAGGCAAATATCAGGAACACATTGATGTTGTTTATGCAAATCTTGGAGGTGCTTTATTAGTAGCCGAACATAATTTAAGCTTCAATGTTATAGATCATATTACCAAAATTAATAAAGTAAATTTTACAGATTCTAAGGTCGCCGAATCTTTGCAGTTAGGTCGAACAAAAAGCACAATGATAATTCAAAATGTATTAGCTGACGTCATAATGAATCAGTTAAAACAACAAATTAAAGACAAAAAAGGTTTCAGTACTATTAGACAAAGCTACTGATGCGAGTAATAAAAAGTTGTTATGCATTTTGATCAAATTTATCCATGGTAACGAAATTAAGACTCAAGTTTTGGGTTAAAAGAAGTAGATTGCGACCACGGAACAGCAAAAGGTTTATACCCGCTGCTGAAACAATCTTTAACTGAATTTAATATTGAGGCTAAAAATGTCGTTGGTTATTGTGCTGATAACGCAAGTGTAATGATGGGATCAAAAGAAAGTGTGAAACAATATTTGTTAAATTCTAATCCTCATTTGATTTCTAACGGTTGTATTTGCCATACGATTCATCTAGTGGCAGTTTCAGCAGCGGCATGCTTACCTGAAAGATTAGAAAATTTATTACAAAATATTAGTACTTATTTTTCACAAAGCCCTAAACGCCAGTCAAGAATACATGAGGAATGACAAGTTAAAAATTTTAAAGCCAAGTGCAACCCGTTGGTTAGCTTTGCCTAAATGCGTAGATAGAATTCTTGAAATGAGGGATGTCTTAACGGAATTGTTCAGATTAGCGGACTTTGAACGCGAATCTGAAGTAGCAAAAATAATATACAATGAATTATGCAATCCTATTACAAAAGCTTATATGTTGTTTTTAAAATATATTTTACCAGTTTTTAACCAATTTAATGCATTCTTCCAATCAGAAAAAATATTAACTTCCTTTATATATTCAGAATGTTTGAGATTTTTAAAAACATTAGGAAGCAATTTTTTGAAAAAAAGAGTATCTTTCTGATCAAATTGTCAATTTAAACACCCTTCATCCTCACTGTATTTTGCCAATTGAGGCTATACAGGTCGGATCGTCAACTTCCGATTTAATAGCATCATTTGACAAGAATTTAAAAGAACAATTTTTATTCAAATGTCTTGCTTTTTACCAAAAAAAGCTTTTCAAGAATGCGATTTAAGTATTCCCTTTAAATAACTTTTTTAAAAATTTAAATGTTGTTCAAATAGATAATGCTCTGAACCCAGCTGTAAATACTGACATAAAATGTGTGGCTGAAAAAATAAGTCTTAATAATGTCGACAGTTGCACGAAGGAATGCAATCAGTTAAAAATTTATTTTTTTGAAGAAGAAAAGTCAAATTTTCCAAAAGATACTGTAGAGTTTTGGAGAAATTTATGTACTTTAACAAATTTTAAAGACGAATATATTTTTAAAAATATTGCCGAACTAGCTCTTATTATTTTGTGCATTCCACACGGGAATGCTGATGTTGAAAGGATATTCTCTAATATTGCTGATATTAAAACAAAAAAAAAAAGGAATAAGCTTTCAACATCGCTTCTTAAAGCTTTATTTCGAATAAAAATGGATCTGTATGGCAAGAAATTGTGTTGCCATAATTATACTTTTACAAAGGAACACTTTGAAAAATACAATATTAAAATGCATACTTTTAAAAAATAGTTTTTAAAATTATGATTTTTGTTTTATATGTATGTATAGTGATTCACATAATATATTTTTTTGTTGATATTAAGTTGTCGCTGTGTTTTATTTAAAAAGCAAAAATATCTCTTTTTTTCCCTGTGTGCAAAGTTTATGTATTCATAAATTAAATAATTTGATTTTATAAATTAATATTTTTATTACTCTCTCTTACTATTATAGAAAAGTTGGGTGGTAGCGGTTTTTTATAACATGTAGCGGAATTATGGGCCCGCGGTAGCGGTGGATGCGCTAAATGGTTGGCAACACTGGTTCCAGTCACGGTCCACTCTACATACCCCAATTACACTGGCAGAGAACACTTCCGGTCGGTTCGTGGTAAACGGAAATTGAAAAAAGAAAATTTTTTTAGTTACCGGACCAAACCTAGCGCAAAATGATTGTTTTTGTGTTACAGTACTGTACTATAGTGGCAGACATTTCGGTTTTTGAGCAATTTGCCTTCAAATTGGCGAAAAATGAAAAAATTTGACATGTTGTTAAAAAATAGTTAAAATTAAAAAAACGTCTGCCCAGCCAGCATGTGGTTCACAAGGCACTAAAAAACCCTAACCTTGGCTGGCAGATATTTTTGCCAAATTAACCCCCCCCCAACCACTCCTTAGATGTAGTTAGTATATGTATACTAAACTACCTATGCGGACAATATCGGTAACCATTCGATTAAAAAAAAAGTTCTCCCCTCCGTACGCGACCGCCATAACAAAAATTTAAAAACAGAATAAGTATGGTACTCATATGGTCTTTTTGATTACCGACTGGCAGACGGTAACCTTTCATCGTCCAATTTGCACGGTATTACTTAGACTAAAACATTTTATATAAAAGTGTCACGTAAAAATTTACTAAAATATTCTCCCATTAATATAATATAACAAAGTTATAACCAAATTAATGAAAAAGCTAATATTTTTTGCTGTAAAATTAAAGACAAAATCGGTGTATAATAATTAATAATTGTAATTTGTAATATTTCTACTTTAGAAACATTGTAATTTTCCGACTGTACAATTGGGACGTGAGGCACGTGAGTCCTGTTGAGTTGTGTAGAATGAATAGATAAATAAACAAATAAATTATTATTATTTATTCCAAAATAATTAAATTGCGTCAGCATCAAAATGTGTAAAAAATATAAGAAGTAATTTTAAAAACAACTTTTTCGAATGTATCGTCGGAAGCATTTAAAATTACCGTAGATTTCCCGAGTTGATTTCTTTCTTATCTTAGACAATAAAAAAAGTAGTAAAATGTCACAAAATAGAATCAACTTCACAACAAGTATAAAGTAATATACATGTAGATACACTCCTTACATAATTCAATAAATTTTACACTTAAAAAAGTATAAAAGCCTATAAAATGTCAGTTTTATTAGAATGCAAAGTATGTACATCTACAGTATTAAAAATGTCAGTAAATCTTTTACATCTATGTCCAGGCATAAGCTATTATTACTCTCAGTGTTTATGGGAGAATTTATGGCCGTTGGTATTATACGAGGACCCAGGGTATGATCGCGTGTAGTTATAAAACCAGTAGCGTATCAACTAGGGACTAAACATATCGATACGGATAGATTGAGTGACTGATTGTGATACTGCATGTCGTTTTGTTATATTTTTGTATATTTTGTATAAAAATTTCTAACAATTCAAGATTATTATTTTACATATTATTTGTTGATGACTCTTCTGGCTCAATTCTTAAAAAAAATGTATTTAAGTCAAAATCTTAATAAATAGTAAGACAAAATTGTGGTATATCTAGTATTGGACTAAAAATGTTTGATTGATATTTATTGATGAAATCAAATAAGTAGTAGGGCTTGGCGATTGTCAAAAGTCATAATCGATTATCGATTATTGAAAAATAATCGATTATTTCGATTAATCGATTATAATCGATTAATCAAATGATCGATTAATTGGTTAATCAAATAATCGATTCATGAAACGATGATTAATCGATTATTTGATTATTCGATTATTCGATTAATCGATTAATCAAATAATCGTAAAATCGAAAATCGGTTATAATCTATTAATCGTAGAAGCGATTAATCGATTATAGTTGATTTTAACCAGCCTTAATCGTTTATTCGAATCTCTTGCCTACCCCTAATTTACGGAGCTGTAAGATTCATCCTCGGGTTATTTTCAATTTTATTTACATACTGTTTATTTATATGACTATGATACTATAATAATTGTATTAAGTAAAAAAATAGATAATGAGGATGTAGGGCTGGGCGATTGTCAAAAGTCATAATCGATTGTCGATTATTGAAAATTAATCGATTATTTCGATTAATCGATTATAATCTATTAAACGATTAATCTAATAATCGATTAATTGATTAATCAAATAATCGATTAATCGATTAATCAAATAATCGATTAATCAAATGATCGATTAATAAAATGAGCTATTAATCGATTATATAAGAAGAAATAATCAAATGATCGATTAATCGATTATTTTTCGATTAATCGATTATTTTTCCCAGCCCTAATAAGTAGTTATTCATTTATCTAATGTGTTTTTGAGCTCAGAAATGGATAAACAATTAATTATCACATCAAGTAAAAATTGATCAATTTAGGTGGTTAAAAAATTTTAAAACTCAGGTTATCGTTTCTATACTAGGGAATCTGTAAAGCAAATTTTCTTTCTAATTTATGTAGACATTTTTTACTTAATCGTTGTGTGATTTAATTTAAATGATAATATTAGTCTCCAAAGACAAAAAAATTTAGTGAAAATCCGATAAAACACGTCGATTTTTAATTTTAATTGCGTATCTTTTGGTACAGCAAGTTAAAAAAAACTTCGTCAAAATTTAGACGATGATGATATCGAGTTCTCTTTAAATATAACCATAATTAGATAGATAAATAGATAGAATCCTCAATTCTCTAGTCTTATTCCTCTTTCCTGCTCAGTGTTACACGCATTGTACCACCCATTATGTTACACTGGTGACATGGTGGTATTCTACATGTACCACTCATAAATGAATTTACCGAACACATCACAGTGGTCTTCTAGCCGAACCACATTACAGGGAGCTATATTAACTTGTACTAAAGAATATTATACTATTAATAATATATGATTACGTTTAAAACATAATCGCAGACGTCATTACACAAACTGTAATGTGCAATTGAAATTAAAAATCGACGTTTCAAGATTTTTTTCAATAATCTTGTACCAACGCACAAAATAAACCTATTGCATAATTTTATTACAAACTGTACGGTATTTCCAGCTTTAAGATTTTTTTGGGCAAATTAATATTTTTAAAATAAATTTAGGGCCTATATAGAGTGTTTCAGTGATGTCACGACAAACTTCCTCTCGCAAAGAAAACAAAAAAAAAACACAACAAAAATATCAACAAAACAGAAATCCGGTCGTTTGCAAATAACTTTTTTTGTGTAAGTTTCTATCACTCCAACCCGCTCTAACTCCAACGCCACCGGTTAGTTTTTAATGATACTTTTCGTGTATGTAGCTGCTACTAAACCAATTTTTCCGACAAATATGAAGTCAGTACCTTTAACTATCACTTAGTACTTACTTAAAAAACCTGTTTAATGTCATACTTTCAGAGCGCTTAGTAAACATTTTAGGTAAAAACCATCGTGTCCTTGATTTTTTTGATGAGATGAATTACATCTCGAAGTTTGTTGTGACATAATTGAAACATCTTGTATAGGAGTTTTTGATGCCAGATAATACCCAAAGCAAAATTACTTTACCTCAATGAATAATATTACTTTTTCCCGTGCCTTTGGCTATAGCCCACGTATTTTAATTTGAACAACGCATTTCTTTATATCAATTTAGAATGTGAAACAAATAATATTAGATTTGGTTAAAGTCGATTAACAAAATGTTCGACATGGACCAAAAGGAAGGCATACTGTAGAAAAACATATTCCCCAAATCTATCAAATACAAAATCAACGAAAATGAAAAAAGGCAATATAACCAAAGGAAATAAGGCTGACTTCAAGCTGATTTTTTTTTTTGCAAATCGAATTGTTAATTTTTTTAGTAAATCATAGGTTTTGAAAACGTGTGTCCATAATTTAGGATGCAGGTATAATAGGCTTGGACTTAATTTATTAGTAGTTTATTGCATTTGTCAAGTAAAAAAATGAGGTTTCTACAAAGGCTGGGAATCGAATACGAATAATTCGGGTATTCGAATATTCGAGTATTCGAATACGAATTATTCTAATGGGAAATTATTCGAACATTAGAAATATTCGAATATTCGAATATATTCGAATACTCGAATACTCGAATATATTCGAGTATTCGAATATTCGATTATATTTGAGTAAATTTGAATATTACAATATATTATTAAATTATGTACGAATGGGTATGCAGTATGCATCCAACCAAAGTAGGTAGATAGTAGGTATAGGTAGGTACCTATTCTAAAATCCAAATATATAAATAGACCATTAATGTGGTCTATTTATATAAAATTGAATTTTAAATTTTAGAAAACCTGTAAATATTTAACTATTGACTTTTCATGTATTTGTTTTACCTTCACAATCTGCGTCTTTTTTAAAAACATTCTAATTTTAGAGCACTTTTATTTTTTTCGAAAAAGAAAAATAGTTATGACACAGAAGTATAATAAAGTAGCTCTGTTTTCGTTATTTAAGCTTTAATAGTTAAATGTGAACAATAGCGCATCAATCCTAAAATAAAATACTAACTAAATAATTCTGACCCTTAAAGCACATGTACAGGAGACATACCCTATTGTGGGTATGGAAAGCAAAACAAATTGCCTGCTTAGTGGATTACGTCACGACTATTATTGTGGTCTATCCAACCAAATACTCAAATAGAGTATCACTATTCACTAGTATTCAGTGCTATACCTATTAATAATGAATGTTCGAGGATCAGGATTATTCGGATACCTATTCGAATAATTCGGATTGTTCGAGTATTCGAATATTCGAATTATTCGAATAGGTATTCGAATAATTCGAATTATTCGAACATCCGAATACTCGAATAATTCGAATATCCGAATAATTCGAATACCTATTCGAATAATTCGAATAATCGGAATATTCGATTATCCAATAGTTCGAATATTCGAATATTTTCCCGAACGAATATTCGAATACTAAAATCTGAAAAATTCCCAGCCGTAGTTTTTACCAGTAAAAAATCGTTTTTGCCCAGTATTATATCGTCAGTAAAATAGTTTGCGATGATAATTGAAAAAGCTATAGTATCAAAGAAGGAACATGTTATTATATTTAATATATTTTACTTTACGTTATTTAAATTTAAGTATGCTAACATTGCCAACATTACCTAATATTGCGTACAAAAAGTTAATCTTGTTTTTTATATTTTTAATCTTTACGTTTCAATAATATTTATTGAATTGAATACATTGTAAGAAATGGAAGACAATAAATTACACAATACGATTTAAGTTCTTTTGTATAAAAATAGGAACGTGTTCTGTTTTTACTTACTTATACAGGTTGACAAAAAGTAGTTATCGTAGCAACTCCAAAATAAGCTTATGTCGTAACTATCGAATGATTGGTAACTTTTAATACGGCGCAATGTTGAGAGAGCGTGCCAGTAGAATGAGTTGGTATCTAGTGCGGTGCAGATCGTTGTCTTGAACGTGAAGTGATTGATGTGTCATAGTTACCGAGATTATTAGCTAGTTACTGTGAGTGATTCATGTGTTAATAAATGTCCGTTATAGAAACATAATTATTATCGTTTCTTATAAAGGACACGGGCGTAGAATTATTTGCAAATGTAATGCTAAGTGTATTAGATAATTTTATAGTGTCTATGATGATTTGCTGTAAATTTGAATAAGGTAAAGAACATTATTAATTTACTTTTAGCATTAGAGAGGCAGTTTTCAATGCTTTATTGCTGAAATAAGAATTTGATTTGTTAAATTTTGATGTGTACTGCACCAAAACGAAATGGATCTTTCGGCAATTATTTTGTATACCAAAAGTATTAGATTCAATTTTCTAGTGATGTGAATTGATATTGTATTTGTATGCCAAGTCCATATGGATCCCCTTGGCAATCGTAATGATTTTTTATTTGTTGCATATGTATACTAGGAGCATAAGGTTCTCTTGTCTACTAGTTGTTTCAATATTTTATTTATATACCAAGACGATATAGATTTTTTGGTATGTATTACAATTTATTGTTTTGTTTATATACACAATATTATAATATAATATGATTTTGGTAAATGTTTATTTAATATAATAATAATAATTTACTGTTTCTAAACGTGGATTTATGCAGACATATTTAACATTTATCATTTAAGATTTAACATCTAGCATTTAAATAGGAGATTTAAAAAAATGCCAATACGCATTTAAGCACAATTCATTTATACCTTATCATTTAAGAAGCATCCAATCAAATTTAAGGTTTCGGCTCCTGCCCAGATGATGATAAACAATAAATAATTTGGTTATTTTGGTTTAGGGATTTGTAACCTAACCTCACATGTTTAGGCATGCGCAGTACGAGTTTCATGTAATCTAAAAGTTAAAGGTTAGCCAACTATTAAATGTAAAATGCCAAATGATAAATATGCTGCATAAATTGGTTCATTACGTTATGAGACTTTAACTCGTAAATGTTAAATGCTAAAGGTTAAATCTTAAATGATAAAGGTGTCTGCATAAATTCACCCTTACGTACCACGACTTCAACAATTGAGAGGACCCTACTCTAGGAAGAAAGTTTTAATAAACATTCATCGTATATCGTTTGGTTTCAGAGATATAGGGCGTTGAAATTTTTTTTTTTTTAAGTTTCAGATTGAGATTCATATAAAACTTGGTACTCTTACCGAATAGTTCATAAGCAACATTCAGAGCTATTTTAACAATTCAGATACACTAGGTATTTTAGTTTTCGAGTCTATCTACCGTTTAAACCTCTCAATCTCTTTTATATACTGATTGATATAATTTATTAATTGTATTATACAGGGTGAGATAATAGTGCGTCCGACTTCGATATGTTGAGTTCTATGATAGCTAGAAACTTTATGTAAAAACATAAATAAACTAGACAAGAAATCTATAACCGGAAATCACGTGTATATTGAAGAAATCACTACAGTCACAATTATCGATTTTAACAAAAAAATATGTTAGTACCGGTTATAAGACATCTGTGTGATGACACTCAGCCATTTTCACTTTCTAAAAGTATACAGGGTGGCCAAAAATAATTTTTTAAATTTACAACTATTTGAACTGAATTTTCTCAATTTTTTTAAGTGAAACATATTTTTTTCGATGTGATGTAGAATTGAAAAACGAAAATTTTTTGTATGGACATCACTATGGCTATTTGTAACCATTTTCGATTTATTGAACAATAACTGCAAAATTCAGCAATTCTGCATAGAACTTGAGTTATAGAAGTCGGACGCACTATTGCCCCACCCTGTATACCAAGATAGAGACATTAAAATGCTCTCTTGATAAACATGATAAAATTGAACACATTGGTTGGTGACGGTGAAGTTCTATACCATGCTTTGTACTTCATAATATGATGAAAAACTATAGCATTTTTTTAAGTTTCGTTTTAACGTATTTCTTATATTATTTATTGTAATTAATTGTTAAAGGATGGAAAATAAAAAACAGTGATTCTTTACACATTTTTTTTTATATTGCAGTGCTTCCCTTGGGATTATTAAAAAAAAAACACATAATTAGAACCTAATTATTATTTATCACATATATTAATCATTAAAATTTCCTTTTACCCAATTTCAATAGACACGGCCCTGCATTTCATCAGCTGTGACAATATTGCACGTTAAAACCGTAACGTGACGCACTCGATTAATCGAGCCAATACCAACTCGCGCGACAGATATAGGTAAGCTACTTCTTGAAATGCGTGACATCCCCACTTCATAATCTTGATATCTGAACAGTATAGCATAGTAATTCGTCTTGTTTTATAGATTTTAATCTCGATTTTAATATCGATTTTAATATTATACTTAATATTAATCTTCCAAGTATTATTCTCAGCTTTTGTGCTATATTTGCAAAAACTTTTTTGGTGTTTCTAAACCTGTGGTGCGGGGACAATTGATTTTTAAAACGTTGAACATTAGTGCGCGTATAGGCAGTTTTAGATATGATTATTAAATATGGAAGCTGGTCCTAGCACTGTGGAAAATATTATTTGCGTTTGTGTGGTGTGCAATTTGTTGAAAAAGGGATTTTCAACATATTCGTTTCAAGATAAACTGGATATTATTAGAAACGGGAGACCAACACCTGATTTAAAACTTTTAAAAAAGAAAGTTAAATCATGCTATCGGTACTTTAATATTGAAATGTACAGTACTAATCAGTGGTTAACGGGTTGTGAAAATTTGTGTAAATTGTTTTGTTGGCCATGTGTACTTTTCACAAATGAAAAAGGTGTTTGGAATAAAAATGGCTTTTCAGATTTAAACAATATTCACAAAGTGACAAAGAGGCATGGTAAGTGTGAAACTCATTTGCGAGCGGTGCTAAAAGAAAACATTTGGAAAATCACGAATTGAGCATTCATTAGATCAGCAGTTGAAAGAAAGTGACCGTAAGCATAATGAACTTGTAAAAAAAATCGAGAAGTGTTAAAAAGACTTATTGACATTGTTTGTTTTCTCGGCGAAAATGAACTTAGTTTTAGAGGTCATACTGAATCTCGGAGGGTTGCTAATAGGGGCAATTTCATCAATTTAGTTGATTTATTAGCAAAATACGATACAATTTTAAGTAACCATCTGGAACACTCCACGATATTTCGCGGTACATCAAATCATATTCAAAATGATTTAATTCAGTCGATAAGCAATATTGTTTTAGAAAAGATCAAGCAAGAAATAAAAAAAGCTCCTTTTGTTGCAATTATGTTAGATGAAACAACCGATATTACGAATATTAGTCAGTTGTCAATCGTAGTACGATACATAAATCCAACTGGGAAAGTCCAAGAGCGCTTTTTAGGATTTTTAGACGTAACAACGAAAAGAACGGCCGCAGCTTTACATGCTATAGTTTGTCAGATAGTCGATGATCTACAGTGTGGTGCTAAACTTATCGCCCAAAGTTATGATGGGGCCGCTGTAATGGTTGGTGAATTGGGGGGCCTGCAGGCCAAAGTAAAAGAGACTTTTCAGAATGCAATATTTGTACATTGTTTTGCGCATCGATTAAATTTAGTTCTTGCTCAATCTGCAGCGTGTCTTAAAGAGTGCAAAGTATTTTTTTTCAAGTATTAGTGGAATGGCTGCCTTTTTTTCAAAATCATCAAAACGGACACGAGCTTTAGATTTGGAAGTGCAGAAGAGACTACCCAGAGTTGCTCCAACACGATGGAATTACAATGGGAGGCTAGTACAAACTGTATCTGAATATCGACAGCCTCTAATTGATTTATTTGAAAATATTTTACAAAGCAAAGATGATTGGGACACTGAGACTTTGAATGGATCCAGAGGTTACTTAGATTCATTGAAAAGAGACTTTGATTTTAATTTTTTGTTAAATATATTCTTCGAAATATTCCCATTTACTGACAATTTATTCAATATTTTGCAAACTAAATCAAATGACGTTGGATTTTGTGTAAAGAAAATTGAAGAATTCAAAAATTTGATATGTAACAAAAGAAATGAATTTAAAAAGTTGTGGGAGAAAACTAGTAATGACAATTTAGAGCCACAAAGAAGAAGAATACGAACTGAATTTATAGTGAATCGTAGAACTTCATATCAAAGACTTTTTATCGAAATTTTGGACAATATCACTGGCAACTAAATAATAGATTTAAAAATCTTAGTGATATACAATTTTTAGAATTGTGTAATTTTAATGAATTTAAAAATAAACAGTTTCCACAAAACGCACTTCAGTCATTGAGTGATAACTACGGAAATTTTTTTGATATAGTTGGGTTGCGATCGGAACTTTCAGTTATTTATGCTACAGAAGATATTAGTCAGAAACATAACGCCAACGAACTGATTATCTTCATAAAAGAAAATAGTTTGGATCAGGCCTACTCTGAAGTGTTGAAATTGTGTGAATTAGTGTTGACGATACCTGCAACTAGTGCTTCGGTTGAACGCAGTTTTTCGACCTTAAAAAGAATAAAAACTTTTTCAAGAAATTCAACCAGTGAAGAGCGGCTTTCAAGATTGTCCCTGTTGACAATAGAAAGTGACTTTGTGAAGGAGATTTCTCAAAATTCAAACTTTTACGACGAAGTTATTTCCGACTTCGCAAAAAAAGGAGAGGCGGATTAAACTACATTATAAATAGGTAGGTATGTGCATGTTAACTACTTAACTAGCCGGCTCGATTTATAGTTGGCTAGAGAGTGCACGATGGCAAGTATGACTGAATAAACTCTCTATTTCGCTGTGGGTTCGATCCCCGCCACCGGCACTGGCAATGTCGGTGGGTATGGTTGTGTGTCTGCGTTTTTTCATAAGTGTAACCCTCGCCCGTGCAGCTTCGGCTTTGGAATCGGGGTTATCTAATTTTTGTGGTGTTTTTATATTTTATGTTTATTGAGTAGTGGCGGTCCTACAAGTGTACTTTTTTTCTAGATATCATAACTTTGCGGCTTTCGACATTTGCTTTAAAATAAGTATACGGAAGCCATGCTTCTTTTCTTAACAAAAATTTTGCCTCGCTTCGCTCGGGGCTTCGCACTACCCATCACCCTATATCACAAACTGCTTCCCCTGTATCAAAACTCACCGCACGCCCCTGGATCCAGCACAGATTTTAATACATGGTTAAATAAGTGTATTCCAATGTTTATTACTTCCTCACCCCTCAAAGTGAGGAAGTTATTGCATTTCTGGACGAATCTCGACGAATTATGACGATACACAAAATTTTAGACAGAAAAAATTTTCTGTCTGTGTGTCTGTGTGTGTGTCTGTCTGTGTGGTTCGCGATAGCAGCCACAGTTTTTGAGATAAAGCTTTTAAATTTGGTACACACATACTAGAGGTCAAGGAAGAGAGTGAGTTCGTTGATAAGCAAAATCGTTCCCAATGTCTGTGGTCCCAATGTGACTTTTTTGAAACGTCAAAATGTGACTTTTTTTGAAACGTCAAAATGTGACTTTTTTGAAACGTCAAAAATTACTTTTTATTATAAACTCCACCACACGTCGAGTTTCTTTGCTAGTCTGGTTTTTTTCGATATTGCTGTTACTAAACTCGTGCTCAAATTCTCTTGAATCCTATTAATAGTAGTGTATTAAGCAGCACATTACGGTAAGGGCATAATTTCAGAATAAAATGTAAATTTTGTCGAGTGTATTGAAAAACTGCAATCCACGTTATTACAAAACAAGCCACTATCGCTAAAATATAAATGAATCTACATGGGTTAATAATCCCGTACAACCAACGTTTGTTGAATTTATTTGCTCGAAGTTGGATAGGTACAATTAGAGTCCCTAGACTCTAGGTACAATTAATCTAGGTCATACTGATTGACAAACTTTGTTTTGTTTGAATTGGTTAGAATTTTATTGTAAAACAATAGCCGTAAAACAATAACTGGACATTTTATGAAAGCCTTCGACAGTTTTGAGAAAAGAACAATTTAAACAGCTAATTCTGGTTTCAGTATTTTTCCATGTATTAGTATTATTTCACTATGAATTCACGTTGATACAAACAAAATTAAAAAATTAATAATGTCGATTTGGATTTAGCTAAATTCATAGTCCTGATTACCTAATGAGTATAAGCACATTACAAATGACAGAGAGAAGGAGAGAATACATTTTATATGTTTAAGTTTTAAATACTTACTATAAAAAAAATCTGTTTAAAAATATAAATGTTCATCACAATATAACTCAGTAGCGTAGTACGAGGTCCGTAAAGTACGGACCTCGAGCGTAGTGGACTAGAGCATTGAGTGATAAACGTAGCTGGTTTTATTGGCTGTTGAAAAAGCTGGCAACGTCGAGGGGGAGTGTTTGTGTGTTTTTTCAACAGTGTAACTCCTGGCCGTGTAGCTCTGGCTTTGTGGTTGTTTAATTTATATGGTGGTGTACTTATGTTAATAGTGATTCTGATAAATACTTCATGCTTTATGGTTCCTTCTTATAATTGAATTCGTATAGAACTTTCTAGTTTTAAACACAAATAGAAATCTTCACAAATATGGTAAACGTAAGAAATATAGGAAGGATTTAATACACCACAAATATAACTAAAAGATAAAGTATGACAAGCAATAATAAATAATATTATATAATAATTATTAGGTTTTACAAATATATTCCTCAATATAACTTATACAGGGTGTAACAGTTTTAAATACAGAAAATTGAATAAGTCGATAGATTTTTGAAAAATAAGTGTTTTTTGTGCTATGAACATTTTCTCTTTCACAAGCGCTTAGTTTCAGAGATATAGGGCGTTGAAATTTTTATTTAATACATGTGTTTGTCGCGTAACTTTTGCATTTTATAACATATTTATTCCAAATTTGGCGGTGATATGTTACATGGAATCTGAAGTAATTACGAAATTTGAAGTAAAAATATGACCACTGGCATGGCCAACTCTAAGCAGGCCATGAACAGACCCGCGGTACGCTGTTGCCAAACGTTAGTTGTCTAATTTGACGCTGATATTTTTGCTCATTTTACGAATTTTACAACATTTTTCGTTTTTTCTTTCTTTCGGAGGGAACTTAAAAATAAACTTGCCAAAACATTAAAGTTAACGTGAAAACTTAGTATTTTTTGAGTCACAATCGGATAATTTGTCGCATATCGGTTTTTAATTATAGAAAATGAAAATGAATAATTTATTAAAAGTATTAAGTTTCCTTCTCTTGTTTTTCGATTCGACCTTTTCGACACTGAATTGATTGTTTTTGTTTTTAATGTAATCATTAAGTAAAACATTAGAAAAAATTTAGCATAGCATAATAAGAATATTTTTATATTCTTTACCACAGACACACTGAGAATAAAAATCTTTTAAAAATATATCCTGGGATACACTAGAAAGAGTAAGGTGACATAAAATGTTTTTTTTATAAACTTTTAGAAAGTCATATTCGGTGGAGGTATCGTTTATAATTTTTTCAAAGATGGCACACATATGAAATAGGACAGTTTTTACAATGTCTGTAGGAACACATACCACCGTGTTGTAAATAATTAAAATACTCATTTTCTATACAGGGTGGGGCAATAATGCGTCCGACTTCGATATCTCGAGTTCTATGATAGCTAGAAACTTGATTTAAAAAGATAACTAGACAAAAAAAGTCTATAACCGGAAATTGTTTTCGAATATACAGAGTGAGCCAAGACGATTCTACAGGGTTAAGTAACATTTTTTGAAATGAAATGCTATGTATATCAGAACATTTTTTGAAACCTCTTTGTGCCTTCCTTCCTGTATTATCATTGACTTTTTCCCAACCACTTGATGATGATGATTTTTTTTGGTGAAATTATATAATTTACACGTGTATATTAAAAATATCACTATATATCACAACTACCGGATTTTAAGAAAAAATATGTTAGTACCAGTTATAAGACATCTGTGTGATGACACCCAAACAGTTTCACTTCATAAAAGTATACAGAGTGGCCAGAAAAAATTTTTTAAATTTACAACTTTTTAAACTGAATTTTCTTAATTTTTTCAAATGGAACACTCTATATATTTTTGGACGATGTGATACAGGATTGAAAAATCTATCAGTTTTTGTACATACAGTCCTATGGCTATTTGTGACCATTTTCAATTTATTGAACAATAACTGTAAAACTCAGCAGTAAAAATTAAAAATGAGGGTTTCTTTCAAATAATTCAAGAGAAGGTATCATAATAAGCGTAACCAAGCATGATGCCCATAAAAACATTACACCAACAACAATCCAAAATTTTGAAGGAAATGAATGAAATGCTTTTAGAAGTATCACTCCGGCAATTTTATGAACAGTAGAAACCTCATTCCAAAGAAGCATAGAAATGTGTGTCAATCAAAATGGGCAACACGTGACCACTTTTTATAATATCTTCTCTTGATTTACAAAAAAGAATTGAATTTTTATTGCTTATTATTCAATAAATCGAAAATGGTTATAAATATCCATAGGGATGTACGTACAAAAAATTTTCGTTTTTCAATTTACATCACATCGTTTAAAAATATACAAGGGTGTTGCATTTGAAAAAATTGAGAAAATTCAGTTCGGATAGTTGATTATTTAAAAATATTTTTGGCCACCCTGTATATGTTTAGGAAGTGAAAATGGCTGAGTGTCATCACACAGATGTGTCATAACTGGTACTAACATATTTTTTTCTTAAAATCGGTAATTGTGACTCTAGTGAGTTTTTTAATATACACTTGTTCATGGCATAATTTTAACAAAAAAAAATCATGACATCCAAGTGGATGGAAGAGAGTCAGTAATATTACAGGAGTGGAAGAAGACCACAAAAGATGTTTCAAAAAATGTTCTTATATAAATAGCATTCAATTTAAAGAAATGTTAGTTGACCCTGTAGAATCGTCTTGGCTTACCCTGTATATTTGAAAATAATTTCCGATAATAGACTTTTTTGTCTAGTTTATTTTTGTTTTTAAATTAGGTTTCCAGCTATCATAGAACTCGACATATCGAAGTCAGACGCACTATTGCTCCACGCTGTATAAGTCCCCTAACTTTCAGTAATTAGAGAAACACAAATATAAAATTTTTCTTTATTAGTAATATCTGTATACAAATTTTATGATTATGCACGATATACAGGATGTTCCGACCCAGTCCAGCGGACTTTGCACTGATATTTACGTATGAGGGAGGAAAAGTTGGACTTTCCTCCTCCATATGAGGGAGGAAAGTGTATACTTTCCATTAAGGTAGGAGAAAAATTAATTTTTTAAAATTAGCAGTAATTAGAAAACAGTTGAAGGCATTAAATTCAAATCTAAATTTGAAAGTGAACTCCATTGCTTTAAGTTCACGTTGTTTATTAAAATTTGATTTTAATTTTTTATTGCAATCTCATATTCAGTACAAATTTCTTGAAAACAGATTGAGGCATCGAGATCGCTGAAGTATACCTTCTTTACTTAAAAATAATACCCGTTTTTAGGACAACACTGGCAAGTAAAAAAAATGCTTGGATTTATTTAACTGTGAGGGTATAACTAGCGCCCCCTTTGAGGGATCTTTAAACTCTTTACAAATCCTTTTTTCTTATCATCAAAAACATAATTCTGCCAGGTTTGATTATGATGTGTTCAACTGATTTGAAATTATCCTGTTCCCCTATAACGAGTAACATTTTGCTAAAACATATTTGACTTAAAACGCCAATTTTAATATCTACAATCTTCAGTTGTCCTGTGACCCATCAGTCATAGGACACTCTGTATAAATAGATTTTCTTATTCCGATTACGGCAATATATAACATTTCTATATTGTTTTGGAAAATTAATGAAATACCTTCATTTAAGCAAGTGATTTACTTCTAGGTATAACAAAACAAATAACAAAGATGAAACGAATACATTTATAAAATACTTTCAACATGGCCACCATTATTTTCTATACAAATCTGATATCTCTTGGGTAAATGGTTCATTACATTTTCAAATTTATCATTGTATTGGTTACTTAAATTAAATATCTCAAATAAAGTTTTATTTTGAAATTTTTATTATCATTATTTCTATCTTGATAGACAATATCTTTTAGATAACTCCATAAAAAAAGTCCAACAGCGTGAGGCCAGGACGACAAGGTGGCCACTGGCTATATCATGGTGTAATTTATATATATCCACTCACAATAATTGTCATTTGACATCTTACATCAGAAACATTATGTGGTGAAGTCCCTTCACATATCTGATATAATGTAAAGGTATATCTTCACAAATTTGTTCAATTTTATTTTGAGGAAATTCAAATCTATTCCCAGGAAGTGAACCTTCGTAAAATATAGGTTCTAACACTTTATTGTTTAATATAACCGAGCCTTCGGCTTACCTTTATCCGAGACAAATTTAAAAGAAGAACTAGACACAATAAGACTTATAGCACATAATAACGGGTACCCTTAAAATATATTCAACAAACTAATCTACAAAAAACAAAATAAGTCCCGCTTAAAAGAACTTTACCTCACTATTAACGAGAAAAAAGTTCAAACAAACATTTCATTACCATATTCAAGTCAACTCTTTTATTCAATTAGCAACACCAAATTTAATATTCAAACATCAGTTAGTTCTAACAAAAATACTGGCAGATATCTTTTCAACGCAAAACAAAAAACGGATATCAAAAAAATGTGGTGTATATCGGTTAGATTGCCCAGAATGTAAAGCCTCATATGTAGGTCAAACAGATAGATCGTTCGGGGTAAGATATAGAGAACATATTCACACACAAAAACAACATACCAAATTTTATAAATACCTAGCAGATTCTGGTCATACAATAACTGACGACCATCAACCTAAAATGTTACATATTTGTGGGAAAAGTAAAAAACTTAATCTATTAGGAGCGCTATAAATAAGTAAATTAAATAGTATATATTATTTAATAGTATATTAAACGACAAAATAAATTTAAATAATTTTCCGTTATAAAACTTGTTCAGATAACCTAATGCTGTTAATAAAAATCACACCATAATATAATTTACTGTCTTGAGAAACCCATACATTTAAAGACATAACATCTGTACAAATTTGAATTATATGATCAACCATAAAGTGACCCATTCCTCTATTCAGTTCAGTTTATACTTCTGTGTATAATTTAGTCTACTTAAAAATGTCCGAATAGGATGAAACTAGTTGTAAAAATAACAAATATATTGAAAATTACACAAGTAATAAAAAGTGTTTATAATTTTTTAAATTAGAAAAATTTTATTTACATATTGAAAAAAAATATTGGTTTCCATTTAAAAAATATAGGTTATTTTCCCAAGTTTGTTGTGCGATGTTCACTAATTGTTATTTTAAATATGTCCATTCAAATCTGCTGAAAATATTATACAAAATCATAATTTTTAAAACTCTTTTGGCACGAAACATGGGGGCGTGGATTTAAAATAGGATACCCTGTAAAATCAAATTGCTGCTATATAAAGTTGTGACTTTTAACAAGCACCTTGTTGTTTAATAAAGAAGAAAAGTCTAATGCCCATAAAACTCTGCTTAATAAATAATTTTGTGGAAAATATTCATTCGATGTAAAATCTTTAGAATTTGTTAATGAGGAAGAGCTTCCTTAATTTTATTTTCAGTAATATTGTTGGTCGAATAAGCACATTACATCCTCCAAGCCTGTATAAAATGCCAATCTAACTGACACTTATCTTTTTGCTTACCCTTTCTGTACAACATGTTGAGATAGATAGAGAATACACCAAATCCTTCAGTCCCCTTCCCATTCGATGTACATACGTACAACACGCCTCAGTTTTTAGCTCTAAACCACTTAGGGTCAATTGCAGTATGGTTTTAACTCATCCCTCGTCATCATCATTACCTGAAAGGCTTTGAACAAAGCTGTGCGTTTCAAATTGCTTATGTTGTTTCCACATGAGATTGTTTATTATTCTTTTAACCTGCCCTAAGCTTAATTGTTACCGTGTTTTTAACGATGTTAAATGTGTTTATATTTCATTTACATTACCATGCACATATATCTTTTTAAAATTTAGAAATGCAGGCGGAACTCAACCGCAGTAAATGTTTTTAAATGAGAGAAGAAAAATAAATTATATTTACCGATAAATTAGTTTTCTACGATCAGGCAAAAAAGTAGACCGTTATTTACTAATTTTCAGTATAAAAAGTGACACTTTATTGCACTAGTGCAATAAAAATTTTATCGCATTCTACTCTCATATTGACACATGTCATCCTTATTAATGTGTTATTTAACCTGTCATTAATTCATAGCATAAATGTTTCGCACATGATCGTAGAAGAAATAGTGTATGCAAAAAGCGTTATTGCACTTGACGTGTTGTAAGTTAATCAATCAAATTTTAGTGAGCTGTTTACAATAGACGCATAATAAATACGTAATTTTTTATTTATTTTTTTGCTCTTCCGTTTTTAAGTCATTCGTCGTTAAAATAAGGTATTAATACATAGAAGGCTTACATGTTTTCTGTATTTTTCAGAAATACTCTATTTTAATGTTATGTTCTTTATTATGATAAAAGAAAAAACCACGGCACTTTTAATGACGCTGTCAAAATTTAAATTTACAGCTTTATTTAAACATTTGGAAAACACATATTTTTTTGGAATTAAATAACAGATCTGATTTCTAACCTTTCGTAAAATTTCGTCCTAAATTTCAGAGTTTAGAATCATCAATAAAGCTGCAAATTGTTTCTGTGTATCATAGTTGCAGAGTCCAGATGTACTTACTGCCGCCGGCATTCACCTTGACTGTGACACTCTTTCTCCAGTCAAGTCTATTATTAGCTTTCGAGTTGTGTACACGTTAAGTCACTTGAGCGTATTGCATATTGCTTTTGTGTTTTTATTTTATTTGTTGTACTGTATTGTTGACATTAATTTAATAATAAAGCATGGCAGACATACGCAGGGGTAGAAAGCGGCCATTTGCTGACAAAGTGAATAAATTCATAGGTGAATTCCCGGATTTATTCTATGATGGTGCTAAAATAATTTGTAAAGTGTGCGAGAAAGATTTGATGTGCTGGGATAAGCGTGATTGTGGACTTCACCTAAATAGTGTACACCATAAAAATAAAAAAAATGGCGTGCCTTCGACAACACAGTTTATGTTTGATTTACTATTAATGCTGATTTCCTGTGATGTTCGGCTGCACATACTCGTAAACAACCATTTCGAGAGTTCTGGAATAAATACAATGCCCAGGTGAAGTTACCAAGTCGCACAACGTTATGTAACTATCCACCAACTGTACACGTAGATATGGTAAATAAGATGAAATGTCTTAAATCTCCTAAACATCTCCGTGCATTTCATAGCAAGTGTCCCAGTATTCCTGAACCACCACAGCCGATTCTTACACATTGGGGAACATGGTTGCAGGCAGCTTTTTATTATGCTGAATATTTCCAACAAATAAAAGCTGTGACACTACAATTCAATCCAGATGAGGCTGCAGCTATTAAGGAAAGCCAGACAAAATTCGAAGATATTTTTGTTGAAACAGCTTTAAAAAATATTGCGAAGAACTATAAACCATTACAGCATAAAAAAATTAGAAAACAGTGCGTTGTCGTTAGCGGAGTCACTGCAAATAGTGGACGAAGTAAATCTACTGCTACACGCTACGCAACAAATGAGCGCGTTATAGAAAAATTCGCAAGTGTGTTAAACTTGTTAAACATCGGTTTTATTAAATTAAGACAAATATGTGATGGTGCAGCCCCAGATCCGTTAAGTGCGTTCAAAGACTATTTTACGTATGCGACGCGTGTATTACATCAGTAGATGTCGAACGATCGTTTTCTAAATATAAGAATATATTTTCACCAAAGCGAACATTACTCATGGAGACAACCGTAGAAACATACCTGATACTGCAAAATGGCTGCACATCATCTCCATTTTCTGATAAGCAAGTTAGTTCAACAAGCTAGTTAAGAGGGGTAAGTTTTACATACATTGTTCTAAATTGTAACAGTTTATTGTTTCTCGTATTAGTTAATTTCGCGTAAGCCACTGTCCCACGGAACATTTTTGACAGCCCTAATCATCAATATTGACTATATATAGATAGAATATTGTTAACCAACTCTCTTTTACTCTTTGCATATTGGTGGAATGGATGTCTCATCACATATCATGTAGAATCAGTGTCCATAAACAAACACGACAATTTATATAATAATCCTATTGCTAATGCTGGACATTTTTTTCAAAACTTATGATTCGTTTGATCTACGTTTCTTTCTAATTTGCATCTCATTATATACATAATTAACATAGGTAATTTTAGATTAGAATTATCCTCAGAAATTGAAGTTAACTTAAACTTCATCCATGAGTTGTTTTAACTTAGGGTTAACTTAAGTTGTAAGTTAACTTTTAAAGTGCGAAAATGTTTTTTAAATCAAGGTTAATTCCAACTTATGAATAGACTGGGCCAAATTCCAAGTAATTCAGCGGCTTCGCAGAGAACCCGAATTACGTATTAAGTACAAGTAAAACATATAATAGAATATTGCACTGCATCAAGTAGGTAAAAGATGACCGTACGTCGAAAATTAACCATCATTCGGAAAGCGATACTAAAAGAAATTGGGTACACATAAAAAAATAGATAGCAGAAATGAGGCAACAGGCAATCACGTGATAATGGTGATAGCACGAATTATAGATCCTGGTGGACCGTCGCGTAATCGCCTGCATTCTAGTGACTGATGCAAAACACAGTAGGTATATGATTATAGTTGGTGATCAGTTGCTAAAAGCTGTCTTTCCACGTTTAATACATGTAACATGTATGGTCTACGCCCTACATTTGGTAACAGAAGAACTTTAAAAAATTACACAGAAGTAGACGCGATAATTGCAAATACAAATCAAATTTTTGTGAAGGCCATTAAACGTGTGGCCTGTACTGACATCCCACTGCCACATCACTTAGGGTCAAAAGTTAACGTGTACTTGAAATATGAAACATTTTTATTTACTCAGGGTTAACTCTCGATTAAAAAACCGATACCTAAAGGATGTTATTTAAATAACCCTCTGTATTAAAAGAATATATGAGAAGTTGGTGTTTTGAAAAAAACATTTTGTTTCCAAAAATTTCTCGTACCTATAACAACAATGCCACCACAGAAATTAGACAATCCTCCAAATCCAAGCCGTAACTGAAAAAACGCGGGCACACAACCATTCCCACCGACATTGCCAGTGCCTGTGGCGGGATTCGAATCCGCAAGACAGGGGAGAGATTATTTAACACTTATCATCGCGTGCTCTAACCAACGAGCAGGTGGAGTAATTGGCTATAAACCTGAAAATTAAATAAAAAAAAACATACAAAACACACCACATAAATTAGACAACCCCCAAACCAAAGCCGAAGCTGTTCGGACAGGGGTTACACAGCTGAAGAAAACGTAAACACACACAACCAAATCCTTCGGCTTTGCCAGAACCGAAACCGGGAAAATTATATAAAATACTGAAGTGGCGTTATCAAAACTATAAAAAACAACCAAATCCTTCGGCTTTGCCAGAACTAAAACCGGGGAAATTCTTATATAAAATACTGAAGTGGCATTATCAAAACTATAATAGTATGTTATTCAACGATCATGTAACAATGGCTACTATTCACGAGCGTGAGGTGTCGTAAATCCCCCCTATAAGTGAATAATAGCCAATACATACGAGTAGAATACTATACTTTATCCACGACTATTAAATAATAACAATTCTTGGTAAGATATCGCGATAAAAAAATTCTGAAAAACTTTGACATTTGAAATCAAATAGCAATTCCGCGCGTTGACTGACATGTCATGACATATTCGCTGACATTTTAAGAAAAAAATCAGAACCAGTGAATAATATCATTATTCACTGCAGCGAATAATGATACCATTGTTTACTGCAGCGAATAATGTATAACATTATTGAGGAAACACACATATACATAATGAATGCATTATTTAATAGTCGTGGATAAAAAAAATGTTTGGCCAGTATTAGGTTGTTTGCAACAATGTCAATATCAAATAACAATGTTCTTTTTTAAGTATTTCAAAAACATTGTTTGATTTTATTTTTACTTACCTCATCTTTAATTGTGACATTTAAATGATTGTAATATTAGTTTTAACTTTGGCGTTCTTCGGTAGGCTGATGATAAATCATTTGATCCCGAATCTATACTATCATAACATAACTAATAATTAGAGTGAGGATTTTTTAAAAACACTAGCGATTAGGGTCATGGTAGGCATAAACAATGTAAGCGCAAGGATAATTATATAATGATAACATCTATGATAACTAATCCCAGCTTAATGCGTATGTTACATCTAGCTAAGTGCTTGTAGATAATCGTTACGCACATATTAGTGGACAAAACTGAACGGTGATAAATAAGTAAATCTCAGTCTCAATAATAATAATAATAATAATTATTATTA